>JAVJIX010000235.1:1065000-1070000 GCA_036785185.1 Paratrypauchen microcephalus | reverse complement strand
TTTAGACTTGTAGACTTTAGACTTTGAGACGTTTAGACTTGTAGACTTTTAGACTTGTAGACATTTAGACTTTTAGACTTGTAGACGTTTAGACATGTAGACTTTTAGACTTGTAGACATTTAGACTTGTAGACTGTAGACTTTTAGACTTGTAGACATTTAGACTTTTAGATTTGTAGACGTTTAGACATGTAGACTTTTAGACTTGTAGACATTTAGACTTGTAGACATTTAGACTTGTAGACTGTAGACTTTTAGACTTGTAGACATTTAGACTTGTAGACGTTTAGACTTTTAGACTTTGAGACATTTAGACTTGTAGACTTTAGACTTTGAGACGTTTAGACTTGTAGACTTTTAGACTTGTAGACATTTAGACTTGTAGACTGTTAGACTTGTAGACGTTTAGACTTGTAGACCTTTAGACTTGTAGACGTTTAGACTTTGACTTGTAGACGTTTAGACTTTTAGACTGTAGACTTTTAGACTTGTAGACCTTTAGACTTGTAGACGTTTAGACTTGTAGACGTTTAGACTTGTAGACGTTTAGACATGTAGACTTTTAGACGTTTAGACTTGTAGATGTTTAGACTTGTAGACATTTAGACTTGTAGACTGTAGACTTTTAGACTTGTAGACGTTTAGACTTGTAGACCTTTAGACTTGTAGACGTTTAGACTTGTAGACTTTTAGACTTGTAGACTTTTAGACTTGTAGACTTGTAGATGTTTAGACTTGTAGACGTTTAGACTTAGACTTGTAGACGTTTAGACTTGTAGACTTGTAGACGTTTAGACTTGTAGACTTGTAGATGTTTAGACTTGTAGACGTTTAGACTTTGAGACGTTTAGACTTTTAGACTGTAGACTTTTAGACTTGTAGACCTTTAGACTTGTAGATGTTTAGACTTGTAGACGTTTAGACTTTGAGACGTTTAGACATGTAGACTTTTAGACGTTTAGACTTGTAGATGTTTAGACTTGTAGACATTTAGACTTGTAGACTGTAGACTTTTAGACTTGTAGACGTTTAGACTTGTAGACCTTTAGACTTGTAGACGTTTAGACTTGTAGACTTTTAGACTTGTAGACTTTTAGACTTGTAGACTTGTAGATGTTTAGACTTGTAGACGTTTAGACTTAGACTTGTAGACGTTTAGACTTGTAGACTTGTAGACGTTTAGACTTGTAGACTTGTAGATGTTTAGACTTGTAGACGTTTAGACTTTGAGACGTTTAGACTTGTAGACTGTAGACTTGTAGACCTTTAGACTTGTAGACGTTTAGACTTGTAGATGTTTAGACTTGTAGACTTTTAGACTTGTAGACTTGTAGACGTTTAGACTTTTAGACTTGTAGTCGCGGGGGCAACAGTCTAAGCAGGGACTCCCAGACTTCCTCCAACTCCTCCCGGGGGACCCCAAGGCGTTCCCAGGCCAGCCGGGAGACATAGGCTATGTTCACACTACAGCCTGAAGTGACCCAAATCCAGTTTTTTTCGCCTCTATGCGACCTGTATCTGATCTTCTAATGACTGAACGACACACATCCGATTTTTTCAAATGCGACCCAGGCCACTTGGATATGTGCTCCTAAAACCGATACATATCCGATGTTTTAACCTGCGACTTCAGTCTGAACGCCCAGGTCACGTTCATCCGAACTGGGCGTGTTTCCTCCAGTGAGAGTGGTACAAGTCGGCGCTCACAAATGTACACAAATGTTCTTCTCGTCATGTGAAAATAGTATATGAACTCCGTGTCAGTGAAGCGGCGAAGCACGTAGCAATCCCACCACTCCCACCGGACGTTGCTGCCGCTGTCCCACAAAACGCCGTGGCCAAAAACCCCGTCCTTCTCCTCCTTAAAACAAATAAGCTGTACATGTTCTGGCTCCGGTACGACAGCAACTTTAGGCGACTTCCGTAAACACTGAGCACACTCACTGCACGTGACCTCGTCGTGTCCTCCAAGGCGCATGCGGGACACTTTTGGGGCGTTTAAAGTTCACACTGGAGATCACATACAAGTCGCATTTAATTGGAAATGTGAACGACCTCGCAAAAAAATCGGATTTCACAAAAAAATCAGAATTGAGCTTTAAGCCCTGCAGTCTGAACGTAGACATGGTCCCTCCAGCGTGTCCTGGGTCTTCCCCGGGGCCTCCTCCCGGTGGGACATGCCCGGAACACCTCCCGAGGGAGGAGTCCAGGAGGAGTCCGGAACAGACGCCCGAGCCACCTCAGCTGCTCCTCTCCACATGGAGGAGCGGCGGCTCTACTCCGAGCTCCTCCTGTGTGACAGAGCTCCTCACTCTATCTCTAAGGGAGCGTCCAGCCACTCTGCGGAGGAAACTCATTTCGGCCGCTTGTATCGGCGATCTCGTCCTTTCGGTCATTACCCAGAGCTCATGACCATAGGTGAGGGGAGGAACGTAGATCGACGGTAAATCGAGAGCTTTGCCTTTCGGCTCAGCTCCCTCTTCACCACAACGGTCCGGTACAGCGACCGCATCACTGCCGACGCTGCACCGATCCACCTGTCAATCTCACGCTCCATCCTCCCCTCACTCGTGATGCCTAAACATACTTGTTCATGTGAAATAGTTTTAGTTTCCAAGACTTCCCTCAGGCATTCAGAGCATCCTAATTATTCATAAGCTCTTTTCAGAACTCTCACAGACCAGAGCAGAGGTTTGCCGTGACAGTAATCCTAACAACAACTAGTCCCGGTTTAGTCCTGGTTTAGTCCTGGTTTAGTCCCGGTTTAGTCCAGGTTTAGTCCTGTACATTTTCATGTCCTTATTGTGTTGAAATGCTGCGTACATATTCACGAGGCTCGCTCACAGCTGACTGGCGAACAGGCGGAAACACAACAGCGCTACTTGTAACATGATTGGCGGAATTGGATAAAAAATTTCCGGTTTTAACGTCACTAATGCTGTTTTCTGAAACATGGAGAGGCTTCTTCATGATCTCAACTAGCACATTCTGCAAAAAAAACTAAAATCATAAATCTTGGAAAAAAAAAATATATATATATATATATACAAACGTAATTTTCTCAGTCACTGCGGTCACATGGACGAGTGTACTCCGACTGCAAACGGATTGGGATCATATCGGATTCATGTGCACAGGCTAAGGATCATATAGGGATCAGTTTCCCGAATCCGATTGGAACCCGACTTAGGCCCATAGTAATCCGCTCGGTGTCGCCTTGTGCACGATATCGGATCGGATCGGTGTACTGCGCATGTGCGGGAATTTTCACCAGGGATTTCACCCGGAAGTGGCAGGAGGCGCCGACGCCGTCATAAGTAGCGATTGTTTCCGGAAAAGTCAGACGAAATCATGGCTGCAAAGAAAGAACGCACAACACGTACACCAACACTGCTCCGGCAGGTTTAGTCCAGGTTTAGTCCAGGTTTAGTCCAGGTTTAGTCCAGGTTTAGTCCAGGTTTAGTCCAGGTTCAGTCCAGGTTTAGTCCAGGTTTAGTCCAGGTTTAGTCCAGGTTTAGTCCAGGTTTAGTCCAGGTTTAGTCCAGGTTTAGTCCAGGTTCAGTCCAGGTTTAGTCCAGGTTTAGTCCAGGTTCAGTCCAGGTTCAGTCCAGGTTTAGTCCAGGTTCAGTCCAGGTTTAGTCCAGGTTTAGTCCAGGTTCAGTCCAGGTTTAGTCCAGGTTTGGTCCAGGTTTAGTCCAGGTTCAGTCCAGGTTTAGTCCAGGTTTAGTCCAGGTTTAGTCCAGGTTCAGTCCAGGTTTAGTCCAGGTTCAGTCCAGGTTCAGTCCAGGTTCAGTCCAGGTTTAGTCCAGGTTCAGTCCAGGTTTAGTCCAGGTTTAGTCCAGGTTCAGTCCAGGTTCAGTTTAGGTTTAGTCCAGGTTTAGTCCAGGTTTAGTCCAGGTTCAGTCTAGTTTTAGTCCAGGTTTAGTCCAGTTTCAATCCTGGTTCAGTCCAGGTTCGGTCCAGGTTTAGTCCAGGTTTAGTCCAGGTTCGGTCCAGGTTTAGTCCAGGATTAGTCCAGGTTTAGTCCAGGTTTGGTCCAGGTTCAGTCCAGGATTAGTCCAGGTTCAGTCCAGGTTTAGTCCAGGTTTAGTCCAGGTTCAGTCCAGGTTTAGTCCTGGTTCAGTCCAGGTTTGGTCCAGGTTTAGTCCAGGTTCAGTCCAGGTTTAGTCCAGGTTTAGTCCAGGTTTAGTCCAGGTTCAGTCCAGGTTTAGTCCAGGTTCAGTCCAGGTTTAGTCCAGGTTCAGTCCAGGTTCAGTCCAGGTTCAGTCCAGGTTTAGTCCAGGTTCAGTCCAGGTTTAGTCCAGGTTTAGTCCAGGTTCAGTCCAGGTTCAGTTTAGGTTTAGTCCAGGTTTAGTCCAGGTTTAGTCCAGGTTCAGTCTAGTTTTAGTCCAGGTTTAGTCCAGTTTCAATCCTGGTTCAGTCCAGGTTCGGTCCAGGTTTAGTCCAGGTTTAGTCCAGGTTCGGTCCAGGTTTAGTCCAGGATTAGTCCAGGTTTAGTCCAGGTTTGGTCCAGGTTCAGTCCAGGTTCAGTCCAGGTTCAGTCCAGGTTTAGTCCAGGTTCGGTCCAGGTTTAGTCCAGGTTTAGTCCAGGTTCGGTCCAGGTTTAGTCCAGGATTAGTCCAGGTTTAGTCCAGGTTTGGTCCAGGTTCAGTCCAGGATTAGTCCAGGTTCAGTCCAGGTTCAGTCCAGGTTTAGTCCAGGTTCGGTCCAGGTTCAGTCCAGGATTAGTCCAGGTTTAGTCCAGGTTCGGTCCAGGTTCAGTCCAGGTTTAGTCCAGGTTCGGTCCAGGTTTAGTCCAGGTTTAGTCCAGGTTCGGTCCAGGTTTAGTCCAGGATTAGTCCAGGTTTAGTCCAGGTTCGGTCCAGGTTCAGTCCAGGATTAGTCCAGGTTTAGTCCAGGTTCGGTCCAGGTTCAGTCCAGGTTTAGTCCAGGTTCAGTCCAGGTTTAGTCCAGGATTAGTCCAGGTTTAGTCCAGGTTTGGTCCAGGTTCAGTCCAGGAT
>JAVJIX010000235.1:1000000-1060000 GCA_036785185.1 Paratrypauchen microcephalus | reverse complement strand
TCAGTGTCCTGTAGGTTCCTCAGTGGTCATGTAGGTTCCTCAGTGGTCATGTAGGTTCCTCAGTGGTCCTGTAGGTTCCTCAGTGGTCAAGTAGGTTCCTCAGTGGTTCTGTAGGTTCCTCAGTGGTCATGTAGGTTCCTCAGTGGTCCTGTAGGTTCCTCAGTACATTCAGAAAAGGTTCTGCTCTGTCCTGTCAGTAGTTTTAGTCTTGATTAGTGTCTGATTTTGGATATTGTGTGTTTTGTTTTGTCTCACCCGCCTCTCCCTCTGCAGGAGCTGGTTCTGGTCACACAGGACTTCGTGGCTGTCCGAGAGGATGAGATCTCTGTGTTTCGAGGAGAGAAAGTTCAGATTTTAGCTTCAAACCAGCAGGGCCAGAGCCTGGTTTACCGACCGGCCAACAGCGACTCCCCGGCGGCAGAGGGCTGGGTGCCACGGAGCGTGCTCAGAACACACTGACCCCGAAACTACAGGAAACAAACAAAGGACCAATGACAGAGCAAGGGCTGTTTACATCCCACAGGCCGCCGCCGAGGACCGGGACGGAGCAGGGAATACAAGGAGAATACAAGGATCACGGGTTAGAGCCTTATGGAAAAGTCTAGATTATATTTATTTTACTCACTTTGAAGCAGGGCTCATGTTTGCTCCTGGTTTAAGGCTCTCTCGTGCACTGAGGCTTGATTTTGAAGGAGGATTCATTTACAGTATTAGGGAACCATTAAGGCGCCATATAAAAGCATCAACAAGTACCATGTCGTAGGATCTTCGATGACACCGTCGTCTGGGCCCAGTTCTGCTCCGGTTCTGTAGCTCGCTAAGTTAGCGGGGACACTTAATAAAGCTTGTTTTTCTTCTCAAAACAACATTTGTCCATTTTCTCTCGAGTCGTATCACTGCGCGCATATTACTTATTATTAGCCCAGCGTTTTTCAACCTTCAGGTCGCGACCCCCACATGGGTTCGCCTAGAATTCAAACGGGGTCTCCTGAAGTGTCCGGAGCAGTGCAGTCACAATAACTAGTGACGGGCAAATGAGACGGAGCTCCGGAGCACGTCTCGTTCTTTCTGAAACTGTCTCGCAGCAGCCGCTCACGTGACCAAAGTCTCGAAGTGTCGGGACCCCCCGCTGCTTCGCTCTGCGTGTCAGTCGCTTCAGTGTATCGAAGCGTTTCATTGGCTCAGCGAATGTTCCGCTCTGCGATTGGTTCAGAGTGTTCAACGTGCTTCCTTGGTCTGACAAGCGCTAAACTGCTACAGTATAAAAGATGCACCAATATTTCATAAAAATGTTGGGTAGTGAGGAGTATTGTGTGACGTTAGTGGTGACTTCTGGTGACTTTTGGCATCTTTTTCATTTTCGACGGCATCTACAAGTGGAAATAAGCGATCCATTCCCATCCATCCATTTGGGAACGTCCCAAATCATGGTTTGTGTGTTGGTTTGCAATGGTTAAATTTGTCCACTAAAGGTCAGTGTTTCTCCAAGACCTCAGACACGTCGAACCATTTGACACAATATTGCGTCTGAGGCTGAGACTGAAACATGATCAAAAAAAAAAAAAAAAGTGTATGGGGTCGCCAGAAATGTGTGATGTCAAAATGGGGTCACAGGCCAAAAAAGACTGGGAACCACTGTATTATCCTGTTCACTTGTGAACATCCGCTTAGGCGTGAACAGGCTAATAATAATAACAGGCGCGCAGTGATACGACTCGAGAGAAAATAGCACCATGCAAATTAGGCTGCTGAATTTTTCGCGGACAACTGTTTGTGACGCAAATATATCACTTTTTAGACAAATGTTGTTTTGAGAAGAAAAACAAGCTTTATTAAGTGTCCACGCTAATTTACCGGAACTACATTCGCGAGCTACGGAACCGAAGCAGAACTGGGCCCAGGCGACGCCGTCATCGGTAAGTCAGTGTTAATGGACGACACTGTTGAAGGGGACAGATTCACATCAAAATAACCACACTTTCCCTGTAAAAACTTCCTGATTTACCATAACACAGAAACTGGCTAAAACTTGATTATATTTCATGAGAAAGTCAGGCTAATTGCCAAAAAAAAAGGGGGGCTTAATGCTCAATTCTGATTTTTTTGTGAAATCTGATTTTTTTGCGACGTCGTTCACATTTCCAGTTAAATGCGACTTGTATGTGATCTCCAGTGTGAACTTTAAACGCCCCAAAAGTGTCCTGCATGCTCAGTGTTTACAGAAGTCGCCTAAACATGGACGCTAGCATTGAGCACCTGGCGATCTTAGGGCCCGTCCACACAAAAATGTTTTTTGGTGGAAACGGAGAAGTTTGTATTCGTTTTGGCCTTTCGTCCACACGGCGCCGGTGTTTTGGCGCTGTTTTTGAAACCAGGTTCCAGAGTGGAGAAATCTGAGAACGCCGGGAGTCGCGTGGTCATGTGGACGAGCAAAACGCAGCTTTTGGAAAAGGATGACGTCGCGATGGCGTAATCATCTGCTTTGGCAGGACTCCCAGTCGACGTTCTGCTGATACTGACGTGTTTTTTAATCCAACGTAACTCGTAGAAGTAACTCCACTTCGCCGTCGGTCCAAACGAGAGTCGGTTTTTGTGTGTGCGTTCGCCGTCATTATTATCTTCTTGTGTTTGTTTGCGGAAGAGAAAGGACTTTATGCTCATGCGCTCTTTGTAGTGTTGTGTTTCCGGTGGCTCTGGCTGTTTCCTGTTCACAGCGCCACATATCAGTGTGGCATATGTATTACATCGTTTTCACTCAGCGCTACGTTTTCGTCTGGACGCCAATATTTACTGATCCGACACGTGTGTGGACGCAAATTTTTTTCAACCCGCATAAAAAAAAATCCAGGAGTGTTGTCGTGTGGACGTAGCCTTAAAATTACGGTCGTACCAGAGCCAGAACTCGCACAGCTTATTTGTTTTAAGAAGGACAAAGTTTGTGGCCACGGCGTTTTGTGGGGCAGCAGATAGCTGGGCTGGCTGCGGCACCTGGACTCTTCTCGGGCCAGGGTTCCTCTTTAGTAACGCAATTCTATCGGCTCAACGCTGGGCTTGTCTCCTAAAATACGCTCCAGTTCTGTTCAGTTTCCACCTACTTCAGCGCAGAATAGTGATGTTTGTCGCTTGTTGATGATGTGTAGGTCGGATGAACGCGACCTGGTCGTTCAGACTGAAGTCACATCTCAAAAGATCGGATATGTATCGGATTTAGGACCACATATCCAAGGCTACATTCACACTACAGCCTGAAGTGACCCAAATCCGATTTTTTGCCCCTATGCAACCTGTATCTGATCTTCTAATGACAGTCTGAACGACACAGATTCGATTTTTTCAAAGCCACTTGGATGTGTGCTCCTAAAACCAACACATATCTGATCTTTTGACGTGCGACTTCAGTCTGAACGTCCAGGTTCATCCGACCTGGACGTGTTTCCTCCAGTGAGAGTGGTACAAGTCGGCGCTCACAAATGTTCACAAACGTTCTTCTCGTCATGTGTAAATAGTATATGAACTCCGTGTCAGTGAAGCGGTGAAGCACGGCGAAGACTTCGCACCAACGCGTTCATTTCTACAGACGTTGCTGCCGCTGCACCACAAAACGCCGTGGCCAAAAACCTCGTCCTTCTCCTCCTTAAAACAAATAAGCTGTACATGTTCTGGCTCTGGTACGACAGCAACTTTAGGCGACTTCCGTAAACACTGAGCACACTCGCTGCACGTGACCTCGTCGTGTCCTCCAAGGCGCATGCAGGACACTTTTGGGGCGTTTAAAGTTCACACTGGAGATCACATACAAGTCGCATTTAATTGGAAATGTGAACGACCTCGCAAAAAAATCAGATTTCACCAAAAAAATCGGAGTTGAGCATGAAGCCCTGCAGTGTGAACGTCGTCTTGAATGAGAATTAAAGAATGTGAATTAAAGTCCAGACAGTATTTCCTACATTTATATTTTATCATAAGGCTCTGATCCCTTGTATTTTCTGTTATTCTGATCCTTTGTCCTCATTGGCCGCTGCAACAGGTGCTCTCACTCTGACCCCGCCCCTTTCTCTGGATCGTCCAATCAGACGCCACCACCTGTTTACAGCCCGGCCAATTGCAAACGCCGACTGAGGCACAAACTCTCATCCCATTGGTCGGATGTGGGGAGGTTTGTCGTGAGACAAAAAAACAAAACAAATCCTCTTTGTGGACGCCGTGGACTGAGGAATCTGCCTAGCAACAAGCGACAAAAGAGGAGCAAAGTCTCGCCTGATTGGTCACAAATTTGAATATGGTTTAAATGGAAGTCAATGGTTATGATTGGAGTCTGTTCAAGTGTAAAATATTGATTGGTCAATAGCCTTAATAAATTACCTGAAATCGTGGATTAAGTAACTGAGGAATGGGGTGGAATTAACCAAAATGGCAGCTTGTTTCACAGTCAGATTTGTCAAAACGATGGTTTAGTTGGGAACATAATATTGCGAGAGACAATTCCAGTTTGAAAAGCACAATTTAACAAAAGCGAGTTTTATTGTTTTGTCAAATCTTGCATCTAGTCCTGGTTTAGCCCTTGTTTCAACCCTGGTTTAGTCTTGGTTTCAGACCTCATTTTAAACCTGATTTAGTTCTGGCTTAGCACTGGTTCAGTTTGGTTTAGTCCTGGTTTAGTTGTGGTTCTGGTTCAGTCTTGGATTAGTCTTACTTTTGCTTTCAGGCCTAGTTTAGTCCTCATTTCAGATGTAGTTTAGTCCTGGTTTAGTCCTGGTTCAGTTTTTGTTTAAGACTAATCCAAAACCACAAATAAACCAGGACTAAACAAAACTAAACCAGGACTAGTGTTGCTTTCAGGCCTAGTTTAGTCCTCATTTCAGACCTAGGTTTAGCTCTGGATTAGTCCTCGTTTTAGACCCGGTTTAGTCCTGTTTTTAGTCCTGTTTTTAGTCCTGGTTTAGCCCTTGTTTCAAACCTGGTTTAGTCTTGTTTTCAGACCTCGTTTTAAACCTGGTTTAGTCCTGGTCTAGTCCTGGTTTAATTTAACAAAAGCGAGTTTTATTGTTTTGTCAAATCTTGCATCTAGTTCTGGTTTAGTTCTTGGTACTGAATATTATACATATAAAATGTTCCTCGACTTAAACAACTGACAGATTCTTTCCTTTGGCTTCTATTAAAACTATAGTTAAGTCGACTTAACCAATCGGGCGCCTGACTTGTTCAAATCTGCCCAGCAACAAGTGACAGTTGTAAAGAAGAGGAAGCCCGCTGTCCAATCAGAACTCTGCGTGTGAATAGTGTGAATAAGGGACAAAACGGGCGCCGTCCGTACGAACTCTGACATGAATAATAATAGTTTGTTTTTCACCCGACTCGCAGCAGACGTGTCATTTCCGTGTCGTGTGCGAGAGGCGTGTGCGTGTTCTCGTGTCCTTACGTGTGTGTTTTTCACGGACGGGTGCACGGCGGTCGTTTCATAGGTGGAATTGTGTGTTTTTAGAGATTTTATAAAAAAAAAAGAATCGTTTATTTACAAGGAAAACAAGAGACCAGAGACGTTGCCGCCATTTTCAAGGTTTACCAGTCACATTTTACTCCGAAATGTGAGTTTTTAGTCTGAAATACTGTTCATAATCTCACCTCGACTGCCATGTTTTTGTTTTTTTTATTATTTATCATTTAATTTATTTTTGTTTAATTTTTTTATTTAATTGTTTTTTTATATTCGTTTTTAAAAAAAATATATTTCATCTTTTTCTGTCTGTTTGTTGCTTTTTTACTGAGATGTAGCTATAATATTTGCTGTATTTTTATATTACTTTCCATAATAGTCCTGGTTTAGTCCTGGTTTAGTCCTGGTTTAGTCCTGGTCTAGTCCTGGTTTAGTCCTGGTCTAGTCCTGGTCTAGTCCTGGTTTAGTCCTGGTTTAGTCCTGGTTTAGTCCTGGTCTAGTCCTGGTTTAGTCCTGGTCTAGTCCTGGTTTAGTCCTGGTTTAGTCCTGGTCTAGTCCAGGTTTAGTCCTGGTTTAGACCTGGTTTAGACCTGGTTTAGACCTAGTTTAGTCCTGGTCTAGTCCTGGTTTAGTCCTGGTCTAGTCCAGGTTTAGTCCTGGTTTAGACCTGGTTTAGACCTGGTTTAGACCTAGTTTAGTCCTGGTCTAGTCCTGGTTTAGTCCTGGTCTAGTCCTGGTCTAGTCCTGGTTTAGTCCTGGTCTAGTCCTGGTCTAGTCCTGGTTTAGTCCTGGTCTAGTCCTGGTCTAGTCCTGGTCTAGTCCTGGTCTAGTCCTGGTCTAGTCCTGGTTCAGAGTTTTTAGTCTGAAATACTGTTCATAATCTCACCTCGACTGCCATGTTGTTTGTTTTAAAATTATTTATCATTTAATTTATTTTTGTTTAATTTTTTTATTGAATTGTTTTTTTTATACTCGTTTTTTTTTTTTAATATTTCATATTTTTCCGTCTGTTGCTTTTTTACTGAGATGTAGCTCTAATATTTGCTGTATTTCCATAATGTTACGTACAAACTCATTCATAAAATGGCTGCAACCACAACACTTTAGAACTCTGGGTAAAATCTTGTTTTATAAAAAAATATAGTTGGAAAATACATAGTTTAATTTAAAAGCATCACTATTTATAAGGTAAACGTTACTTTCTCCTGTAAATAGACCAAAACATATCCACAGAACTACAGCGAAAACAAAGACACGACAAAAACTGCAAACTCCGCCTACTGTGACCTACTTCCTGTCTGCTGTCTCCACTTCCTGTCTCTCCAAAAATGGTCCAGAGAAATAAATGTTCTTTCAGATGTAGCTCACACCTGCTTTTGTACGTCACGGTTCAGTATTCAGAGCTCCAGGGTTACACCTTCTCCTTATTATTGATCGAATTCATTTGATTTTTACTTGAAGCCGCTGAAGGACTTGGTTTAGCTATGCATTTACACTTCGTCCAAACACGGAGTTTATTCAGTTTAGACCTGGTTTAGACCTGGTTTAGACCTGGTTTAGTCCTGGTTTAGTCCTGGTTCAGTTTGGTTTAGTCATGGTTTAGTTGTGGGTTTGGTTCGGTCTTAGATTAGTCTTACTGTTGCTTTCAGACCTAGTTTAGTCCTGGATTAGCACTGGATTAGTCCTTGTTTTAGACCCGGTTTAGTCCTGGTTTAGCCCTTGTTTAAACCTGGTTTAGTACTGTTTTCAGACATCATTTTAAACCTGGTTTAGCACTGGATTAGTTTTTGTTTAAAACTAATCCAAAACCACAAATAAACCAGGACTAAACAAAAACTAAACCAGGACTAGTGTTTCTTTCAGGCCTAGTTTAGTCCTCATTTCAGACCTAGTGTAGTCCTGGTTTAGCTCTGGATTAGTCCTCGTTTCAGACCCGGTTTAGTCCTGTTTTTAGTCCTGGTCTAGTCCTGGTTTATTCCTTGTTTTAAACCTGGTTTAGTCCTGATTTAGTCCTGGTTTAGCACTTGTTTCTAAGATTGTTTAGTCTTGGTTTCAGACCTTGTATTAAACCCGATTTAGCACTGGATTAGTCCTGGATTAGTCCTGGTTTAGCACTGGATTAGTCCTGGTTTAGTCCTGGATTAGTCCTGGTTTAGTCCTGGTTTAGCACTGGATTAGTCCTGGTTTAGTCCTGGATTAGTCCTGGTTTAGTCCTGGATTAGTCCTGGTTTAGTCCTGGATTAGTCCTGGTTTAGTCCTGGTTTAGTCCTGGTTTAGTCCTGGTTTTAGTCGTGTATTAAACCCCACACTCTGTTAGTTCATAACTCTGTAACTTTTCTCTCAGCCTGTTTATTTCTTTGGGCCGTTTGTGTCTTTTACTCTGGTGCCATTTTCAAACACCCTGGTCCTTAAGAAACCACATCTACACAAAACTCAGCAGAGCTACAGGGTTCCTACGCAACCCAGCGCAAAAGAACTCAAAAGAACGAAACAGAACGCAAAAGAACGCAACTCGACACCAGACCCATCCTGCAGCCAGATCTGTGCCAAACCTGATGATCCTGAAGGGAATTTCACTGATCCACAGAAACTCTGGAGCTCAACAGACACGCTCTGATTCCACAAGTCAATTTTCCCCAGACGATTTAGTCCTGGTTTAGTCCTGGTTTAGTCCTGGTTTAGTCCTGGTTCAGTTCTGGTTTAGTCCTGGTTTAGTCCTGGTTTAATCCTGGTTTGGTCCTGGTTTGGTCCTGGTTTAGTCCTGGTTCAGTCCTGGTTCAGTCCTGGTTCAGTCCTGGTTTAGTCCTGGTAACACGATCACCTAGTTTAAACGGTTTCAGAAAGAGATTTTAAATAAATTACAGGTCTTGTGCCTGTTCGTTTCCACGGAGATTAAACTTTTATTTAGTTTTATTTTCCGTAAAGTCGATGGGAAAATGACTTCCAGAACCTGGGATCACTGCTGAGCTCCGTTGATAAAAATGATCAGGATTATTTTGCCGATTTGGTTTGGATTTGCACTATGTAACTTTTCTGTCATCTCCCTGTCTCCATGGAGATGTTATTCTTGCTTTGCTCGGAATGTTCCTCAATATGGCATTAGAGGAATGCGAATGTCAGATTGCACTTCCTGTGAGTTTGCGTATGGACCCTGTACTTCCTGTGACAAACTCAGTATTTTATGGAAGATCTTTTGTTCGTCACATTTTGAGTTTTAAATCACGTTGAATTTCTCTTAATATTGATGGAAAACGACTTTTGCGAGTGTTTGAACGTCGGCGTTAGAAAACCGCCATGTCCAACGGAGCAGACGTGGACGTGAACGCCATGGCGACAAAGCGCCGCATGGGCCAAACCAGGACTAGACCAGGACTAAACCGGGACTAAACCAGGACTAAACAAGGACTAAACCAGGACTAGACCAGGACTAAACCAGGACTAAACCAGAGACTAAACCAGGACTAGACAAGGACACAGTGGGCGTGAAAACGACGAGACCATGAGGCGCTTTGTGTTACATTTTTTGTATGAAAAGTGCTTGATTGATTGATTGATTGATTGATTGATAAAAACATGAGAAATTCAACTGTATTTAAACGTGTAAATGTGGTGAAACAGATGGTGCTCCATAGTGTCTCTAATGGTGCATTCTACACACACATGGTCACACACACACACACATGTACACACACTATACACGCACACTATACACACACTATACACACACTATACACGCACACTATACACACACTATACACACACTATACACGCACACTATACACACACTAAACACACACGTACGCACACACACACACTATACACACACTATACACACACGTACGCACACACACACACACTATACACACACTATACACACACGTACGCACACACACTATACACATACTGTACACACACACACACACTATACACATACTGTACACACACATGTACGCACACACACACACTATACACACACTATACACACACTATACACCCACGAACGCACACACACTACTGTATACACATACTATACACACACACACATACTGTACACATACTGTACACACACACACACACTGTACACATACTGTACACACACATGTACGCACACACACACACTATACACATACTGTACACACACATGTACGCACACACACACACACACACTATACACACACTATACACACACGTACGCACACACACTATACACATACTGTACACACACACACACACACTGTACACATACTGTACACACACACACACACACACTGTACACATACTGTACACACACACACACTATACACATACTGTACACACACACACACACACACTGTACACATACTGTACACACACACACACTATACACATACTGTACACACACACACACTGTACACACTATACACATACTGTACACACACACACACACACACTGTACACATACTGTACACACACACACACTATACACATACTGTACACACACACACTGTACACACTATACACACACATGTACGCACACACACACACACTATACACACACACATGTACGCACACACATGTACGCACACACATGTACACACATGTACGCACACACACATGTACACACACATGTACACACACATGTACACACACACACATGTACGCACACACACATACACACACATGTACGCACACACACATGTACACACACATGTACACACACACACATGTACACACACATGTACGCACACACACATACACACACATGTACGCACACACACATGTACACACACACGTACACACACATGTACACACACACACATGTACACACACATGTACACACACATGTACGCACACACACATACACACACATGTACGCACACACACATGTACACACACATGTACGCACACACACATGTACACACACACACATACACACACATGTACACACACATGTACGCACACACATGTACGCACACACACATGTACACACACATGTACACACACACACATGTACACACACATGTACGCACACACACATGTACACACATGTACACACACATGTACACACACATGTACGCACACACACATACACACACATGTACACACACATGTACACACACACATGTACACACATGTACACACACACATGTACACACACACATGTACACACACACATGTACGCACACACACATGTACACACACATGTACGCACACACACATACACACACACATACACACACATGTACACACACACATGTACACACACACATGTACACACACACATGTACGCACACACACATGTACACACACATGTACACACACACACATGTACACACACACATGTACGCACACACACATACACACACATGTACACACACATGTACGCACACACACGTACACACACATGTACACACACATGTACGCACACACACGTACACACACACACATGTACGCACACACATGTACACACACACACTATACACACACACTATACACACACGTACGCACACACACACACACACACATGTACGCACACACACATGTACACACACACACGTACACATACACACACACACATGTACACACACACACACATGTACACACACATGTACGCACACACACACATACACACACATATACACACACATGTACACACATACACACACATGTACACACACATGTACGCACACACACATGTACACACACATGTACGCACACACACGTACACACACACATGTACGCACACACACATGTACGCACACATGTACGCACACACACGTACACACACACATAGACACACACACATGTACGCACACACACATGTACACACACATGTACGCACACACACATGTACACACACATGTACACACACATGTACACACACATGTACACACACACACGTACACATACACACACACACATGTACGCACACACACACATGTACACACACATGTACACACACACATACACACACATGTACACACACACACACATACACACACATGTACACACACATGTACACACACATGTACGCACACACACACACATGTACACACACACATACACACACATGTACACACACATATACACACACATGTACGCACACACATGTACACATACACACACATGTACGCACACACATGTACACACACACACACATGAACGCACACACACACATGAACGCACACACACACACGTACACATACACACACATGTACACATACACACACATGTACGCACACACACATGTACGCACACACACATGTACGCACACACACATGTACGCACACACACACATGAACGCACACACACACATGTACGCACACACACACATGAACGCACACACACACATGAACGCACACACACACATGTACGAACACACACATGTACGCACACACATGTACGCACGCACACACATGTACACATACACACATGTACACACACACACATGTACACATACACATGTACGCACACACATGTACACACACATGTACACACACACATGTACGCACACACATGTGCACATACACACACATGTACGCACACACATGTACGCACGCACACACATGTACACATACACACACACTATACACACACACACATGTACGCACACACATGTACACACACATGTACACACACACATGTACGCACACACATGTACACACACACATGTACGCACACACATGTGCACATACACACACATGTACGCACACACATGTACACACACACATGTACACATACACACACACTACACACACACATGTACACACACACATGTACGCACACACATGTACACACACACACATGTACGCACACACGTACGCACACACATGTACGCACACACATGTACACACACACATGTACACATACACACACATGTACGCACACACATGTACACACACATGTATACACACACACACGTACACATACACACACATGTACACACACATACACATGTACGCACACATGTACACACACACGTACACACATGTACACACACACATGTACACATACACACACGTACACACACGTACACACACACACACACACACGTACACATATACACACGTACACATACACACATGTACGCACACACATGTACACATACACACACATGTACACACACATACACATGTACGCACACATGTACACACACACACACACGTACACATATACACACACACATGTACACATACACACACGTACACACACACACGTACACACACACGTACACATATACACACACGTACACACACATGTACACACACACACACACGTACACATATACACACATGTACACACACATACACATGTACGCACACATGTACACACACACACACACACGTACACATATACACACACACATGTACACATACACACACGTACACACACACACGTACACACACACGTACACATATACACACACGTACACACACATGTACACACACACACGTACACATACACACACACGTACACACACACACGTACACACACACACACATGTACACATACACACACGTACACACACACACGTACACACACACGTACACATATACACACACACATGTACACATACACACACGTACACACACACACGTACACACACACCTACACATATACACACACATATACACACACACACACGTACACATATACACACACACACGTACACACACACACGTACACACACACGTACACATATACACATATACACACACATGTACACACACATGTACACACACACATGTACACATACACACACGTACACACACACGTACACATATACACACACACGTACACATACACACACACACAGCTGAACTTAAAGGGTCTAAAGTGGAGTCAACAGAAGCTCATTATCCTGGATGTTTTGGCGGTTTTGGCGGTTCGTGGACGCGGCGGCGTGCTGTACTGTGTGGTTGTATTAACGCATGACCTGGATTGTAGTTTGATTCGACTTTGAGTTTGAAATTTTTGACGATATTTTTCATCTGTTGTTAAAACGCCCAAAAGAGAAACCGTTTCTAAAAAAATGAAATCTGGAATTGTGGCAGTTTGATGTGAAACGCCTGGTGGAGTTTTGTGGCGTAGATCAGAAAAATGGTCCAATTATGTCTAAATGTGAGAAATTTTAACAATAGAACAAAACAATAATATACACTTCAATAATAAAGCATTTTACAAGAGTCACGTCTCCTCTGCTCATTTACACCACCTCCAGGGGGCGCTGTGATGGGGAGGCGCGACTGGTTTACTCACTGTTATAGTCCTGGTTTAGTCCTGTTTTAGACCTGGTTTAGCCCGGGTTTAGACCTACTTCAGTCCTGGTTTAGTCCTGGTTTAGTCCGTCCTTGTAGGTGTTCTCTCTCACGTATGTAACATGTCTTAGTCCATCTTTAGTCCTGGTTTAGTCCTGGTTCAGTCCTGGTTTAGTCCTGGTTTAGACCTGGTTTAGTTCTGGTTTAGTCCTGTTTTAAGCCTGTTTTAGTCCTGGTTTAGACCTGGTTCAGTCCTGGTTTAGTCCTGGTTTAGACCTGGTTTAGTCCTGGTTTAGACCTGGTTTAGACCTGGTTCAGTCCTGGTTCAGTCCTGGTTTAGACCTGGTTTAGACCTGGTTTAGTCCGTCCTTGCAGGTCTTATCTGTCACGTATGTAACCGTAGGATACGTGTGTTCAGACTCTTATCTATAATTGTTTAAATCAGTTCTGTGTTTTATGAGACGTTTATCTGTGTCTCGTATCTGACCAATTACACAATCACACACGACTACCACACTACTACCACACTAAACCACACTACTACCACACTACTACCACACTACTACCACACTAAACACACGACTACCACACTACTACCACACGACTACCACACTACTACCACACTAAACACACGACTACCACACTACTACCACACTACTACCACACTAAACCACACTACTACCACACTACTACCACACTACTACCACACTAAACACACGACTACCACACTACTACCACACGACTACCACACGACTACCACACTAAACACACTACTACCACACTACTACCACACTACTACCACACTAAACACACGACTACCACACTACTACCACACGACTACCACACTAAACACACTACTACCACACTACTACCACACGACTACCACACTAAACCACACTAAACACACGACTACCACACTACTACCACACGACTACCACACTAAACACACGACTACCACACTACTACCACACGACTACCACACTAAACACACGACTACCACACGACTACCACACTACTACCACACTAAACCACACTAAACACACGACTACCACACTACTACCACACGACTACCACACTACTACCACACTAAACCACACTAAACACACTACTACCACACTACTACCACACTAAACCACACTAAACACACGACTACCACACTACTACCACACTAAACACACTACTACCACACTACTACCACACTAAACCACACTAAACACACGACTACCACACGACTACCACACTACTACCACACTACTACCACACTACTACCACACTAAACCACACTAAACACACGACTACCACACTACTACCACACTACTACCACACAAAACCACACTACTACCACACTACTACCACACGACTACCACACTAAACCACACTAAACACACGACTACCACACGACTACCACACTACTACCACACTACTACCACACGACTACCACACTACTACCACACAAAACCACACTACTACCACACGACTACCACACGACTACCACACTAAACCACACTAAACACACGACTACCACACTCAACAGATGAACTGAACAAGCCAAACGTATTCCACCAAATCAACTTTTGTCCAGTTGACAAACTTTGTTTTCCCAATAAACCCAGAACTAAACCAGGACTAAACCTGGACTAAACCAGGACTAAGACATGTTACATACTTGAGAGATAAGACCTACAAGGACGGACTAAACCAGGACTAAAACAGATCTAAACCAGGACTAAACCAGGTCTAAACCTGGACTAAACCAGGACTAAACCAGGACTAAAACAGATCTAAACCAGGACTAAACCTGGACTAAAACAGATCTAAACCAGGACTAAACCAGGACTAAACCAGGACTAAAACAGATCTAAACCAGGACTAAACCTGGACTAAACCAGAACTAAGACATGTTACATACTTGAGAGATAAGACCTACAAGGACGGACTAAACCAGGACTAAACCAGGACTAAAACAGATCTAAACCAGGACTAAACCTGGACTAAACCAGGACTAAACCAGGACTAAACCAGGACTAAATCCTGACGCAACAATAAAATAAAAGGGAGAAATAAAACACTACTCTACAATTTACCCTGGTTCAGTCCTGGTTTAGACCTGGTTTAGTCCTGTTTATGTCCTGTTTTAGTCCTGTTTAAGTCCTAGTTTAGTCCTGGTTTAGTTCTGGTTTAGTCCTGGAGGTCAGAATGCCTTTAAATCTCATTTTTACATAGTTACACTTAAGTTAAAGCTGCACTGTGTAACTTTGCGGTGGAGAGAGGGTCCACTACCTGCCTGTTTCCATGGAGATGTTACTGCTTTGCCCGGAAGGTTCCACAATAAAGCATTATACTTTGTTGATTTATTTAATTCCTTGTCTCCATGGAGATAGACCACTGTTATCTCCTAATGTGTTCCACAATAACATCTCCATGGAAACAAGCCAGGTTTAGTCCATCTTTATCCAGGTTTAGTCCAGGTTTAGTCCATCTTTATCCAGGTTTAGTCCAGGTTTAGTCCATCTTTATCCAGGTTTAGTCCAGGTTTAGTCCATCTTTATCCAGGTTTAGTCCAGGTTTAGTCCATCTTTATCCAGGTTTAGTCCAGGTTTAGTCCATCTTTATCCAGGTTTAGTCCAGGTTTAGTCCATCTTTAGTCCAGGTTTAGTCCATCTTTAGTCCATCTTTAGTCCAGGTTTAGTCCATCTTTAGTCCAGGTTTAGTCCATTTTTAGTCCAGGTTTAGTCCATCTTTAGTCCAGGTTTAGTCCATCTTTAGTCCAGGTTTAGTCCATCTTTAGTCCAGGTTTAGTCCATCTTTAGTCCATCTTTAGTCCAGGTTTAGTCCATCTTTAGTCCAGGTTTAGTCCATCTTTAGTCCAGGTTTAGTCCATCTTTAGTCCAGGTTTAGTCAATTTTTAGTCCAGGTTTAGTCCATCTTTAGTCCAGGTTTAGTCCATCTTTAGTCCAGGTTTAGTCCATCTTTAGTCCAGGTTTAGTCCATCTTTAGTCCATCTTTAGTCCAGGTTTAGTCCATGTTTAGTCCAGGTTTAGTCCATAAATGTTACATAATGCACTTTAATATTGTGATGTGTTCAGGCGTTTGTGTGTTTGACCCCGAAACCCTTTAACCCACGACGCGTTCAAAGTCAGGTCTGGATCTGGACTCTCCAACGTCCAAAGTCCAGCATTGTTATCTAAGCGCTGTAAAACGTGGACCGGACCACGCACGTCTTCATAAAACCTGACAGAGTCCAAGTCCGGGTCTAAACATGCAGCCGATCTTTGGGAAGAACGGGACGGAGACCCCAGAGCCGGTCCAGGCCACGGTCCGAGGTATGGATTATATGGATTATATGGATTATTGGAATATTTTTATCTTTAAAAGGCCCATGATACTATTTTCTGCTCTGTTCTAATGTGGTTTCCTCGTCACAAACGGACCTGGAGTTGTGTTTATGTTTCATTCACACAAATCCGGCAAATCCGGCTTTACTGTTTTTAAACTCCACAGGTTTAGTCCAGGTTTAGTCCATCTTTAGTCCATCTTTAGTCCATCTTTAGTCCAGGTTTAGTCCAGGTTTAGTCCATCTTTAGTCCAGGTTTAGTCCAGGTTTAATCCAGGTTTAGTCCATCTTTAGCCCAGGTTTAGTCCAGGTTTAGTCCAGGTTTAATCCAGGTTTAGTCCATCTTTAGCCCAGGTTTAGTCCATCTTTAGTCCAGGTTTAGTCCATCTTTAGTCCATCTTTAGTCCAGGTTTAGCCCATCTTTAGTCCAGGTTTAGTCCATCTTTAGTCCAGGTTTAGTCCAGGTTTAGTCCATCTTTAGTCCATGTTTAGTCCATGTTTAGTCCATGTTTAGTCCAGGTTTAGTCCATCTTTAGTCCAGGTTTAGTCCATCTTTAGTCCAGGTTTAGTCCAGGTTTAGTCCATCTTTAGTCCATCTTTAGTCCAGGTTTAGTCCATCTTTAGTCCAGGTTTAGTCCATCTTTAGTCCATCTTTAGTCCAGGTTTAGTCCAGGTTTAGTCCATCTTTAGTCCAGGTTTAGTCCAGGTTTAGTCCATCTTTAGTGCAGGTTTAGTCCATCTTTAGTCCATCTTTAGTCCAGGTTTAGTCCAGGTTTAGTCCATCTTTAGTCCAGGTTTAGTCCAGGTTTAGTCCATCTTTACTCCAGGTTTAGTCCAGGTTTAGTCCATCTTTAGTCCAGTTTTAGTCCAGGTTTAGCCCAGTTTTAGTCCATCTTCAGTCCAGGTTTAGTCCATCTTTAGTCCATCTTTAGTCCAGATTTAGTCCATCTTTAGTCCAGGTTTAGTCTATCTTTAGTCCATCTTTAGTCCAGGTTTAGTCCAGGTTTAGTCCATCTTTAGTCCATCTTTAGTCCAGGTTTAGTCCATCTTTAGTCCAGGTTTAGCCCAGTTTTAGTCCATCTTCAGTCCAGGTTTAGTCCATCTTTAGTCCATCTTTAGTCCAGATTTAGTCCATCTTTAGTCCAGGTTTAGTCTATCTTTAGTCCATCTTTAGTCCAGGTTTAGTCCAGGTTTAGTCCATCTTTAGTCCATCTTTAGTCCAGGTTTAGTCCATCTTTAGTCCAGGTTTAGTCTTGGTTTAGTCCAGGTTTAGTCCATCTTTAGTCCAGGTTTAGTCATTTTTTAGTCCAGGTTTAGTCCATCTTTAGTCCAGGTTTAGTCCATCTTTAGTCCAGGTTTAGTCCATCTTTACTCCAGGTTTAGTCCATCTTTACTCCAGGTTTAGTCCAGGTTTAGTCCATCTTTAGTCCAGGTTTAGTCCATCTTAAGTCCAGGTTTAGTCCATCTTAAGTCCAGGTTTAGTCCATCTTTAGTCCATCTTTAGTCCAGGTTTAGTCCATCTTTAGTCCAGGTTTAGTCCATCTTTAGGCCAGGTTTAGTCCATCTTTAGTCCATCTTTAGTCCATCTTTAGTCCAGGTTTAGTCCATCTTTAGTCCATCTTTAGTCCATCTTTAG
Organism: Paratrypauchen microcephalus; assembly: GCA_036785185.1. Lineage (NCBI taxonomy): Eukaryota > Metazoa > Chordata > Actinopteri > Gobiiformes > Gobiidae > Paratrypauchen > Paratrypauchen microcephalus. The sequence goes on along the minus strand of JAVJIX010000235.1, from coordinate 1,041,359 downwards.
TCCAGGTTTAGTCCATCTTTAGTCCAGGTTTAGTCCATCTTTACTCCAGGTTTAGTCCAGGTTTAGTCCATCTTTAGTCCAGGTTTAGTCCATCTTAAGTCCAGGTTTAGTCCATCTTTAGTCCATCTTTAGTCCAGGTTTAGTCCATCTTTAGTCCATCTTTAGTCCAGGTTTAGTCCATCTTTAGTCCAGGTTTAGTCCATCTTTAGGCCAGGTTTAGTCCATCTTTAGTCCATCTTTAGTCCAGGTTTAGTCCAGGTTTAGTCCAGGTTTAGTCCATCTTAAGTCCAGGTTTAGTCCATCTTTAGTCCATCTTTAGTCCAGGTTTAGTCCATCTTTAGTCCATCTTTAGTCCATCTTTAGTCCAGGTTTAGTCAAGGTTTAATCCAGGTTTAGTCCATCTTTAGTCCAGGTTTAGTCTTGGTTTAGTCCAGGTTTAGTCCATCTTTAGTCCAGGTTTAGTCCATCTTTAGTCCATTTTTAGTCCAGGTTTAGTCCATTTTTAGTCCAGGTTTAGTCCATCTTTAGTCCATGTTTAGTCCATGTTTAGTCCATCTTTACTCCAGGTTTAGTCCAGGTTTAGTCCAGGTTTAGTCCATCTTTACTCCAGGTTTAGTCCAGGTTTAGTCCAGGTTTAGTGCAGGTTTAGTCCATCTTTAGTCCAGGTTTAGTCCAGGTTTAGTCCATCTTTAGTCCAGGTTTAGTCCAGGTTTAGTCCATCTTTACTCCAGGTTTAGTCCAGGTTTAGTCCATCTTTAGTCCAGTTTTAGTCCAGGTTTAGCCCAGTTTTAGTCCATCTTCAGTCCAGGTTTAGTCCATCTTTAGTCCAGGTTTAGTCTATCTTTAGTCCATCTTTAGTCCAGGTTTAGTCCAGGTTTAGTCCATCTTTAGTCCATCTTTAGTCCAAGTTTAGTCCATCTTTAGTCCAGGTTTAGTCTTGGTTTAGTCCAGGTTTAGTCCATCTTTAGTCCAGGTTTAGTCATTTTTTAGTCCAGGTTTAGTCCATCTTTAGTCCAGGTTTAGTCCATCTTTAGTCCAGGTTTAGTCCATCTTTACTCCAGGTTTAGTCCATCTTTACTCCAGGTTTAGTCCAGGTTTAGTCCATCTTTAGTCCAGGTTTAGTCCATCTTAGTTCCAGGTTTAGTCCATCTTAAGTCCAGGTTTAGTCCATCTTTAGTCCATCTTTAGTCCAGGTTTAGTCCATCTTTAGTCCAGGTTTAGTCCATCTTTAGTCCAGGTTTAGTCCATCTTTAGTCCATCTTTAGTCCAGGTTTAGTCCAGGTTTAGTCCATCTTTAGTCCATCTTTAGTCCATCTTTAGCCCATCTTTAGCCCAAGTTTAGTCCAGGTTTAGTCCAGGTTTAGTCCAGGTTTAGTCCATCTTTAGTCCAGGTTTAGTCCATCTTTAGTCCAGGTTTAGTCCATCTTAAGTCCAGGTTTAGTCCATCTTTAGTCCATCTTTAGTCCAGGTTTAGTCCAGGTTTAGTCCAGGTTTAGTCCAGGTTTAGTCCATCTTAAGTCCAGGTTTAGTCCATCTTTAGTCCATCTTTAGTCCAGGTTTAGTCCATCTTTAGTCCATCTTTAGTCCATCTTTAGTCCAGGTTTAGTCAAGGTTTAATCCAGGTTTAGTCCATCTTTAGTCCAGGTTTAGTCTTGGTTTAGTCCAGGTTTAGTCCATCTTTAGTCCATCTTTAGTCCAGGTTTAGTCAAGGTTTAATCCAGGTTTAGTCCATCTTTAGTCCAGGTTTAGTCCATCTTTAGTCCATGTTTAGTCCAGGTTTAGTCCAGGTTTAGTCCAGGTTTAGTCCAGGTTTAGTCCAGGTTTAGTCCATCTTTAGTCCAGGTTTAGTCCAGGTTTAGTCCAGGTTTAGTCCAGGTTTAGTCCAGGTTTAGTCCAGGTTTAGTCCATCTTTAGTCCAGGTTTAGTCCAGGTTTAGTCCATCTTTAGTCCAGGTTTAGTCCAGGTTTAGTCCATCTTTACTCCAGGTTTAGTCCAGGTTTAGTCCATCTTTAGTCCAGTTTTAGTCCAGGTTTAGCCCAGTTTTAGTCCATCTTCAGTCCAGGTTTAGTCCATCTTTAGTCCATCTTTAGTCCAGATTTAGTCCATCTTTAGTCCAGGTTTAGTCTATCTTTAGTCCATCTTTAGTCCAGGTTTAGTCCATCTTTAGTCCATCTTTAGTCCAGGTTTACTCCATCTTTAGTCCAGGTTTAGTCTTGGTTTAGTCCAGGTTTAGTCCATCTTTAGTCCAGGTTTAGTCATTTTTTAGTCCAGGTTTAGTCCATCTTTAGTCCAGGTTTAGTCCATCTTTAGTCCAGGTTTAGTCCATCTTTACTCCAGGTTTAGTCCAGGTTTAGTCCATCTTTAGTCCAGGTTTAGTCCATCTTAGTTCCAGGTTTAGTCCATCTTAAGTCCAGGTTTAGTCCATCTTTAGTCCATCTTTAGTCCAGGTTTAGTCCATCTTTAGTCCAGGTTTAGTCCATCTTTAGGCCAGGTTTAGTCCATCTTTAGTCCATCTTTAGTCCATCTTTAGTCCAGGTTTAGTCCAGGTTTAGTCCATCTTTAGTCCATCTTTAGTCCATCTTTAGTCCAGGTTTAGTCCATCTTTAGTCCAGGTTTAGTCCATCTTTACTCCAGGTTTAGTCCAGGTTTAGTCCATCTTTAGTCCAGGTTTAGTCCATCTTTAGTCCAGGTTTAGTCCATCTTAAGTCCAGGTTTAGTCCATCTTTAGTCCATCTTTAGTCCAGGTTTAGTCCATCTTTAGTCCATCTTTAGTCCAGGTTTAGTCCATCTTTAGTCCAGGTTTAGTCCATCTTTAGGCCAGGTTTAGTCCATCTTTAGTCCATCTTTAGTCCAGGTTTAGTCCAGGTTTAGTCCAGGTTTAATCCAGGTTTAGTCCATCTTAAGTCCAGGTTTAGTCCATCTTTAGTCCATCTTTAGTCCAGGTTTAGTCCATCTTTAGTCCATCTTTAGTCCATCTTTAGTCCAGGTTTAGTCAAGGTTTTCCAGGTTTAGTCCATCTTTAGTCCAGGTTTAGTCTTGGTTTAGTCCAGGTTTAGTCCATCTTTAGTCCAGGTTTAGTCCAGGTTTAGTCCATTTTTAGTCCAGGTTTAGTCCATTTTTAGTCCAGGTTTAGTCCATCTTTAGTCCATGTTTAGTCCATGTTTAGTCCAGGTTTAGTCCAGGTTTAGTCCAGGTTTAGTCCATCTTTAGTCCAGGTTTAGTCCAGGTTTAGTCCATCTTTAGTCCATCTTTAGTCCAGGTTTAGTCTTGGTTTAGTCCAGGTTTAGTCCATCTTTAGTCCAGGTTTAGTCAATTTTTAGTCCAGGTTTAGTCCATCTTTAGTCCAGGTTTAGTCCATCTTTAGTCCAGGTTTAGTCAATTTTTAGTCCAGGTTTAGTCCATCTTTAGTCCAGGTTTAGTCCATCTTTAGTCCAGGTTTAGTCCATCTTTACTCCAGGTTTAGTCCAGGTTTAGTCCATCTTTACTCCAGGCTTAGTCCAGGTTTAGTCCATCTTTAGTCCAGGTTTAGTCCATCTTAAATCCAGGTTTAGTCCATCTTTAGTCCATCTTTAGTCCAGGTTTAGTCCATCTTTAGTCCAGGTTTAGTCCATCTTTAGGCCAGGTTTAGTCCATCTTTAGTCCAGGTTTAGTCCATCTTTAGTCCAGGTTTAGTCCATCTTTAGTCCATCTTTAGTCCAGGTTTAGTCCATCTTTAGTCCATCTTTAGTCCATCTTTAGTCCAGGTTTAGTCAAGGTTTAATCCAGGTTTAGTCCATCTTTAGTCCAGGTTTAGTCCAGGTTTAGTCCATCTTTAGTCCAGGTTTAGTCCATCTTTAGTCCAGGTTTAGTCCAGGTTTAGTCCATCTTTAGTCCAGGTTTAGTCCATTTTTAGTCCAGGTTTAGTCCATCTTTAGTCCAGGTTTAGTCCAGGTTTAGTCCAGGTTTAGTCCAGGTTTAGTCCAGGTTTAGTCCAGGTTTAGTCCAGGTTTAGTCCAGGTTTAGTCCATCTTTAGTCCATCTTTAGTCCATCTTTAGTCCAGATTTAGTCCAGGTTTAGTCCAGGTTTAGTCCATCTTTAGTCCATCTTTAGTACATCTTTAGTCCAGGTTTAGTCCAGGTTTAGTCCAGGTTTAGTCCATCTTTAGTCCATCTTTAGTCCAGGTTTAGTCAAGGTTTAATCCAGGTTTAGTCCAGGTTTAGTCCAGGTTTAGTCCATCTTTAGTCCAGGTTTAGTCCATGCTTAGTCCAGGTTTAGTCCAGGTTTAGTCCAGGTTTAGTCCATCTTTAGTCCAGGTTTAGTCCAGGTTTAGTCCAGGTTTAGTCCAGGTTTATTTCATCTTTAGTCCAGGTTTAGTCTTGGTTTAGTCAAGGTTTAGTCCATCTTTAGTCCAGGTTTAGTCCATCTTTACTCCAGGTTTAGTCCAGGTTTAGTCCATCTTAAGTCCAGGTTTAGTCCATCTTTAGTCCAGGTTTAGTCCATCTTTAGTCCATCTTTACTCCAGGTTTAGTCCATCTTTAGTCCATCTTTAGTCCATCTTTAGTCCATCTTTAGTCCATCTTAAGTCCAGGTTTAGTCCATCTTTAGTCCAGGTTTAGTCCATCTTTAGTCCATCTTTAGTCCATCTTTAGTCCAGGTTTAGTCCAGGTTTAGTCCATCTTTAGTCCATGTTTAGTCCATCTTTAGTCCATCTTTAGTCCATCTTTACTCCAGGTTTAGTCCATCTTTAGTCCATCTTTAGTCCATCTTTAGTCCATCTTTAGTCCATCTTAAGTCCAGGTTTAGTCCATCTTTAGTCCAGGTTTAGTCCATCTTTAGTCCATCTTTAGTCCATCTTTAGTCCAGGTTTAGTCCAGGTTTAGTCCATCTTTAGTCCAGGTTTAGTCCATCTTTAGTCCATCTTTAGTCCATCTTTACTCCAGGTTTAGTCCATCTTTAGTCCATCTTTAGTCCATCTTTAGTCCATCTTTAGTCCAGGTTTAGTCCATCTTTAGTCCAGGTTTAGTCCATCTTTAGTCCATCTTTAGTCCATCTTTAGTCCATCTTTAGTCCAGGTTTAGTCCAAGTTCAGTCCTGGAGTCGCCGATCTGGACTGAACTAAAAGTAAAAGGAGCGTTCACTTGATGACATCACAAGGTGGAACAGATGAATAATAAAGAGTTCCTCAAACATGAGAACGAAACAAACACGACTCCAGGTGTTTGAGGAGGAAACAACAGTCCTGGTCAGGTCCTGGTCTGGACTGGTCCTGGACTGGTCCTGGTCTGGTCCTGGTCTGGTCCTGGTCTGGTCCTGGTCTGTTCCAGGTCCTGGTCTGGTCCTGGTCTGGCCTGGTTCACCTGGTGTTGTGTCTCAGGTTGTATCCCGGACTGGTTGGAGGGGACTCTGGTCAGAAACGGTCCTGGTTTGTTCTCGGTGGGAAACTCTCGGTACAATCACTGGTTCGACGGCCTGTCGCTCATCCACAGCTTCACCTTCAAAAACGGTAAGAAAAAACAACAAAGAGAGAAAGACGTGGTAAACAATGACGCGCCGGTGATTTCCAACTCGATATCGATGCTAATGACCAGACTGGATCCTCTTCACCTGCGTCCAGGCGAGGTGAGCTACAGGAGCAAGTTCCTGAAGAGCGACACCTACAAGAGGAACCTGAGAGCCGACCGCATCGTGGTGTCCGAGTTTGGGACCATGGTCTACCCCGACCCCTGCAAGAACATCTTCTCCAGGTACAGACAAGTCCTGGTTCAGACCTGGTTTAGTCCTGGTTTAGTCCTGGTTTAGTCCTGGTTCAGTCCTGGTTTCGTCCTGGTTCAGTCCTGGTTTAATCCTGGTTCAGTCCTGGATTAGACCTGGTTTAGTCCTGGTTCGGTCCTGGATTAGACCTGGTTTAGTCCTGGTTCGGTCCTGGATTAGACCTGGTTTAGACCTGGTTTAGTCCTGGTTTAGTCCTGGTTTAGACCTGGTTCGGTCCTGGTTTAGTCCTGGTTCAGTCCTGGTTCTTTCTGTCCAGGTTCAGTCCTGGTTTAGACCTGGTTTAGTCCTGGTTCGGTCCTGGATTAGACCTGGTTTAGTCCTGGTTCGGTCCTGGATTAGACCTGGTTTAGTCCTGGTTTAGTCCTGGTTTAGTCCTGGTTTAGTCCTGGTTTAGACCTGGTTCAGTCCTGGTTCAGTCCTGGTTTAGACCTGGTTCAGTCCTGGTTCAGTCCTGGTTTAGATCTGGTTCCGTCCTGGTTCTTTCTGTCCAGGTTTAGTCCTGGTTCAGTCCTGGTTTAGACCTGGTTTAGACCTGGTTCAGTCCTGGTTTAGTCCTGGCTTAGACCTGGTTCGGTCCTGGTTCAGTCCTGGTTCTGTCCTGGTTCTTTCTATCCAGGTTTAGTCCTGGTTTAGTCCTGGTTTAGACCTGGTTTAGTCCTGGTTCAGTCCTGGTTTAGACCTGGTTCAGTCCTGGTTTAATCCTGGTTCAGTCCTGGATTAGACCTGGTTTAGTCCTGGTTCGGTCCTGGATTAGACCTGGTTTAGTCCTGGTTCGGTCCTGGATTAGACCTGGTTTAGACCTGGTTTAGTCCTGGTTTAGTCCTGGTTTAGACCTGGTTCGGTCCTGGTTTAGTCCTGGTTCAGTCCTGGTTCTTTCTGTCCAGGTTCAGTCCTGGTTTAGACCTGGTTTAGTCCTGGTTCGGTCCTGGATTAGACCTGGTTTAGTCCTGGTTCGGTCCTGGATTAGACCTGGTTTAGTCCTGGTTTAGTCCTGGTTTAGTCCTGGTTTAGTCCTGGTTTAGACCTGGTTCAGTCCTGGTTCAGTCCTGGTTTAGACCTGGTTCAGTCCTGGTTCAGTCCTGGTTTAGATCTGGTTCCGTCCTGGTTCTTTCTGTCCAGGTTTAGTCCTGGTTCAGTCCTGGTTTAGACCTGGTTTAGACCTGGTTCAGTCCTGGTTTAGTCCTGGCTTAGACCTGGTTCGGTCCTGGTTCAGTCCTGGTTCTGTCCTGGTTCTTTCTATCCAGGTTTAGTCCTGGTTTAGTCCTGGTTTAGACCTGGTTTAGTCCTGGTTCAGTCCTGGTTTAGACCTGGTTTAGTCCTGGTTTAGACCTGGTTTAGACCTGGTTCAGTCCTGGTTCAGTCCTGGTTCGGTCCTGGTTCAGTCCTGGTTTAGTCCTGGTTCAGTCCTGGTTTAGTCCTGGTTTAGTCCTGGTTCAGTCCTGGATTAGACCTGGTTTAGACCTGGTTCAGTCCTGGTTTAGTCCTGGTTCGGTCCTGGATTAGACCTGGTTTAGACCTGGTTTAGTCCTGGTTTAGACCTGGTTCGGTCCTGGATTAGTCCTGGTTCGGTCCTGGTTCAGTCCTGGTTCAGTCCTGGTTCGGTCCTGGTTTAGACCTGGTTTAGTCCTGGTTTAGTCCTGGTTCGGTCCTGGTTTAGTCCTGGATTAGACCTGGTTCAGTCCTGGTTTAGTCCTGGTTCGGTCCTGGTTCAGTCCTGGTTTAGTCCTGGTTCGGTCCTGGTTTAGACCTGGTTTAGTCCTGGTTTAGTCCTGGTTCAGTCCTGGTTTAGTCCTGGTTTAGTCCTGGTTCGGTCCTGGTTTAGTCCTGGATTAGACCTGGTTCAGTCCTGGTTTAGTCCTGGTTCGGTCCTGGTTCAGTCCTGGTTTAGTCCTGGTTCGGTCCTGGTTTAGACCTGGTTTAGTCCTGGTTTAGTCCTGGTTCGGTCCTGGTTTAGTCCTGGTTTAGTCCTGGTTCAGTCCTGGTTCTTTGTGTCCAGGTTCTTCACTCATCTGTCGAACGTGATCCCAGACTTCACCGATAATAACCTCGTGAATATTATTCGATACGGAAAAGACTTTTACGCCGCGTCTGAAATCAACTACATCAACGAGATCGACCCGAGCACCCTGGAGACCATCGGGCGGGTGAGGACGGCCACTACGACCACCAAATACTACCAATACTACCAATACTACCAATACTACCAATGCTACCAATACTACCCAATACTACGAGTACTCTGTCACGTGTAAATCTATTTTCAGACAAACTACAGGAACCACATCGCCCTGAACCTGGCGACGGCGCACCCGCACTACGACGGCGAGGGAAACACCTACAACATGGGCACCGCCATCATGGGGCTGGGCAAACCCAAGTACGTCATCTTCAAAGTGCCGCACGACGCATCAGGTACGAGCAAAACGCCATCAGGAGCTACGGAACGGATCAGTCAGGTCCTAGTCCTGGTTTAGTCCTGGTTCAGACCAGGTTCAGTCCTGGTTTAGTCCTGGTTTAGTCCTGGTTCAGTCCTGGTTCAGTCCTGGTTCAGTCCTGGTTTAGTCCTGGTTCAGTCCATGTTCAGACCAGGTTCAGTCCTGGTTCAGTCCTGGTTTAGTTCAGGTTTAGTCCTGGTTCAGTCCTGGTTCAGTCCTGTTTTAGACCAGGTTTAGTCCTGGTTCAGTCCTGGTTCAGACCAGGTTTAGTTCAGGTTTAGTCCTGGTTCGGTCCTGGTTTAGTCCTGGTTCAGTCCTGGTTCAGTCCTGGTTTAGTTCAGGTTTAGTCCTGGTTTAGTCCTGGTTCAGTCCTGGTTCAGTCCTGGTTCAGTCCTGGTTCAGACCAGGTTTAGTTCAGGTTTAGTCCTGGTTCAGTCCAGGTTCAGTCCTGGTTTAGATCAGGTTTAGTCCAGGTTTAGTCCTGGTTCAGTCCTGGTTTAGTCCTGTTTCAGTCCTGTTTCAGTCCTGGTTTAGTCCTGGTTCAGTCCTGGTTCAGTCCAGGTTCAGTCCTGGTTTAGATCAGGTTTAGTCCAGGTTTAGTCCTGGTTCAGTCCTGGTTTAGTTCAGGTTTAGTCCTGTTTCAGACCAGGTTTAGTCCTGGTTCAGACCAGGTTTAGTCCTGGTTCAGTCCTGGTTTAGTCCTGGTTTAGTCCTGTTTCAGTCCTGGTTCAGTCCTGGTTCAGTCCTGGTTTAGTCCTGGTTTAGTCCTGGTCTGAGGCTCTCTCCTCCACAGATCCGGAGTGTAAAAAATCCGCTCTGAGGAAGCTGCAGCAGGTTTGCTCCATCCCGTTCCGGTCTCTGCTCTTCCCGAGTTACTTCCACAGTTTTGGGATGACGGAAAACTTTGTGGTGTTTGTGGAGCAGCCGTTCAGACTGGACATGGTCAAACTGGCCACAGCCTATTTCAGAGGGGTCAACTGGGGCAGCTGCCTGAAGTACGACAAGGACGACACGGTCAGGACCTCCTCTGCACCTCCTCCTCCTCTGCACCTCCTCCTCCTCTGCTCCTCCTCCTCTCCTCACCTCCTCCTCCTCTGCTCCTCCTCCTCCTCTGCTCCTCCTCCTCCTCTGCTCCTCCTCCTCTGCTCCTCCTCCTCTGCTCCTCCTCTGCTCCTCCTCTGCTCCTCCTCTGCTCCTCCTCCTCTCCTCCTCTGCTCCTCCTCCTCCGCTCCTCCTCCTCTTCGCCTCTGCTCCTCTCCTCTGCTCCTCTCCTCCTCCTCCTCTTCTCCTCCTCACCTCCTCCTCTCCTCCTCCTCACCTCTCCTCCTCCTCACCTTCTCCTCACCTCCTCACCTTCTCTCCTCCTCACCTCTCCTCCTCCTCACCTCCTCCTCCTCTCCTCCTCACCTCCTCCTCACCTCCTCCTCACCTCCTCCTCACCTCCTCCTCCTCACCTCTTCCTCACCTCCTCCTCTCCTCACCTCTCCTCCTCCTCACCTTCTCCTCACCTCCTCACCTCCTCACCTTCTCTCCTCACCTCTCCTCCTCCTCACCTCCTCCTCTCCTCCTCCTCACCTCCTCCTCACCTCTCCTCCTCCTCTCCTCCTCCTCTCCTCCTCCTCACCTCTCCTCCTCCTCACCTCTCCTCCTCTTCACCTCCTCCTCTCCTCCTCCTCCTCCTCACCTCCTCCTCCTCCTCTCCTCCTCCTCCTCTCCTCACCTCCTCCTCCTCTCCTCTCCTCACCTCCTCCTCACCTCACCTCCTCCTCCTCTCCTCTCCTCACCTCCTCCTCACCTCTCCTCCTCCTCACCTCCTCCTCCTCCTCTCCTCCTCCTCTCCTCCTCCTCCTCACCTCCTCACCTCCTCCTCTCCTCCTCCTCACCTCCTCACCTCCTCCTCCTCACTTCTTCTCCTCCTCTCCTCCTCCTCTCCTCCTCTCCTCCTCCTCTCCTCCTCCTCACCTCCTCCTCCTCACCTCCTCCTCACCTCTCCTCCTCCTCACCTCCTCCTCACCTCCTCCTCACCTCCTCTTCACCTCACCTCCTCCTCACCTCCTCCTCACCTCCTCCTCACCTCCTCCTCACCTCCTCACCTCTCCTCCTCCTCCTCACCTCCTCCTCCTCCTCACCTCCTCCTCCTCCTCCTCACCTCTCCTCCTCCTCCTCACCTCCTCCTCCTCACCTCCTCACCTCTCCTCCTCCTCACCTCCTCCTCCTCACCTCTCCTCCTCCTCCTCCTCCTCACCTCACCTCCTCCTCCTCCTCCTCACCTCCTCCTCCTCCTCACCTCCTCCTCCTCTTCACCTCCTCACCTCACCTCCTCCTCCTCTTCACCTCCTCCTCTCCTCCTCCTCCTCACCTCCTCCTCCTCCTCCTCCTCACCTCCTCACCTCTCCTCCTCCTCACCTCCTCCTCCTCACCTCTCCTCCTCACCTCCTCCTCACCTCCTCACCTCTCCTCCTCCTCACCTCCTCCTCCTCACCTCTCCTCCTCCTCCTCCTCCTCACCTCACCTCCTCCTCCTCACCTCCTCCTCCTCACCTCCTCACCTCTCCTCCTCCTCACCTCCTCCTCCTCCTCACTTCCTCTCCTCCTCCTCACCTCCTCCTCCTCACCTCCTCACCTCTCCTCCTCCTCCTCACCTCCTCCTCCTCCTTACCTCCTCCTCTCCACAGACGTTGTTCCACGTGGTGAACCGTCACACGGGGAAGAGTGTGTCCACTCGGTTCTACGGCGCCGCCCTGGTGACGTTCCACCACATAAACGCGTACGAGGAGGAGGAGCACGTGGTGTTCGACCTCGTGACCTACGAGGACACCAACCTGTACGAGATGTTCTACATCGACAACATGACGCAGGAAACCGACCAACTCATCGAGGCCAACAAACACTTCAGCCCCCCGGTGTGCGCCCGCTTCGCCCTGCCCCTGAGCGCCGGCAAGGTACAAGACCCGGACTGGACCCACAACTAACACACAACTAACACACAACTAACACACGACTAACTGCCCCTGAGCGCCGGCAAGGTACAAGACCCGGACTGGACCCACAACTAACACACAACTAACACACAACTAACTGCCCCTGAGCGCCGGCAAGGTACAAGACCCGGACTGGACCCACAACTAACACACAACTAACACACAACTAACACACAACTAACTGCCCCTGAGCGCCGGCAAGGTACAAGACCCGGACTGGACCCACAACTAACACACAACTAACACACAACTAACACACGACAATTAACACACAACTAACACACAACTAACTGCCCCTGAGCGCCGGCAAGGTACAAGACCCGGACTGGACCCACAACTAACACACAACTAACTGCCCCTGAGCGCCGGCAAGGTACAAGACCCGGACTGGACCCACAACTAACACACAACTAACACACGACAACTAACACACAACTAACTGCCCCTGAGCGCCGGCAAGGTACAAGACCCGGACTGGACCCACAACTAACACACAACTAACACACAACTAACTGCCCCTGACCGCCGGCAAGGTACAAGACCCGGACTGGACCCACAACTAACACACAACTAACACACAACTAACTGCCCCTGAGCGCCGGCAAGGTACAAGACCCGGACTGGACCCACAACTAACACACAACTAACACACAACTAACACACAACTAACACACGACAACTAACACACAACTAACTGCCCCTGAGCGCCGGCAAGGTACAAGACCCGGACTGGACCCACAACTAACACACAACTAACACACAACTAACACACAACTAACACACGACAACTAACACACAACTAACACACAACTAACACACGACAACTAACACACAACAACTAACACACAACTAACTGCCCCTGAGCGCCGGCAAGGTACAAGACCCGGACTGGACCCACAACTAACACACAACTAACACACAACTAACACACAACTAACTGCCCCTGAGCGCCGGCAAGGTACAAGACCCGGACTGGACCCACAACTAACACATGACTAACACACAACTAACTGCCCCTGACCGCCGGCAAGGTACAAGACCCGGACTGGACCCACAACTAACACACAACTAACACACAACTAACTGCCCCTGACCGCCGGCAAGGTACAAGACCCGGACTGGACCACACCGGGACTGGACCCACAACTAACACACAACTAACTGCCCCTGACCGCCGGCAAGGTACAAGACCCGGACTAGACCCACAACTAACACACAACTAACACACAACTAACTGCCCCTGAGCGCCGGCAAGGTACAAGACCTGGACTGGACCCACAACTAACAAACAAATAACACACAACTAACTGCCCCTGACCGCCGGCAAGGTACAAGACCCGGACTGGACCCACAACTAACACACAACTAACACACAACTAACACACAACTAACACACAACTAACTGCCCCTGAGCGCCGGCAAGGTACAAGACCCGGACTGGACCCACAACTAACACACAACTAACACACAACTAACACACAACTAACACACAACAACTAACACAACAACTAACACACAACTAACACACAATTAACACACAACTAACACACAACTAACTGCCCCTGAGCGCCGGCAAGGTACAAGCCCCGGACTGGACCCACAACTAACACACAACTAACACACAACTAACACACGACAATTAACACACAACAACAACACAACAACAACACAACAACTAACACACAACTACTAACACAACAAGTAACACAACTACTAACACAACAACTAACACACAACAACTAACACAACTACTAACACAACAACTAACACACAACAACTAACACAACTACTAACACAACAACTAACACAACAACTAACACACTAACAACTAACACAAACTAACACAACAACTAACACAACAACTAACACACAACACTAACACACAACTAACACTAACACAACAACACAACTAACACACACGGGACTAACACACACTGGACAACTAACACAACTAACACACAACTAACACACAACAACTAACACAACAACTAACACAACAACTAACACAACAACTAACACACAACTAACACACAACACAACTAACACAACTAACACAGGACTAACACACACAACACAACTAACACACAACAACTAACACAACAACTAACACACAACAACTAACACAACACAACTAACACAACTAACACACAACTAACACAACAACAACACACAACAACTAACACAACAACTAACACAACTAACACACAACAACTAACACAACAACTAACACACAACAACTAACACAACTAACACACAACTAACACACAACAACTAACACAACACAACTAACACAACTAACACACAACTAACACACAACAACTAACACAACACAACTAACACAACACAACTAACACAACTAACACACAACAACTAACACAACACAACTAACACAACACAACTAACACAACAACAACTAACACAACACAACTAACACAACAAACTAACACAACTAACACACAACTAACACACAACAACTAACACAACAACTAACACAACACAACTAACACAACAACTAACACACAACAACTAACACAACAACTAACACAACAACTAACACAACAACAACTAACACAACAACTAACACACAACTAACACAACAACTAACACACAACAACTAACACAACACAACTAACACAACTAACACACAACTAACACAACAACTAACACACAACAACTAACACAACACAACTAACACAACTAACACACAACTAACACAACAACTAACACACAACAACTAACACAACACACTAACACAACTAACACAACTAACACAACTAACACACAACTAACACAACAACTAACACACAACAACTAACACAACAACACAACTAACACACAAACTAACACACAACTAACACAACAACTAACACACAACAACTAACACAACACAACTAACACAACTAACACACAACTAACACAACAACTAACACACAACAACTAACACAACAACTAACACAACACAACTAACACAACTAACACACAACTAACACAACAACTAACACACAACAACTAACACAACAACTAACACACAACAACTAACACAACAACTAACACAACAACTAACACACAACAACTAACACACAACAACTAACACAACACAACTAACACAACAACTAACACACAACTAACACACAACAACTAACACAACACAACTAACACAACTAACACACAACTAACACAACAACTAACACAACTAACACACAACTAACACACAACAACTAACACAACTAACCACACAACTAACACAACACAACTAACACAACAACTAACACAACAACTAACACACAACAACTAACACAACAACAACTAACACAACACAACTAACACAACTAACACAACAACTAACACAACAACTAACACACAACTAACACACAACAACTAACACACAACTAACACAACTAACACACACAACTAACACACAACAACTAACACAACTAACACAACAACTAACACACAACAACTAACACAACACAACTAACACAACTAACACACAACTAACACACAACAACTAACACAACTAACACACAACTAACACAACAACTAACACACAACAACTAACACACAACTAACACACAACTAACACACAACAACTAACACAACACAACTAACACAACTAACACACAACTAACACACAACAACACACAACTAACACACAACTAACACACAACTAACACACAACAACTAACACAACACAACTAACACAACTAACACAACAAACACAACAACTAACACACAACAACTAACACACAACTAACACAACTAACACACAACTAACACAACAACTAACACACAACAACTAACACACAACTAACACACAACAACTAACACAACACAACTAACACAACAACTAACACACAACAACTAACACAACACAACTAACACAACTAACACACAACTAACACACAACAACTAACACAACAACTAACACAACTAACACAACAACTAACACACAACAACACAACAACTAACACAACTAACACACAACTAACACACAACTAACACACAACAACTAACACACAACAACTAACACACAACTAACACAACAACTAACACAACTAACACACAACTAACTAACACACAACTAACACACAACTAACACACAACAACTAACACACAACAACTAACACAACTAACACACAACAACTAACACAACTAACACAACAACTAACACACAACAACACAACAACTAACACAACTAACACACAACAACTAACACACAACAACTAACACAACTAACACAACTAACACACAACTAACACACAACAACTAACACAACTAACACAACTAACACAACTAACACAACTAACACACAACTAACACACAACAACTAACACAACTAACACAACTAACACAACAACTAACACACAACAACACAACAACTAACACAACTAACACACAACTAACACACAACAACACACAACTAACACACAACTAACACACAACTAACACAACAACAACACAACTAACACAACTAACACACAACTAACACAACACACAAACTAACACAACTAACACACAACTAACTAACACAACTACCACACAACTAACACACAACTAACACACAACTAACACAACTAACACACAACTAACACACAACTAACACAACAACTAACACAACACAACTAACACAACTAACACACAACAACTAACACACAACTAACACACAACAACTAACACAACAACTAACACACAACTAACACAACTAACACACAACTAACACACAACTAACACACGACAACTAACACAACACAACTAACACAACACAACTAACACAACTAACACACAACTAACACAACTAACACAACAACTAACACACAACAACACAACAACTAACACAACTAACACACAACTAACACACAACTAACACACAACAACTAACACAACTAACACACAACAACTAACACACAACAACACAACAACTAACACAACTAACACACAACTAACACACAACTAACACACAACAACTAACACACAACTAACACAACTAACACACAACAACTAACACACAACTAACACACAACTAACACAACTAACACACAACAACTAACACAACTAACACAACAACTAACACACAACAACTAACACACAACAACTAACACACAACTAACACACAACTAACACAACTAACACACAACAACTAACACAACTAACACAACAACTAACACACAACAACTAACACAACTAACACAACAACTAACACACAACAACTAACACACAACAACTAACACACAACTAACACAACTAACACAACTAACACACAACAACTAACACAACTAACACAACAACTAACACACAACAACTAACACACAACTAACACAACAACTAACACACAACAACTAACACAACACAACTAACACACAACTAACACACGACAACTAACACAACACAACTAACACAACACAACTAACACAACTAACACACAACTAACACAACTAACACAACAACTAACACACAACAACACAACAACTAACACAACTAACACACAACTAACACACAACAACTAACACAACTAACACACAACAACTAACACACAACAACACAACAACTAACACAACACACAACTAACACACAACTAACACACAACTAACACACAACTAACAGAACTAACACACAACAACTAACACACAAGTAACACACAAGTAACACAAGTAACACACAACAACTAACACAACTAACACAACAACTAACATACAACAAGTAACACACAACAACTAACACACAACTAACACACAACTAACACAACTAACACAACTAACACAACAACTAACACACAACAACTAACACAACTAACACAACAACTAACACACAACAACTAACACACAACAACTAACACACAACTAACACAACTAACACAACTAACACACAACTAACACAACTAACACACAACAACTAACACAACTAACACACAACAACTAACACACAACAACACAACAACTAACACAACTAACACACAACTAACACACAACTAACACACAACAACTAACACAACTAACACACAACAACTAACACAACTAACACACAACTAACACACAACAACTAACACAACTAACACAACTAACACACAACTAACACACAACAACTAACACACAACTAACACACAACAACTAACACACAACTAACACAACTAACACACAACAACTAACACAACTAACACACAACTAACACACAACAACTAACACACAACTAACACAACTAACACATCTAACACAACTAACACAACAACTAACACACAACTAACACACAACAACTAACACAACTAACACACAACTAACACACAACTAACACAACAACAACACAACTAACACACAACAACACAACAACTAACACAACTAACACACAACTAACACACAACAACACACAACTAACACACAACTAACACACAACAACTAACACAACTAACACAACTAACACACAACTACTAACACAACTAACACACAACAACTAACACAACTAACACAACTAACACACAACTAACACAACAACAACTAACACACAACTAACACACAACTAACACACAACTAACACACAACTAACACACAACAACTAACACAACTAACACAACTAACACAACAACAACACAACTAACACACAACAACTAACACAACTAACACACAACTAACACACAACTACCACACAACTAACAGGACTAATTCAAGTGAAAAGCAGATGTGAGTTAAAGGTGAGTGAAGGACTGGGCCAGGACTGGACACAGTTGGATCATTAGTGAGAGCAGGTGGTCACCTGTGGTCACCTGTGGTCACCTGTGGTCACTTGTGGTCACTTGTGGTCACCTGTGGTCACCTGTGCTCACCTGTGGTCACCTGTGGTCACCTGTGCTCACCTGTGGTCACTTGTGGTCACCTGTGCTCACCTGTGGTCACCTGTGGTCACCTGTGGTCACCTGTGGTCACTTGTGCTCACCTGTGGTCACCTGTGCTCACCTGTGGTCACTTGTGCTCACCTGTGCTCACCTGTGCTCACTTGTGGTCACTTGTGGTCACCTGTGGTCACTTGTGGTCACCTGTGCTCACCTGTGGTCACCTGTGCTCACCTGTGCTCACCTGTGGTCACTTGTGGTCACCTGTGGTCACCTGTGCTCACCTGTGCTCACTTGTGGTCACCTGTGCTCACTTGTGGTCACCTGTGGTCACTTGCCTGGTTTACCCCAGACCACATCACAGTGATATCTGGTCTGGAGCACCTCCTGAATATCTCGTAGTGGAGGTGTGGTTTACGATCGTTTATTGGGCGTTATGAATGTCTATCATGTGGCGTATACGTAGCCCAGAGCCAATCATGTCAGTCGTCAGTTCAAACTACAAGTTTCCGTTTGTCCCGTAGTACGAGTCACCGTCTTTCCACCCCTCCCCGCTCTCTGATTGGCTCCCAGAATCAGGAGAGCTCACTCGCCATAGTCGCCAGGCTGTGTTTAGATCAGAACGAACGAAAGCAGCCTGGGATTTCCCAGGTTAGGTGGTCACGGTTCTGGCAACAGTCTAAGCAGGGACTCCCAGACTTCCTTCACCCCGGACACTTCCTCCAGCTCCTCCGGGGGGACCCGAAGGCGTTCCCAGGCCAGCCGAGACACATAGTCCCTCCAGCGTGTCCTGGGTCTTCACCGGGGCCTCCTCCCGGTGGGACGTGCCCGGAGTCCAGGAGGCGTCCGGAACAGATGCCCGAGTCACCTCAGCTGCTCCTCTCCATGTGGAGGAGCGGCGGCTCTACTCCGAGCTCCTCCCGTGTGACTGAGCTCCTCACCCTATCTCTAAGGGAGCGTCCAGCCACTCTGCGGAGGAAACTCATTTCGGCCGCTTGTATCGGCGATCTCGTCCTTTCGGTCATTACCCAGAGCTCATGACCATAGGTGAGGGGAGGAACGGAGATCGACGGTAAATTGAGAGCTTCGCCTTTTGGCTCAGCTCCCTCTTCACCACAACAGTCCGGTACAGCGACCGCATCACTGCCGACGCTGCGCCGATCCGCCTGTCAATCTCACGCTCCATCCTCCCCTCACTCGAGAACAAGACCCCGACATACTGGAACTCCTCCACCTGAGGAGGACTCCCCACCCGGAGAGGGCACCACCTTTTTCTGGTCAAGAACCATGGCCTCGGATTTGGAGGAGCTGATCCTCATCCCAGCCGCTTCACACTCGGCTGCAAACCGCCCCAGTGCACATTGGAGGTCCCGGTTTGATGAAGCCATCAGGACAACATCATCTGCAAACAGCAGAGATGAGATCCTGTGGTTCCCAAACCGGATCCCCTCCGGCCCCTGACTGCGCCTAGAAATTCTGTCCATAAATATAATGAACAGAACCGGTGACAAAGGGCAGCCCTGGCGGAGTCCATCATGCACCGGAAACAGGTCCGACTTACTACCGGCAAAGTGAACACAGCTCCTGCTCCGGTCATACAGGGACCGAACAGCCCTTAGCAAAGGGCCCCGGACCCCGTACTCCCAGAGCACTCTCCACAGGACCCCACGAGGGACACGGTCGATCTTCTCCAGATCCACAAACACATGTGGACTGGTTGGGCAAACTCCCATGAACCCTCGAGCACCCGATGGAGAGTATAGAGCTGGTCCAGTGGTCCCCGGCCGGGACCAAAACCACACTGCTCCTCCTGAATCCGAGGTTCGACTGTCGGTCGAATTCTCCTCTCCAGCACCCTGGAATAGACCTTACCGGGAAGGCTGAGGAGTGTGATTCCCCGATAGTTGGAACACACCCTCCGGTCCCCCTTCTTAAACAGAGGGACCACCACCCCGGTCTGCCAGTCCAGAGGTACTGTCCCCGACCGCCACGCGATGTTGCAGAGACGTGTCAGCCAAGACAGCCCTACAACATCCAGAGACCTGAGATACTCAGGACGGATCTCATCCACCCCCGGGGCCTTGCCACCGAGGAGCTTTAACTACCTCAGTGACTTCAGCCAGGGTGATGAGTGAGTCCACCTCCGAGTCTCCAGCCTCTGCTTCCTCCTCAGAAGACGTGACGGCGGGATTGAGGAGATCCTCAAAGTATTCCTTAGAATAATCAAAACTAAAGTAAATATTATGTGGTGTTATTGTGATGAGATAAAGTTGGACAGCCTCGTCTTAAACACGTCTAATCTTCCTCGTTTTTGATTTGCGGTTTTCAGGTCTGGAGCTTCCAAGAATAAACTATGACTTCAACACCAAGAAGTACAGATATGTGTACGGATCCAGAGTGGAGTGGTCGCCCCATCCCAACAAGGTACTGACCAGGACTAACCAGGACTAAACCAGGACTAACCAGGACTAACCAGGACTAAAGCAGGACTAAACCAGGACTAAACCAGGACTAAACCAGGACTAAACCAGGACTAACCAGGACTAAACAGGACTAAAGCAGGACTAAACCAGGACTAAACCAGGACTAACCAGGACTAAACCAGGACTAACCAGGACTAACCAGGACTAAAGCAGGACTAAACCAGGACTAAACCAGGACTAAACCAGGACTAAACCAGGACTAACCAGGACTAAACCAGGACTAACCAGGACTGAACCAGTACTAACCAGGACTAACCAGGACTAACCAGGACTAAACCAGGACTAAACCAGGACTAACCAGGACTGAACCAGGACTAACCAGGACTAAACCAGGACTAAACCAGGACTAACCAGGACTGAAGCAGGACTAACCAGGACTGAACCAGGACTAACCAGGACTAAAGCAGGACTAAACCAGGACTAACCAGGACTAACCAGGACTAACCAGGACTAAACCAGGACTAAACCAGGACTAACCAGGACTGAACCAGTACTAACCAGGACTGAACCAGGACTAACCAGGACTAACCAGGACTAACCAGGACTGAACCAGGACTAAACCAGGACTAAACCAGGACTAAACCAGGACTAACCAGGACTAACCAGGACTAAACCAGGACTAAACCAGGACTAACCAGGACTGAACCAGTACTAACCAGGACTGAACCAGGACTAAACCAGGACTAAACCAGGACTGAACCAGGACTAACCAGGACTAAACCAGGACTAACCAGGACTGAACCAGGACTAAACCAGGACTAACCAGGACTGAACCAGGACTAACCAGGACTGAACCAGGACTAAACCAGGACTAACCAGGACTGAACCAGGACTAACCAGGACTGAACCAGGACTAAACCAGGACTAAAGCAGGACTAACCAGGACTAAACCAGGACTGAACCAGGACTAAACCAGGACTAAACCAGGACTAAAGCAGGACTAAACCAGGACTAACCAGGACTGAACCAGGACTAAAGCAGGACTAACCAGGACTAAAGCAGGACTAAACCAGGACTGAACCAGGACTAACCAGGACTGAACCAGGACTAAAGCAGGACTAAACCAGGACTAACCAGGACTAAAGCAGGACTAAACCAGGACTGAACCAGGACTAACCAGGACTGAACCAGGACTAAAGCGGGACTAAACCAGGACTAACCAGGACTAAAGCAGGACTAAACCAGGACTGAACCAGGACTAAACCAGGACTAAACCAGGACTGAACCAGGACTAAACCAGGACTGAACCAGGACTAAAGCAGGACTAAACCAGGACTGAACCAGGACTAAACCAGGACTAAACCAGGACTGAACCAGGACTGAACCAGGACTAAACCAGGACTAACCAGGACTAAACCAGGACTAACCAGGACTAACCAGGACTAAACCAGGACTAAACCAGAACTAACCAGGACTAAAGCAGGACTAAAGCAGGACTGAACCAGGACTGAACCAGGACTGGACCAGGACTAAACCAGGACTAACCAGGACTGAACCAGGACTAAACCAGGACTAAACCAGGACTAAAGCAGGACTAAACCAGGACTAACCAGGACTAAACCAGGACTAACCAGGATTAAAGCAGGACTAAACCAGGACTGAACCAGGACTGAACCAGGACTGAACCAGGACTAAACCAGGACTAAACCAGGACTAACCAGGACTAAACCAGGACTAAGCAGGACTAAAGCAGGACTGAACCAGGACTGAACCAGGACTGAACCAGGACTAAACCGGGGTCTAACCAGGACTAACCAGGACTAAAGCAGGACTAAAGCAGGACTGAACCAGGACTGAACCAGGACTAACCAGGACTAAAGCAGGACTAAACCAGGACTGAACCAGGACTAAACCAGGACTAAACCAGGACTAACCAGGACTAAAGCAGGACTAAAGCAGGACTGAACCAGGACTGAACCAGGACTAACCAGAACTAAACCAGGACTAAAGCAGGACTGAACCAGGACTGAACCAGGACTAACCAGGACTAAAGCAGGACTAAACCAGGACTGAACCAGGACTAAACCAGGACTAAACCAGGACTAACCAGGACTAAAGCAGGACTAAAGCAGGACTGAACCAGGACTAAACCAGGACTGAACCAGGACTGAACCAGGACTAACCAGGACTAACCAGGACTAAAGCAGGACTAAAGCAGGACTAACCAGGACTGAACCAGGACTAAACCAGGACTAAACCGGGGTCTAACCTGGGTCTAACCCAGGACTAACCTGGGTCTTGGTTCTGCAGATTGCTAAGGTGGACGTTCAGACTCGCTCTCACCGGGAGTGGTTCCAGGAGAACTGTTACCCGTCTGAACCGGTGTTTGTGCCGTCGCCCGGGGCAACAGAGGAAGACGACGGTGAGACTCTGGACAACACGTTTAAGACTTAACCGAAAGTGAAGGCCCCGCTCCAAACTTTAACCTCCTCCTGATTACCGCACGTTTCACAAACTTAAGAGCATGCTAACTGTGCACTTCCTGATGATCCTTCATGAGTATCACACCCCCATCAGCTGTATTGATTATTGATTATAGTATTGATTATCTGGGGGTGAAAAGAACGATAATAAAATAGTAAAATGTCTGCCCCCTGCAGGTGTGATCCTGTCGTCCGTCGTCTCGTCGGACCCTTCGCTCGCTCCGTTCATGTTGGTCCTGGACGCTCGGACTCTGGACGAACTGGGCCGAGCCGAGATCCCGGCCCAGATCCACATGGACCTCCACGGGTACTTCATCCCAGCACCAGACCCACTGAGACCGGGATCAGACCCACTGAGACCGGGATCAGACCGGGACTAGACCGGGATCAGACCCACTGAGACCGGGATCAGACCCACTGAGACCGGGATCAGACCGGGACTAGACCGGGATCAGACCCACTGAGACCGGGATCAGACCCACTGAGACCGGGATCAACCCACTGAGACCGGGATCAGACCGGGACTAGACCGGGATCAGACCGGGACTAGACCGGGATCAGACCGGGACTAGACCGGGACTAGACCAGGATCATCCCAGCATCAGACCCACTGAGACCGGGATCAGACCCACTGAGACCAGGATCAGACCGGGATCAGACCAGGATCAGACCGGGATCAGACCCACTGAGACCAGGATCAGACCGGGATCAGACCCACTGAGACCGGGATCAGACCGGGATCATCCCGGGATCAGACCGGGACTAGACCGGGACTAGTCCAGGATCAGACCGGGATCAGACCGGGATCATCCCGGGATCAGACCGGGACTAGACTGGGATCAGACCGGGATCAGACCGGGATCAGACCCACTGAGACCAGGATCAGACCGGGATCAGACCCACTGAGACCGGGATCAGACCGGGATCATCCCGGGATCAGACCGGGACTAGACCGGGACTAGTCCAGGATCAGACCGGGATCAGACCGGGATCATCCCGGGATCAGACCGGGACTAGACTGGGATCAGACCGGGATCAGACCGGGATCAGACCGGGACTAGTCCAGGACTAAACTGTGAGACATTGTGTGTATGACCCTTATTAATTTGCTGCACATATATTGATTATGATGTAATATTAACTGAATTATAAAATATGAATGTATTTTTTCTTTATTTAAAAATAAACTGTACAGACTGTTCTTGCTTCCAAAAATAACCCGTAACCTCTTTGAGTTAATTACACTTGTTTACAGGATTTTTAGTTTGTATATTTAATTTTCTTATACAGTGGTACCTCACCTTACGAAAGACCCAACAAACGAACATTTCAAGTTACAAAACACCTTCACATTAAATTTTGGTTTAAAGTTACGAAAACGCGAAATCTCAAAAATTCAAATAATGCGCGCTCAGCCACACACATTATACGCTTTTCTCAGACTGGATTTAAACTTTTCTCACATTTGTCTCTGTTTAAAGCAGGGCTCTCAAGTCTCACGCTTTGAGTGTGACACACGCAATTCGACTCACACGCCACACATGGTATTTCTCACGCAAATTTAGTTAAGCAATTCAAGCGCAGCGCACAGCGTTTCTGTGCCCAGAAAATCGGTTAGAGGCACCGCGTGTTTTCAGCGAAAAAAAGGCACTCCGCTCACAACTTGAGAGCCCTGTTCAAACACTCAAACTTTCATAGATTTTCAACAAAATGTATTAATAGTGAAGTGTGGGGGGAAGGGGGAGGGCGGACACGTGTGTGATAGCGCAGCATGACCCGGCGCGGGGCTGCCAGCACGAGACCCGTGCTCAAACCGTGCCTCCTGTAGACCAGGTCTAAACCAGGTCTGAACCAGGTCTAAACCAGGATTAAACCACCGCGGCTCTTGCCTGTGTTCGTTCATGCGCTCAGACTGCGTGCCGTCCCGAGGGGAGGCATATCCCCTCCCCTCCTTGCTGCTCGCCTCAGCCGTGACTCATGAGGTACACCGGCAGAGCTAGCACCAAACCAGGAAATAGACCCGCACGCGGCGCTTTAATCCTGGTGTCCAGTCCTGGTTTAGTCCACGTTTAGTCCAGGTTTAGACCTTGGTCTAGACCTGGTATAGTCCACGTTTAGTCCTGGGTCTACAGTCTCTACGCAGAACACAATGTTACACTATTAAAAAAACAACCTTGGAACGAATCAGGCTTTTTCCATTGAAATAGCGACTCAACTTATGAAAAATTCACGTTACGAAACCACTTCTGGAACAAATTAATTTCGTAAGGTGAGGTTCCACTGTGTGTAATATTCATGTTGGTGGTGTAACCTCAAATACCATGTTTTGTTTTTCAGTTTGGTCAAATAAAAGTCAAATGAGCCGAATAAAATGTGTTTATTTTAGATCAATACAGATGATCAATACAGACACTCACCTGTCACTTCTCAGCTGCTGTGTCCAGGTCTAAACTGGGACTAAACCAGGTCTAAACCAGGTCTAACCCGGTCTTTGTTTGTAGCACTCATTTTCCTCACCTGGTGCTCGTCGTCATAATCAGCTACTCCTCCAAATCGGTTTTATTCACATTTTCTTTGTTTTAAACCAGGTCTAAACTGGGACTAAACCAGATCTAAAATATAAACCAGATCTAAACCAGAACTAAAATGGGTCTAAACCAGGGTCTTTGTGAAATGATCCACACAAATTGCCTCCAAATGGGGATAATTTTATGATTATTTTATTAATGCAGATTTTTACATTTGTAAATGTTTTTACACTTTAACAGAAACAGGAAGTTGTGCTTTGGGTCAAAACTTTCCAACTTTTCCCAGATCGAACCCAAAACGGCTGCATTTTACAAACTCGACCTTAACTTTGAAAATAAAAGACCACAAATGTGACAGGAAACGGGCTTCACAAGTGCAACAGCTTTTCAAAATAAAACCCTTCATTTAGCTTTTCCAAATAAGTCTGAGCAATTTAAAAACACAAAATACCGAGAGGAAACTCGCCTTTTCCACATTTAAGAGATTTTCTGAGGTAATGTTTGAAACCCAAATCCAATAAATGTAAACGATCGTTTAAGTAACTTCCCTTTACCCGCACCGTCAAAATAAAAGCCTCAAACTCCAAAATAAAACCAGTGAAAGAAGCAGGGGAGAAAAACAGCTAAATGTGCAAAACCAGGTCTAAAACCGGGTCTAAAACCGGGTCTAAAACCAGGTCTAAACCGGGTCTAAACCAGGACTTAACCGGGTCTAAAACCGGGTCTAAACCGGGTCTAAAACCGGGTCTAAACCGGGTCTAAACCAGGTCTAAACCGGGTCTAAAACCGGGTCTAAAACCGGGTCTAAAACCAGGTCTAAAACCAGGTCTAAAACCGGGTCTAAAACCGGGTCTAAAACCAGGTCTAAAACCAGGTCTAAAACCGGGTCTAAAACCAGGTCTAAAACCAGGTCTAAAACCAGGTCTTAAACCGGGTCTAAAACCGGGTCTAAAACCGGGTCTAAAACCGGGTCTTAAACCGGGTCTAAACCGGGTCTAAACCAGGACTTAACCAGGTCTAAACCAGGTCTAAACCAGGTCTAAACCAGGTCTAAAACCAGGACTAAAACCAGGACTAAAACCAGGTCTTAACCGGGTCTAAACCGGGTCTAAACCGGGTCTAATCCGGGTCTAATCCGGGTCTAATCCAGGTCTAAACCAAGACTAAACCAGGACTAAACCAGGTCTAAACCAGGACTTAACCAGGTCTAAACCAGGTCTAAACCAGGTCTAAAACCAGGACTAAAACCAGGACTAAAACCAGGTCTTAACCAGGACTAAACCGGGTCTAAACCGGGTCTAAACCGGGTCTAATCCAGGACTAAACCAGGACTAAACCAGGACTAAACCAGGTCTAACCCAGATCTAAAATATAAACCAGAGACTAAACCAGGACTAAACCGGGTCTAAACCAGGACTGAACCAGGACTAAACCAGGACTAAACCAGGTCTAACCCAGATCTAAAATATAAACCAGAGACTAAACCAGGTCTAAACCAGGTCTGAACCAGGACTGAACCAGGACTAAACCAGGACTAAACCAGGTCTAACCCAGATCTAAAATATAAACCAGAGACTAAACCAGGACTAAACCGGGTCTAAACCAGGTCTAAACCAGGTCTGAACCAGGTCTAAACCAGGTCTAAACCAGGTCTGAACCAGGACTGAACCAGGTCTAAACCAGGACTGAACCAGGCCCTGTCCCAGTCCTAAACTCCAGCTCTGATTGGTCAGTTCTACCCGGGGACGAGGAGCGCTTTATTCAAAATGGCGTCCGGATGGCAGCCGCTAAACTTCAGTTCAGGTAACGGCGGATCGACACTTTTTAAAAAACCTTTATCAGAATATTTAAACTCTCTCGGATCGGAGACGGACGAGTTTTTAAGGCCACACTGGAACGTCTGGGATCTGGCGAGGCATCCGGGGCAAATGTACGGCCAAGACGTGTCCGGACCGGGGTGGAAATGTCCCACGGAGGCGAGGAGCGACCCCCAGAGACAGAGCAGAGGGGAGGGGGCGCTGGGCGGAGTCTGGGGCGGAGTTTTGTTCGCCAAGACGCAGCGGGGGTGGTGACCAGGAGGGGGCGCTGTGATGTGGACGGCGGGGACGTGCACGCTGTGGGAGGGGCTTGGAGGGGCGAGCGAGGGGAGGAGAGCGAGGTCGCGGTGCAGACTGAGCGTGTGCAGAACGGCGGCGGAGGCGAAGAGTCCGGCCACAGCGGTGAGGTAGATGAGCCCGATCAGACACGAGACCTGAGGAGAGACCGAGGGTTAGACCAGGACTGAACCAGGACTAAACCAGGACTAAACCAGGACTAAACCAGGTCTAAACCAGGACTAAACCAGGTCTAAACCAGGTCTAAACCAGGTCTAAACCAGGTCTAAACCAGGTCTAAACCAGGACTAAACCAGGTCTAAACCAGGACTAAACCAGGACTAAACCAGGACTGAACCAGGACTGAACCAGGTCTAAACCAGGACTAAACCAGGACTGAATCAGGACTGAATCAGGTCTAAACCAGGACTAAACCAGGTCTAAACCAGGTCTAAACCAGGTCTAAACCAGGACTAAACCAGGACTAAACCAGGACTAAAGCACAGATACAGACGCAGGTCCAGATGAGACTTGCCTTGGTAAAGTGCTGGCACATGGAGATCAGAGCCTGGTTCCAGGAGGAATGTTCCAGAAGAACACAGAGGTCTGTGTACGTGAACCAGCCTCTCCTCAGGCCCTGGCGCTGTGCAAGACTGAGCAAAAAACACAACATTTAAAACCACAAATCACACAAACATACCACAAAGTGTTACCTTTTAACACAAATATACAGCCACGAGCCAATCAGGACTACAAGAGGACTATACTGATACTGAACCAGGTCTAAAGCAGGACTAAACCAGGTCTCAACCAGGTCTACAAGTGGACTATAGGCATACTGAACCAGGTCTAACCCATGTCTAAACCAGGACTAAACCAGGTCTAAACCAGGTCTAAACCAGGTCTAAACCAGGTCTACAAGTGGACTATAGGCATACTGAACCAGGTCTAACCCATGTCTAACCCATGTCTAAACCAGGACTAAACACGGTCTAAACGTGTAAAAGTGTGGGGGTTCGTACTTTGTCTCCAGTTGACTGAGGGTGTCAAAGAAGTCTCTGGGCTCCGTGAACAAACTCCACTCCTGAAACAGAACGGGGGTAAATATGTAACAGAACGCTAACAGAACGCTGCCCCCTACAGGCCGGGACTCACAATGGCGCTGAGGAAGCTGATCTCTAGGCCGTTGATCGTCTGAACGTCCATCTTTCCCGCCGTGCCCCACTCGTCGTTAAACACCTCCTCCTCCTCCCCCTCGTCGTACAGGTACTTACTGGCAACCATCTGAAACGGGACGCACACAGGGACGGACTGAACTCACTGTATACAAGGACTGAACCAGGACTGAACTCACTGTATACAAGGACTAAAGCAGGACTAAAGCAGGACTGAACCAGGACTGAACCAGGACTGAACCAGGACTGAACCAGGACTGAACCAGGACTAAACCAGGACTGAACCAGGACTGAACCAGGACTGAACTCACTGTATACAAGGACTGAACCAGGACTGAACTCACTGTATACAAGGACTGAACCAGGACTAAACCAGGACTAAACCAGGACTGAACCAGGACTGAACCAGGACTAAACCAGGACTGAACCAGGACTGAACCAGGACTAAAGCAGGACTGAACCAGGACTGAACCAGGACTGAACCAGGACTAAACCAGGACTAAACCAGGACTAAAGCAGGACTAAAGCAGGACTAAAGCAGGACTAAAGCAGGACTGAACCAGGACTAAACCAGGACTGAACCAGGACTGAAAAAGAGACTAAACAACTAAACCAAACCAGAAACAGAAGCAGGAGTAAACTGGTCTAAATCAGGACTAAAGGAACTGAGCCAGATCTGGACCAAGACCTCGCCATAACAAAGAACTCAACCAGGACGCAACCAGGAACTAACCGAGTTCTAAACCAGGACAAAACCCTAAGAACTTCAAGAACTTGGTGATTAGTAACAATCTTTAAAAGTTACAGATTTTTTGGGAGAACGAAACTACAAAATCAGAACTAAATCAGGTCTAAAGTAGAACTAAATCAGGTCTAAACCCCATATAGAACCCAGGGCTAAACTCATGTAATATAATGGTTATTTCTATGCAGCAGAATTGATTTGAATTTGACCCAAGGAAGTTAAATTTGTACCATTGAGATCAGGAAGAGGTCGGACGAGGAGATCTTCTGTAAATATTCAGGATTTCTGTGTCGGAGTCGTTTGATGTAAACCAGGGCCAGCATCATGGCGCAGGGGGAGATACAGGCCTCTCTGAACGAACAAACCAGGTCAAAATAATCAACAAGTGTATCGAAACAAAACAAAAGAGTGAGATTTAGAGGGGGCAGACCTGGCTACATGGGCGGCGTATTTCTTGTGGAGTTTTCGGATTGGGCTGGGAGCTGATTTTTGGAAGAATTCAACTGCAATATCTGGAAAAAATAAAAAATAAAATGTGTTAAAGACATTTTTTAATCAAAATTGAACTCTTACTTCTATGTGGCCCCAATGGAACAGAACTGCACCATTACGTCTGGCATAACGATGGAAATATTTTTTTTCTGTTAACTTAAAAAACATAATTTGAGCTACACAGTTAAGAATTTTGGATTTATCTTATACTTTTGCGGTCACTGTAGCATTGCTTTTTGGAACTCCGCAGCTTCCCAACAAATGTAACTCACTGGCATTAATCATTTTCTGTTGACAGATTAATGACCAATACCCTCCCTGCTTTTAACATGAATATTTTACTGTCCTCTGTGCAGTTCAACTTCCATTTTAGTCACATTTTGAGACTGTAAACAAACCAGTGACAGGTCCAGAGAGCGCGTCCAGGGACACGTCTTTGTCCAGTCCATAGTAAAGGCGTTTTCTGACCCGCTCCGACAGCTTCTGATGACCGGGAATAAACTGTGGACACAAAAAACATGTCACAACACACGACATGTCACAACACAAGCTAAATAATATCACCATTTGTAAATGATTATTATTCTGTTTGACATTTTTTATCCCTTATCAAAACTTTTAATAGTTATGCATGTTCTTATTCTCCTGTTCTGGAACTTCATGGTGCAACACTGCAATTTCCCTATTGTGGGACAAATACAGGTTTGTCTTATCCACTTTGTTACTCAGATTTTGTTTTGCTGCCAAATGTATTATACGATTTATTTCCATGTTGCAACACAATTTATCTGAAAAGGTCAATATAAATATACTATAAAAATACTTTACATCTAATTTACAGTGGTCTGTTTCTCTCTAACAACTTTAAAACCCGAAAACTATGTTCATGTTACGCAATAATCTTAATAAATCACTTCCAGACCTCAGTCATATCATGGTTCTTACATGACTCATATTCACTAAATAGGTACATCGTGTCCTAACTTCTCCATTTCCTCTTATTTAACAATTTAACTACACTTGTACTATTTGTATTCAGTGTAAATCATTTATATCAACCTTGGCCACTTAAATAGAAAGATTTTTCTAAAAATGGGACCAAAACAAAAGCGTTAAAATCTGTGTTTTTGTTTTGACACTTCAGGAGCTGCTAATGCTACGCCATAGCCGCAAATATACACAGAAATGTCATTTATTGATGGACTGAACATACAGTAAATACCCGTGTGCAATCGGGGTATGATGACTGAACAAATAATCAACTTTATTCACACTTTGGCAGCACGTTGATGACAAAAATTAAACAACTCAGCTGATCTTTAGCGCCATTAGCCACAGCGTAGCTTAGCTCAACTTAAGCCCAGGCTCTGAACCAAAACTGAACCAAACTTACCGTAAATTCCTGGAAATCGGAAAACTCCAGGGACTTTTCGCTAAATAACGCGTCGAAATCCATCATCGCTGCGGGTTAAACATTTGTGGGGGTTTAGAAATGTGCTGTTGTGGCCCCAGACGCGACGTTAGCTTTAGCCTTTAACTGCTCACACGCCCCGAGCTCTGCCTGATCTGCGTCACACGGGGCACACAGGATATCCAGCCCGTTAGCTTTAGCCTTTAGCTCTTCACACGTCCCCACCGCTGCCTGATCTGCGTCACACGGGACAAAACAGGAACTGCTGTTATGCAAAACTGATCAAATATGATGTAATGTGCTGCAAAAAAAATTGAAAAAATTGACCGTAATTAGATAAAACACAATAATATAAGTACGACAATTATTTATGACATTTAATATGAATTTATAACTGTTAGAAATTATTTTTAATTCCTTTTTAATTTCTTCTTTAGTTATTTTATACCATTAGGCTAATTAAAGATGTAATTTGTAAAGTTGTAAGTTGCAATTTTCTAATATTACTTTAGTTGAAGATAAATAAATAAATATATTGATTTTGTAATAGACTATTTTCACGTGACGTCATAATCCGGAAGCCCACCATCTTGGTGGGTGCCTCACCTTACGAAAGACCCAACAAACGAACATTTCAAGTTACGAAACGCCTTCACGTTAAATTTTGGTCTCTAGATACAAAAGAAAATTCAAGTTACGAAACGCGAAATCTCAAAAATTCAAATAATAGACTGCGTGCGGTCTTCGCTGCTCGCCTCAGCCGTGACTCGAAACTAAACCAGGAAATAGACCCGCGCGCGGCGCTTTAATCCTCCTGGTCCAGTCCAGGTTTAGACCTTGGTCTAGACCTGGTATAGTCCACGTTTAGTCCTGGGTCTACAGTCTCTACGCAGAACACAATGTTACACTATAAAAAACTTGGATCGGGGCCTTGGAACGAATCAGGCTTTTTCCATTGAAATAGCTACTCAACTTACGAAAAATTCATGTTACGAAACCACATCTGGAACAAATTAATTTCGTAAGGTGAGGTACCACTGTATTTGAAACACCGCAAACAGTGCACTTATGCCGCAAAGTAAAAAAAAAAAAAGCAAAATGGTCAACTATTGTCAGGTCCTAAGCTGTCACAGAGCGGACAGAGAAAAACACCTGCAGTTATATCGTTTACCTAAAGTAGTGACCAACCAGGACTAAACCAGGACTAAACCAGGACTAAACCAGAACTAAACCAGGACTAAACCAGGTCTAA
Organism: Paratrypauchen microcephalus; assembly: GCA_036785185.1. Classification (NCBI taxonomy): domain Eukaryota; kingdom Metazoa; phylum Chordata; class Actinopteri; order Gobiiformes; family Gobiidae; genus Paratrypauchen; species Paratrypauchen microcephalus. The sequence continues at coordinate 1,008,773 of JAVJIX010000235.1, read as the reverse complement.
ACCAGGACTAAACCAGGACTAAACCAGGACTAAACCAGGTCTAAACCAGGACTAAACCAGAAGTTCTGGCTGACTTAGATTTTTGATCTTTGAAACAGGTTAACTTAACCTGTTTCAACTATTGTCGGGTCCTAAGTTCTGCTTGGATGAGCTGCGATGAGCTTTGATCTTTGAAACAGGTTAAGTTGAACTTTAACCTGTTTCAAAGATCAAAGTCAGCTTTATTGTCAATTCTGCCATACAGGCCCGGATCTAGACTGCACAGATTGGGGGGGCATTTCCAAATTTTGGTGGGGCAGAGTGTGGAGTTTCATGTGGAACATTTTTCTTCTAATGCAGAGGTTCTTAACCTGTTTGGTGTTGAGGCCCAGTTTTCCCAGTGCAGAGCGGCTTGGGGCCCATTAAGTATTAACTCTTTCTCTACCGGAGACGTCGTTTGACGTCAGAGCGATTCCAGACGTAGTCTACCGAGACGTCGATTGACGTCAGAGCCGTTTTTCAGCGGGGGTTGCTAGGATACGTCCGGGAGCAACTTGTAATTCATAGTTCAAGGTGTAATTCACACATCCAACCCCTAGGTGGTGATCGTGTGTGTGTTAGTTTGGCGATCGGGGGCGGAGAGCCCAGAAGCGCTCACCCGTGTGTACTGAGTAGTGGAGCAATATGGCGTTAGCTGCCTAGCGGCAGCTAACAATCGATCGGTTTTTACGGAGTGATCCGAGCGGTCGGAGTGGTCTTGGGACCCAAGGTCCCGGACCACAGGACCGCGGAGACACGCCGGATCAGGCAAGGACGGCAAGAAAGAGATCTCGTCTGTCCGAGGCAGGGGCCATGTCTATTCGGGTCTCAGACCCGGCAGACAGCGAATTTGAGTCCAGCGAGCCAGACCCCGACCCGCCCATGAGCGGCTGCCGTCGGGATCCTCTGGGAGAAGCAGATCCCCCTCTCCAGAGGAAGAGATGGGTAAGAACTAAGTTTACGTGCTGTGTGGTGAATCAATGAATGAACTTACTTTATCTCCTCCCTGCCTGCATGCACTTTTTCCCTCTTGTCCAAATGTCCGGGAGCTACTGTGTGAACGAATGCAGGCGTGCGTGTGTGTGTGTGCGTGTCTGTGCGTGCGTGCGCGTGCGTGCGCGTGCGTGTGTGCGCGTGCGTAGCTATGTGTATAAAGGTTTATGCGTGTGTGTGTGTGTATGTAAAGGTTTATGCTTGGGTATGTGTGTGTGTATATGTAAAATTGTATATGTAAAATGCCACTATTGATGTGAAGGAATTTCCCATTTACAGAGCCTTCATCCAGCAGAGGACCTACTTTGCGAGCAGGGGTGGGGACCTCTGCTCGCAAAGCGGAGAAGAAAGGTAAAAAAATATATACATTCTCCCCATTACATTGCAGCAATACAAAAAAATTACATTAGGTAATGTTGTACATTTCTGTCATTTTACAGGTGGTGCATCTGCCACACAAAGTGTGGAGTGGCAACAAAAAGGTTGGGAACCCAACATGATTCCCTTCACGGCCACCCCTGGACTCCGGAGCGCTGCAGCGGAGCTGAAGTCTGACGTGCCAGCAGACTTCTTTGAGCTCCTCATCACAAATGAGCTGCTGGCACACATTACTGAGCAGACAAACCTTTATGCTCGCCAGTACTTTGCCGCTCTCCCTGAAGGCCAACAACACACACACACACGCACACACACACACACACACACACACACGCATACATGCACGTGCACACATTGTTCACGCACGTGCACACATTGTTCACGCACGTGCACACATTGTTCACGCGCGTGCACACATTGTTCTGTTGTTATTGTAACTGTTGTTATTCTCTCAAGATTGTTCTCTTTGTCAATTTGTATATAGTTATTTCTTATATTTGTAAATAAAAAAAACAAATTTGCAATCAAAAATCTTTCTCTGTTATTTTAGATGTTTGAGGTGTCACTAAATCAATAAGTATTCATGTCAAAGTCACTTATCTGCTTGTAATACCTCCTTTCACAAAAGGCTCATTTTCTCAAATTTGTTGTCAAAAAACAGTGTTTTTGCTGAAACTTTGCTATGTTCTACTATCAATTACTTGAGAACCGAAAAGGTTAGAAACATAATTTTTTTTCCAGGTGAAAGATGAGAGTCAACACTTTATTTTGATGTGTGCTACGTTTATATAGTGAAAGAACTCAGTATTCTGTGAGTCTTGAAAAATCAGTGAAAATGCTCTGAATCTCTGGTAGACAGGGGCTTAGATTTTGAAAACAGGCTGGTAGAGAAAGAGTTAACAGTGTATCAGAGGTGGAGGGGAGGTGGAGGGGGAGGTGGTGAACATGTGAGGGTCCTCCCCCAGAAAATCTTAGATTTCTTAGATGCAATTTCCTGCATTCTAGTGCATTTTAGATGGACCATAGCCTGTCTCTGGTGTGCTCAGTTGATATCCCACACAGTCCCACGGCCCTCGCAGCCACTAGTGCAAAACAGAAAGTTCTTTGCGGCCCTCAAGGTGGCACTTAGGGCCCAAGTTTGGGCCGCGGCTCTGTGCTTAAGAAGCTGTTCTAATGTATGGCTAACAGAGCATTAACCTATCAAAGGTGTGGCCAGGCTATTACTACTAGTCAGTTACTATGCCCAGCATTCTGTATGACATCAGTAACATTACAAATACCAAATAACCAGGAGCTTGGACCTTGGAGTGATGATGAAATAAAAATGAAATGATAAAAAAAATGAATTGATCGTGGAAAACATTTGTGGATGTGACTTGTGGAGATAATTCAGACTCCAGAGAATGAGACAGAATAAATTTATTGTGGAGGCGGATGTGCGCGGGTGCGTGGTACGTGTGGCTTGACGTGGAGCTCCGCGATATGAAATGATAAAAAAATGAATTGATCAGGGAAAACATTTCACTCACACAGTCACACACACACACACACACACACACACACACACACACACACACACACACACACACACACACACACACACACACACACACACACACACACGGGCCGGACAGCGGGCTGCCTCCACCGCGTGGAGCCTCCCCCACGGCTGCACGTGAGGACGGACCCCGGGGTCACGATGGAGCGGTGGGGCAGAAGCGGCGTGAGGGAAAAGAGGAAAACTGTGGAATACTGAGGAAAACTGTGGAATACTGTGCGCAGGGCTCTCAAGTTTTGAGCGGGGTCGTCGTAATTTCGTAAGTGCGTAATCCGAGGACCGGGAGGGGGGGCCCTGTTTGTCTAAAGAGCAACTAATGAGAGTTCTATAAATGAAGTTATTACCTGATGGTTCTCAGGTTCTCAGTTTGTTTTATCATCAGCGCACTCTGTTTTATCATCAGCGCACTCTGTCAGTGCGCGCTGAGAGGGGCGGGGAGGAGGGACCGGGGCAGGGGGGAGCGGGACATTTTTAACGGATTCATGTAAGAGTCTGGTTAATGCACCGGGCCCGCGGCAAACCGCGTCTTACCATGGGCAGTTCGGCTCTGGGCCGTGCGTATTCCGCGCGTATTCCGCGCGTAAGCCGTCGGGGGGGACACGTTACGCACAGACGGAGACACTGGGACCGGAGTCGGTGTGTCTCAGAGGAGACGTGGCACCAGGACTGAGGCTCAGGACGTGCCCGGGGGACGGCGCGTCTGCTCCGGCCTCCGCTCGGACCGCACGGTCGGGAGCAAACGCGCCGTCCGCCCCAGTTTTTTTCGCTGAAAACACGCTCCGGGGGAGCAGGGGGAGTTCCCCTGCATAAACTAAGCCACACAGACCGATTTTCTGGGCACAAAAAAACAAAAAAACAACAAAATCAGCGTGAGAAATGCCATGTGTGGCGTGTGAGCGTGTGAACACGTCGAATTGCGTGTGTCACACTCTCAATGCGTGAGACTTGAGAGCTCTGTGTGCGTTTGCACTTGGATTCCACGGGCAGAGCTGCACACAAAACCCGGAGCGGAGGAGCACCGTGCAGCGTGTTCATGCAGACAGCAGGACACGGAGCGGATCACCTGCTCCACTGATGGGCGCTTTGTGCTCGGGTAAGCGGCTCGGCGAGTCAGAAGTCGTGGAATTTTGGCAGAGCAAACAAGAAAACGTGATAGGCATATTGAAATGCCATCAAATACAACTGACCAATTGGGTGGGCAGGAGAACATCTTGGGTGGGAATTGCCCACCCTGCCCACCTCTAGATCCGGCAATGTGCAACAGTCGTCCTTAGCAGCAGTTTTTTAAAGTGTCTAGAGTGATGTGTGTTTTATGGAATACAGGTTATGCCAATATGGGGGGGTATGGTGAGAGTTCAGCCTCCTGACAGTCTGGTGGATGAAGCTGTTTGACAGTCTGGTGGATGAAGCTGTTTGACAGCCTGGTGGATGAAGCTGTTTGACAGTCTGGTGGGTGAAGCTGTTTGACAGTCTGGTATTTTGTGTTTTTAAATTGCTCAGACTTATTTTGAAAAGCTAAATGAAGGGTTTTATTTTGAAAAGCTGTTGCACTTGTGAAGCCCGTTTCCTGTCACATTTGTGGTCTTTTATTTACAAAGTTAAGGTCGAGTTTGTAAAATGCAGCCAGCCGTTTTGGGTTCGATTTGGGAAAAGTTGGAAAGTTTTGACCCAAAGCACAACTTCCTGTTTCTGTTAAAGTGTAAAAACATTTACAAATGTAAAAATCTGCATTAATAAAATAATCATAAAATTATCCCCATTTGGAGGCAATTTGTGTGGATCATTTCACAAAGACCCTGGTTTAGACCCATTTTAGTTCTGGTTTAGATCTGGTTTAGACCTGGTTTAGTCCTGGTTACTGTGACTGTGTTCTGTGTGTGTCAGATGCCCTCCCGTGTCCCCTCCCTCTGAACTTTTGCTCAAGTCGTTGTCCAAAAATAGATCTGGATTCTACACCTCTCTGTGGATTCAGTCCTGCTCGGGTTCTGGGCTAAGTCCTGGCTTGATTCTGGTCTGGTCTGGTCTGGTCTGGTCTGGTCTGGGTCCGGTCCTGGTCTGGTCCTGGACATGCCCCTCTCGGAGCCCGGGATGATCCGTGGACCTCGTGGGGTTCTTTCAGGTTTGTTTTGAGTTGAGTGTGTCCTTTATTTTTAGACCAGCTGTTCATGTGGACTGAGTTTGTAAATGCCACCGAAGAAAACAAACTCAGACCTGGTTTAGACCTGGTTCAGACCTGGTTTAGACCTGGTTCAGACCTGGTTTAGTCCTGGTTTAGACCTGGTTTAGTCCTGGTTTAGTCCTGGTTTAGTCCTGGTTTAGTCCTGGTTCAGTCCTGGTTTAGTCCTGGTTTAGACCTGGTTTAGTCCTGGTTTAGTCCTGGTTTAGTCCTGGTTTAGTCCTGGTTTAGTCCTGGTTCAGTCCTGGTTCAGTCCTGGTTTAGACCTGGTTTAGACCTGGTTTAGTCCTGGTTCAGTCCTGGTTCAGTCCTGGTTTAGTCCTGGTTTAGTCCTGGTTCAGTCCTGGTTTAGTCCTGGTTTAGTCCTGGTTTAATCCTAATTTAGACCTGGTTTAGTCCTGGTTTAGACCTGGTTTAGACCTGGTTTAGACCTGGTTTAGTCCTGGTTTAGACCTGGTTCAGACCTGGTTTAGACCTGGTTTAAACCTGGTTTAGTCCTGGTTTAGACCTGGTTTAGACCTGGTTTAGTCCTGGTTTAGTCCTGGTTTAATCCTGGTTTAGACCTGGTTTAGACCTGGTTTAGACCCGGTTTAGTCCTGGTTTAGACCTGGTTTAGTCCTGGTTTAGACCTGGTTCAGACCTGGTTTAAACCTGGTTTAGTCCTGGTTTAGACCTGGTTTAATCCTGGTTTAGACCTGGTTTAGACCTGGTTTAGACCCGGTTTAGATCCAGTTCAGACCCGGTTCAGACCTGATTCAGACCTGGTTTGAACCTGGTTTAGTCCTGGTTTAAACCTGGTTTAGTCCTGGTTTAGTCCTGGTTTAGTCCTGGTTTAGACCTGGTTCAGACCTGGTTTAAACCTGGTTTAGTCCTGGTTTAGACCTGGTTTAGACCTGGTTCAGACCTGGTTCAGACCTGGTTCAGTCCTGGTTTAGTCCTGGTTTAGTCCTGGTTTAGACCTGGTTCAGACCTGGTTTAGTCCTGGTTTAGTCCTGGTTTAGACCTGGTTTAGACCTGGTTTAGACCTGGTTTAGTCCTGGTTTAGACCTGGTTTAGACCTGGTTTAGACCTGGTTCAGACCTGGTTTAGACCTGGTTTAGACCTGGTTTAGTCCTGGTTTAGTCCTGGTTTGGTCCTCGTTTAGACCTGGTTCAGACCTGGTTTAGACCTGGTTCAGACCTGGTCTAGTCCTGGTTTAGACCTGGTTTAGACCTGGTTTAGTCCTGGTTTGGTCCTCGTTTAGACCTGGTTCAGATGGACAGTTTAAGTTGAATATTTCATAAAGTTTCCTCCTCGGTTTCTTTGCTGCGTCTTTGGCCCCTCGTCTGCTCAGGGAGGAAAGAGTTTTAAAAGTTTGTTAAAAATAAAAATGTGACTCTGATAAAACCTGGTCCCTGCAGGTCCAAACTGTGGAGTGTTCATGGACTTCATGAAGAGCCACAGCTGTTACGAGACCGTCCCCACCAGCAGCAAAGTCCTCCTGCTGGACACCAAACTCAAGGTCTGGACCAGGACTAAACCATGTCTAAACCAGGTCTAAACCAGGACTAAACCAGGACTAAACCAGGTGTTTTCAGGTGAAGGCTGCGTTCTTGGCTCTCGTCGCTAACGGGCTCAGAGCAGCTCCTCTTTGGGACAGCAGGAGGCAGCACTTTGTGGGTCAGAATATTTCATTTATTTTAAAACACATTTGGAATCATTTATTTTTTTTAAAACAAACAAACATCCTTGTTTAAACACTTGTTCTTGTTCTTGTTCTTCATGTGTTTTCAGGGATGTTGACGATCACAGACTTCATCAACGTGCTGCACTGTTTCCACAGATCTCCTCTGGTCAGGAACACTTTAGTATGTTTGTGTTCAAAGTCCAGTGTTCATCTTTATTGTCATAAACCATATGTACAGGTCGCACACACAGCGCCCCCTAGGCCCACAGTGAACATAAAACATGTGATAAACAAGACAATAAACACCATGACTAAAACATCACATATACCTGTAGCAAAAGTACAACTACTACTGCTACTGCTACTGCTACTGCTACTGCTACTACTACTGCTACTACTACTACTACTGCTACTGCTACTACTACTACTACCATGACTAAAAGGCTTGTGTATAGTAATACAAATAAGTAAAACACACAATGTGGAGCGGAATAAAGCTCAAATGTGTCATTTAAGCAGCAGTGCCAGTGCCATTTAAGCAGCAGTGTCAGCGCCATTTAAGCAACAGTGTCATTTAAGCAGCAGTATCAGTGTCATTTGAGTGTAATTTCAGCAGCAGTGTCAGTGCCATTTAAGCAGCAGTGTTAGTGTCATTTAAGCAGCAGTGCCAGTGCCATTTAAGCAGCAGTGTCAGCGCCATTTAAGCAGCAGTGTCATTTAAGCAGCAGTATCAGTGTCATTTAAGTGTAATTTCAGCAGCAGTGTCAGTGCCATTTAAGCAGCAGTGTTAGTGTCATTTAAGCAGCAGTGTCAGCGCCATTTAAGCAGCAGTGTCATTTAAGCAGCAGTATCAGTGTCATTTAAGTGTAATTTCAGCAGCAGTGTCAGTGCCATTTAAGCAGCAGTGTTAGTGTCATTTAAGCAGCATTGTCAGTGTCATTTAAGCAGCGGTGTCAGTGTCATTTAAGCAGCGGTGCCAGTGTCATTTAAGCAGCAGTGTCAGTGTCATTAAAGTGTCATTTAAGCAGCAGTGTCTATGTAATTTAAACATCAGTGCAGTGTTGCCAACTCCCCAGCATCGGAAGTAGTTATTGGCCCGCCCAGAAGTAGCTAAAAGTAGCGAGACGAGCGAACGGTCCAAACCAAATGTGAGAGCGGGGGGGTCCAAACCAAACGTCATTGTCAGCAGGGGGCTCCAGACAGCACATCCCAACCTTCCTTACCCCGTGACACTAACCTTTTATTGGTGTTATTACATATACTTGTTTTTTTTTTTTTTTTAATTTGGTTTTTATTTTTTAGATTTTTTTTTTTGGAGCTGTAGTCCAAGATCTATAGCTTGCTTTTTTATTTTGTGTTTTTTTGTGCTGTAGTTTAACTAAAGCTTTTTATTTCTTTCTTTTTTTTTGTGCTATAGTGGGCAAACTATAGCTTTTTATTTATTTATTTTTTTTGGTGCTAAAGAACTAGCTTTTTAAAACTTTTCTGTGCTGTACAACTCGCTTTTTAAGCAGTGCTACTTGTGACTTTGTGTCGCCAAAAAGAAAACAAATCAGAGCGCATAGGCATACACTTATTGAGAATCAGAGCCTATGGCAAACCCAGCCAAAACCTAAAATCACTTTGGCATTGTACACGTTTTACATTGCATTTGTGCAGAAAAAAAAGTTGTCACTGCTCACTTTACACAAAGATGTGATTTTTTCCCCCCTACTTTGGGGGGGGTGGGCTGTAGAACTAGCCGAGGCGATCTGACGAGATGGGAGGGAGCAGAGGAGAGACTGGTGTGTGTGTGTGTGTGTGTGTGTGTGTGTGTGTGTGTGTGTGTGTGTGTGTGTGTGTGTGTGTGTGTGAGTGTGTGTGTGCGGGTGTGTGTGTGTGTGTGTGAGTGTGTGTGAGTGTGTGTGTGTGTGTGTGTGTGTGTGTGTGTGTGTGTGTGAGTGAAGCGACAGTCCACGCTGTTCTCAGCTCCGCCCCCGCCCCT
>JAVJIX010000235.1:965000-995000 GCA_036785185.1 Paratrypauchen microcephalus | reverse complement strand
TGGAGACTACTACTACTGCAGTACTACTACAACTTTATGTATTTTCTCTTTCAGGTCGGGTCGTCGGGCTGTACTCCAGATTCGATGTCATTGTGAGTATTTAAAGCTGCACTCTGTCACTTTAGTGTCTTGTCTCCATGGAGATGCTCTTGGACCCAGGTTTGTAGATGTTCCTCACAGTTGTGAATCTTGTAGAACCTGGCGGCGCAGAAGTCCTACACAGACCTGGACGTAACCATGAGAGAAACTCTGAGAAGAAGAACCTGCTTCATCGAAGGAGTCCTCAAGTGTTACCCTCAAGAAACTCTGGAGACCATTCTACAGAGGATAGTCCAGGAACAGGTCTGAACCAGGACCAGGACTAACCCAGGACTAGACCAGGACCAAGTCTGAAGCAGGTTTTGTTTGCAGGTCCATCGTCTGGTGCTGGTGGACTCTTCAGAGCGGGTTCAGGGGATCGTCTCGCTCTCAGACCTGCTCCAGGCTCTGGTCCTGGGTCCGGCCGGGATCAACGCTCTGCTCCCATGATGCACCTGGGCCCCACATCCTGGAGTCTGCTGCCTGTGGAAGGTACTGCGGGAGGGCATCTGACACACAGGAGCTGGTTAAGTTAAGAGTTTATGTTCTGACTGAGCGACGAAAACGTGAGGCTGCCTTAAAAAATGTCATTTAAGGAGGTCAAATTATCAAATCTGTTTAAAAATGAATATTGGACTCAAAGAATACTTTATTAAGCCAAACCGAGCCTCCTCCTCTGTTCCTCCTCCTCTGTGCCTCCTCCTCTGTGCCTCCTCTGTGCCTCCTCTGTGCCTCCTCCTCTGTGCCTCCTCCTCTGTGCCTCCTCCTCTGTGCCTCCTCCTCTGTGCCTCCTCCTCTGTGCCTCCTCCTCTGTGCCGCCTCCTCTGTGCCTCCTCCTCTGTTCCTCCTCTGTGCCTCCTCCTCTGTGCCTCCTCTGTGCCTCCTCCTCTGTGCCTCCTCCTCTGTTCCTCCTCTGTGCCTCCTCCTCTGTGCCTCCTCCTCTGTGCCGCCTCCTCTGTGCCTCCTCCTCTGTTCCTCCTCTGTGACTCCTCCTCTGTGCCTCCTCTGTGCCTCCTCCTCTGTGCCTCCTCCTCTGTTCCTCCTCTGTGCCTCCTCCTCTGTGCCTCCTCCGTGCCTCCTCCTCTGTGCCTCCTCCTCTGTGCCTCCTCCTCTGTGCCTCCTCCTCTGTGCCTCCTCTGTGCCTCCTCCTCTGTGCCTCCTCCTCTGTGCCTCCACCTCTGTGCCGCCTCCTCTGTGCCTCCTCCTCTGTGCCTCCTCCTCTGTGCCTCCTCCTCTGTGCCTCCTCTGTGCCTCCTCCTCTGTGCCTCCTCCTCTGTGCCTCCTCCTCTGTGCCTCCTCTGTGCCTCCTCTGTGCCTCCTCCTCTGTGCCTCCTCCTCTGTGCCTCCTCCTCTGTGCCTCCTCTGTGCCTCCTCCTCTGTGCCTCCTCCTCTGTGCCTCCTCCTCTGTGCCTCCTCTGTGCCTCCTCCTCTGTGCCTCCTCCTCTGTGCCTCCTCCTCTGTGCCTCCTCCTCTGTGCCTCCTCCTCTGTGCCTCCTCTGTGCCTCCTCCTCTGTGCCTCCTCCTCTGTGCCTCCTCCTCTGTGCCTCCTCTGTGCCGCCTCCTCTGTGCCTCCTCCTCTGTGCCTCCTCTGTGCCTCCTCCTCTGTGCCTCCTCCTCTGTGCCTCCTCCTCTGTGCCTCCTCTGTGCCTCCTCCTCTGTGCCTCCTCCTCTGTGCCTCCTCTGTGCCGCCTCCTCTGTGCCTCCTCCTCTGTACCTCCTCCTCAGGAGCACGTCCACGGTCCTGAGGAGGAGGAGCAGTCCGAGCACATCAAACCTCGACATGAACGAACGCAAGAGCCGCACCAAACCAGGCAAAGAGCCGCACGCCGTGGTTTAGTCCTGGTTTAGACCTGGTCTAGTCCTGGTTTAGACCTTGGTTAGTCCTGGTCTAGTTCCAGTTTGGTCCCAGCCCCCCCGGCCCCCATCTATAACAATCAGGACACAGAACACAATGTTACACTGCCTGAAGAGTCCCTCAGGCGTCCAGGTAGAATCCATGATAGAAGAAGAAATTAAATTTGTCAATTGGACAAAGTTTGTTTGGTCGAAAACGTTTCGCCGCTCATCTGAGAGGCTTCATCAGTTCTGGTTAGAGTGCTGAAGGACACTGCTTCTATAGCGAGATATAAGCAAGTGTCCTTCCACTCACTGATCACACTGAGGGCCGAGAACAACCTGCAGCTCCTCCTGCACATGTTCTGTGCTTCTTACAACTGCGCCCCCTTGTGTTTCAGGACTGAAGTGCGCCCCCTTGTGTTTCAGGACTGAAGTGCGCCCCCTTGTGTTTCAGGACTGAAGTGCGCCCCCTTGTGTTTCAGGACTGAAGTGCGCCCCCTTGTGTTTCAGGACTGAAGTGCGCCCCCTTGTGTTTCAGGACTGAAGTGCTGTGGGCGCAGAAGACGTTTCACAAGAGTTTCATCACACTAATCCTTACGTCACTGCATCATACGGTACGGTTCTGCATCCATCCTTTAGTTTTCATTTTTGATGGAACTGAGAATGAGCTAGAGGTAAGATCGGCCCTAAAAAATCCAGCCCGACCCGACCCGGCCCGCGGGTATTAAAGCCCGACCCGGCCCGAGCCCGAAGCAAACCCGAAATGTCATATTTTATTTGTGAGGACTCGGGAGGAGGAGGGGTGATTTATGATAACAAATTAAAGCCTGTCTTTTGTAACCAAATCTAAGTTAAAGGGATATGCCACCCCCAGGTCAAACTTGGGCATCTCCCCACAGTCCAGAGACTAAAATAAGTGGTGGAAAGCGTTTTCCTGCTCACCCAGCCATTGTCCGAGTCTGTCGCCACTGACCGCCGCGGTATCTGGTGCTCCTCCGCCTTAGACTGGAGTCTAACGTCGCCAGAGAAAGATTTCGGCCAAAAGGAATTAATTTGCTCGATGCGTTTCCCAATTACTTTGTGTGTAGTGCACATTCATATCGAGTGCAAATAAATGTGCAAATCAACACGGAGAGCTTGACTTGGTCATTTTGGGTGGGAACTATTTTCCAGTGCGTAAGAATACAGGCGTATCACGCACCACGTTGTGCAACAGGGGAACTCCCTTCCCGGTGCGTAACTGGGATTCCCCTGGCAGCGTGCTGCGTGATACGGCTGTATTCTTACGCACTGGCGACGTTAGACTCCAGTCTAAGGCGGAGGAGCTGCAGATACCGCGGCGGTCAGTGGTGACAGACTCGGACAATGGCTGGGTGAGCAGGAAAACGCTTTCCACCACTTATTTTAGTCTCTGGACTGTGGGGAGATGCCCAAGTTTGACCTGGGGGTGGCATATCCCTTTAAACAAGACTGTATAAACATTTACATCTTTTATATTTGTTTCTGCAGAGGTACATTAACCGACAATTTTCCATCATTGACGAATTTTTTAAAGAGTTGACGGGAAAAATGTAAGGCCGTCCGTCATTTTGACGGGTTGAAAATTGGGCCATAAACCACAGCAGCAGTACGTCCTTAAGAATCTAGCGCGGCACTTTAAGAGAGAGAAGCAGAGAGACAAAGAAGAACAATGACGGGTGGATAATAGAGACAGGAAGGAGTTCCTCACTCTTACCGCTGCGTGTTTGTCTTTTCAGTTCTCCTGTCTTTAGTTTATCCTTTACTTCTTGCTCCTCCATATTGGGGATACCAGGTCAAAATAGATGTGGACTTGCGGAGGGGAAGATTATTAAGAGGGCGGAGCGGAGGGGAAGATTATTAAGAGGGCGGAGCGGAGGGGAAGATTATTAAGAGGGCGGAGCGGAGGGGAAGATTATTAAGAGGGCGGCCGTCACGTGCACAGAGCTCTGGCTCTGCGGCTCCTGTTTAGTAGTCAGGCCTGGACTGATAATTGGGCATACCGGGCATTTTCCCGGTGGGCCGACAGTCCTAGGGGCTGATGCCCTTCTTTTTTCTTTTTTTTTTTTACTTAGAGACCGGCCCACAATTTAGGACTGAACCAGGACTAATTATGAGGGGCCGGTCTAAGCCAAAAATGCCAGGGCCATTTTTTTGTCCCAGTCCAGACCTGTTAGTAGTTAAATAGCAATGACATTACAGCGCCTTCTCTGTTTTATCCAAATTATTTCTTTTAAAACAAGTATTCCTTAGTTTTGTATCCACACATCGTTGTAGTATACATTTTTATAAACAGATATTTATTTTAAAAAAGTCAGCGAGAGAGAAGCCCGAGCCGAAGAAATTATTGACATTTTAGGCCCGTCGGGCTTAAGATCTTACCTCTAGAATGAGCTGAACATTTTTTATTACTATTTAAACCAGGAATGTCAAACATCCGGCCCGGGGGCCAAATCCGGCCCTCCAAGACCTTTAATCTGGCCCTCGACTGATTTTCTATCAAAATATTTTAATTATATTTTAATTTTCTGCACCTCTTTTCTGTGCAGTTTAGCATAGCAGCTTCTCCAGCGTCTCTGTACGTGGCCCCTCCCACAGCGCCTCTGTACGTGGCCCCTCCCACAGTGCCTCTGTACGTGGCCCCTCCCACAGCGCCTCTGTACGTGGCCCCTCCCACCAGAGCAGCACAAATGAAGACTCGCCTCTTTCCAAACGACCATCGTTTTGACTGTTGACGTGACGCCCTCATCAGCAAAATGTCCAACATGAGAAAAGTGGAGCCGAGTGCAGGATTTTCCAAGACAAATGGACTAATTCCTGTTTGTTCAGGAGGTGAATGAAACCTGTACGCTCGGTGTGTTTGCAACAGGTGGAGGTGCTCAAGGAATATAATCTTAAACTCCACTACGAGACACGGCGTTTCCAACAATACAAGAACTTGAACTCATATGGCAATAAAACCTTCTGATTCTGATTCTGAGAACTGAGAAGACAGAAGATAAACGAAGTATTGTTGGGACTGAAGAAACAGCAGTCTGTGTTAGATTTGTGTTTCTCTGCACAAATATTTGGACTCATTGATATTTTTGGGGAATATTTGCCATGAGTTTTCTGATCCGGCCCCTTTGGGATCAGAGTCGGTCGGTTACGGCCCCCGGACCAGAATGAGTTTGACACTCCTGATTTAAACAAAAGCTGACTCTAGAGCAGTGAGGAGGGTGAACTGTTTAGACATGAACATCTCTGTGGTCACACCTGTGGTCACACCTGTGGTCATACCTGTGTCATACCTGTGGTCACACCTGTGGTCACACCTGTGGTCATACCTGTGGTCACACCTGTGGTCACACCTGTGGCCATACCTGTGGTCACACCTGTGGTCACACCTGTGGCCACACCTGTGGTCACACCTGTGGTCACACCTGTGGTCACACCTGTGGCCACACCTGTGGTCACACCTGTGGTCACACCTGTGGCCATACCTGTGGTCACACCTGTGGTCACACCTGTGGCCATACCTGTGGTCACACCTGTGGTCACACCTGTGGTCACACCTGTGGTCACACCTGTGGCCATACCTGTGGTCACACCTGTGGTCACACCTGTGGTCACACCTGTGGCCATACCTGTGGTCACACCTGTGGTCACACCTGTGGCCATACCTGCCAAAGTCTGATCCCGTCAGATCTCACAAGAACTGTCGTTGTGTCCTTAGGCAAGACACTTCACCCACATTGCCTAGTATGAAAGTGGAGTGTGTGTGAGTGTTGGAGGTGGTCGGAGGGGCTGATGGTGCAGATTGGCAGCCTCACGTCCGTCAGTCTGCCCCAGGGCAGCTGTGGCTACAGAAAGTATCACCACCACCAAGTGTGGAGTGAATGAACAATGAACTGTAAAGAGCTTTGGGCGTCAGGAAAGGCGACGTATAAATGCTGTGAATGAATGAAGAACAGGAACACTGTCCGGCATGCAATGACCTTAACGACTTTGATTGAGCAGCTAACGATGTGTACCGTGGTTTCAAACGAGGGGGTGCAACAGGAGAACACTTGTGCCCTCACCAAGGTCACAACAACAGACCGCAAGGACCTTTTCCGCAAACGCCCCAGAGGACGTTTCTCTTATCACATTAGACATCTGACATTATCATATGACTTTAGACCAGGCATGGGCAAACTACGGCCCGGGGGCCATATGCGGCCCGTTACGCTTTTTAATCCGGCCCCCTGAACTTAAAGAAATTATATTAATAAACCTTGTTAATGTTTTAATGTTATAATTTCCCTGCAGTTGTGATGTTTTCCAGTAGCTGACGCACTACATACACTGACCTCTGTTGAGGCGTTTTGCTCCACGTTTGTGCTTTACTCTTTGACCCCTCAGCCTCCTGTAAAGACGAGCGGAGCTAAGAAAAGAAAAGTGGACAGAGAATGTCCAGTGTTTAATAAGGAGTGGCCAAGTAAATATTTTTTCACAGAATACTTCTCAGCTGCTGTATGCCTGATCTGCCAAGAGACTGTAGCGGTTTTTAAAGAATATAATATCAGCCGTCACTTTGCCACAAAACAGTCAACAAAAGAACGAAAGAACCTGAAGGAGAACAGAACTTTCAGTGCTTTAAAATAGTAACAGTAATTTTAAAAAAGCTGTATTTTATTCAATTTTCTGTGTTTTAAAGATCCCATGACATGGTACTTCTTGATGCTTTTATATGGCTCCTTAATGGTTCCCTAATACTGTAAATGAATCCTTCTTCAAAATCAACACTCAGTGCATGAGAAAGACACATGTACAGAGTCAGAGTCAAAAAATAACTCTCTGAACGACTCATTCTGGGCCTTGTTGCTTGAATGCAAATGAGAAGAACACAGATTGGTAAGAGGAAGGGGGGGGGGGGGCAAATGCGCCGCTGGTTCCTTGTGTTAGCGCTGCGCTGTGTGCTGGCCCCACTTCCGTGTGTGTAACGCGAAGGAGGAGAGGACAGCCTTTTCAATGAAAAAAAAACACATTTGTACAGAAAATAAAATTAAACCACTGCTGTTTCAGAGGTCCAGAGGGTCGGGTAAAGGACTTCCAAGCCTAGAAACACTCGCACGTGCCTCCAGGCAAATAAAAAAACGCATTTCGCATTGCATAGCTCCTCTGCGGTCCAAACTCTCTGGGCGTGATTTCCAGAGACAGGGGGTGGAGATCCAGACGATGGTGGAACTGCATTTGCATTTCTTTTTTCGATCTGACGTCAATAAGGTGCCTTGTCCAGAATCGCCCATTTGAGCTGTGTTTTTTCTAACACAGAAAAGGATCGCAAATGCTCAGTTTAGACATTTCACAACTTTTAGCCATTGGGGGGCCCTAAACAGGGTAGGGGAGCTCACATTAACGTTCAAAAACCTCAGAAAGTGAAAATTTCATGCCATGGGACCTTTAAGAGACATTTTAATAAACAACTAAATACTGTGGAACTTGAAAGATGGACATTTTGTTGTAATGCTTTTGTTCATTTCTAATTGAAATAAATCACATGTTTTCTACATATCCCATGTTATTTTTAGTGTTTTTACCAAAACACTAAATCCAGCTGCTCCTGGTCTGTCAGATTTTAGAACCCTTTGTGGCCCACGAGTCAAAAGTTTGCCCACTTTAGACTTTAGACACATCGTTAAAAAGAAGTGGGGGATTTGCAGAGCGACGCTCCAGCCTGTGTTTAATGACGTCCCTATTTTTTCCTACAGGAAGGCCTCAACGCTAAAGGACGACCTGGTCCTGACGAAAAGAGACGTGGAGATCAGAAAAGACTGGAACGCATAAATGTGGAAACTGCAACCACTGAGGCAAACGTCCCAAGATCCAACACCTTCACAGATGAATTCAGCCAAAAGATCTACACATGCCAGAGTTTCTCCAACTGGAACAGCACTTACGGCGTTTACAGGCTCAAATGTGAATGTGGCGGCTTTTTAACACACGTTCAGAGAGAAAGTGAACTTAAATACGCCGTTAGAATGAAGAACATACTCTGTCCCAGGTCTGGACTGGGACAAAAAAATGGCCCTGGCATTTTTGGCTTAGACCGGCCCCTCATAATTAGTCCTGGTTTAGTCCTGGTTCAATCCTGATTTAGTCCTGGTTTAGTCCTGGTTCAGTCCTGGTTCAGACCTGATTTAGTCCTGGTTTAGTCCTGGTTCAATCCTGATTTAGTCCTGGTTCAGACCTGTTTTAGTCCTGATTTAGACCTGATTAGTCCCGGTTCAAACCTGATTTAGTCCTGGTTTAGTCCTGGTTTAGTCCTGATTTAGATGTAATTAGTCCTGGTTTAGTCCTGGTTCAAATCCTGATTTAGTCCTGGTTTAGTCCTGGTTTAGTCCTGGTTCAATCCTGATTTAGTCCTGGTTTAGTCCTGGTTCAGTCCTGGTTTAGTCCTGGTTTAGTCCTGGTTCAGTCCTGGTTTAGTCCTGGTTTAGTCCTGGTTCAGTCCTGATTTAGTCCTGGTTTAGTCCTGGTTCAGACCTGATTTAGTCCTGATTTAGACCTGGTTTAGTCCTGGTTCAGACCTGATTTAGTCCTGATTTAGTCCTGGTTTAGTCCTGGTTCAGACCTGATGTAGTCCTGGTTTAGTCCTGGTTCAGTCCTGATGTAGTCCTGGTTTAGTCCTGGTTTGGTCCTGGTTCAGTCCTAAATTGTGGGCTGGTCTCTAAATTAAAAAAAAAAAAAAAGAAGAAGAAGGGCATCGGCCCCTAGGACTGTCGGCCCACCGGGAAAATGCCCGGTATGCCCAATTACCAGTCCAGGCCTGCTCTGTCCGAACGTTATGACACCCCCACTCTCAGGGGGATAGAGGTCATCCCCCACGAGCCTCGAGGAGGAGACCTTTAAAACGTCTTCTCCACAGACGTTTTGGAGTCACACTTTGAGGGCTCCATCCTGGTCTTGGTGAAGAGGTTCCTGAAGCTCAAAGTTCAAGTTCAAAGTCAGCTTTATTGTCAATTCTACCATATGTGTTCAACATACAGTGAATCGAAATTTTGTTTCTCTCTGGCCAGGTAGTGCAAAAAGACAGTGTACAAGATACAATATGAAGACAAAACACAACAAAAACTATCTAAGACAGAGATCTAAGTTAAAACTAAAGTCTACGGTCTAAAATCTTAAAACAGTGCAACATAATAAATAACCTATACTATATACAGATTTCCAAAGTGTGCAGTGTGCATCAAAAATGTGCAATGGAAGATACAGCAGTGACTTGGTCATGTGCAGTAGAATGTGCATAGGAGTTAAGATAAAATGAAAATAAATGTGCAACAGTAGTAATTCTAGTGCAGTAACAGGAGTAAACAACAGTACTAAAATTCCAGTAGTCAATGTGCAATAACAGTAGTAAACAACAGTGCAACGGGGGTAAAATCCAGTAGTAAATGTAAATGTGCAACAGTGCAACAGTCGTCCTTAGCAGCAGTTTTTTTTTTTAAAAAAGTGTCTAGAGTGATATGTCTTTTTATGGAATACAGGTTATGCCAATATGGGGGGTGGGGGGTGGGAGATGGGTAAGGTGGGAGTTCGGGTGTGAGTTCAGCCTCCTGACAGTCTGGTGGATGAAGCTGTTTGAAAGCCTGGTGGAGTGGGCCCGGAGACTCCGGTACCTTCTCCCCGAGGGCAGGAGGCTGAACAGGCTATGTGCGGGGTGGCTCGGGTCACCCACAATGCTGGACGCTCTGCGGGTGAGCCGGGTGTTAAAAATGTCTAGGAGGGAGGGGAGAGAGACACCAGCGATCCTCCCAGCTGCATTCACTATGCGCTGCAGAGCTTTCCTGTTCTGTTCAGTGCAGCTCCCGTACCACACAGTGATGCAGCTGGTCAGGACGCTCTCAATGGTGCCTCGGTAGAAGGTGGTCATAATGGGTGGGGGGGCTCCAGCTCTCCTCAGTTTGCGGAGGAAATAGAGGCGCTTCTGAGCCCTCTTTGCCAGTGATACAGTATTCACTGTCCAGGAGAGGTCCTCACTGATGTGCACCCCCAGGAATTTGGTGCTGCTCACCCTCTCTACAGCAGCACCGTTGATGGACAGTGGGGGGTGCTGGGTGGGGCCTCTCCGGAAGTCAACAACAATCTCCTTGGTCTTTTCAACATTCAGGAGATTGTTATTGCTGCACCACTGGGTCAGAAGGCTCACCTCACTCCTGTAGTTTGTCTCATCGTTATTAGAGATGAGACCCACCACAGTCGTATCGTCCGCAAACTTCACTATGTGATTGGTGCTGAACGCTGGTGAGCAGTCGTGGGTCAGCAGAGTGAAGAGCATCGGACTGAGCACACAGCCCTGGGGGGCTCCTGTGCTCAGTCTAATGCAGCTTGAGGTGTTTCTGCCGACCCGCACTGCCTGTGGCCTCTCACTGAGGAAGTCCAGCAGCCAATTACACAGTGAGGTCTGAAGCCCCAGGTGGTCTAGTTTGATAATGAGCTGCTGTGGGATTATAGTGTTGAATGCTGAACTGAAATCTATGAACAGCATTCTCACATATGAGTCTTTATTGTCTAGGTGGGTGAGAGCCGGGTGAAGTGCAGAACAGATTGCATCCTCGGTAGAGCGGTTGGCCCGGTATGCAAACTGGTATGGGTCTAGGGTGGGGGGGAGGATGGATTTGATGTGTGCCATGACTAGCCGTTCAAAGCACTTCATGATGATGGGGGTCAGTGCAACAGGGCGATAGTCATTAAAAGTGGCCGGAGTGGGCTTCTTTGGCACGGGAACGATGGTAGTGGTTTTGAAGCAGGAGGGAACGACAGCCTGGCTCAGAGAAGCATTAAAGATGTCTGTGAAGACATCCTTGAGCTCCTCTGCACAGTCTTTCAACACACGACCAGGAATGTTGTCCGGGCCTGCAGCCTTGCGGGTGTTGATCCTGGAGAGTGTCCTCTTCACGCTGGCTGCAGACACACACAGGGGCTGGTCGTGGGGAGGTGGTGGAGTTTTTGGGGCCGGGTGTCATTTCCTGCCTCAAACCGTGCAAAGAAGCTGTTGAGGTCATTGAGCAGGGTGATATTATTGTCACAGGTCTGTGGCAAGGGTTTGTAATCCGTGATGTTCTGGATGCCCTGCCACAGACTCCGTGTGTCCCTGCTATCTCTAAAGTGTCCGGTTATTTTCTGTGTGTATTTGTGTTTGGCTTTCCTGATTCCACGGGACAGGTTGGCTCTTGCTGCCCTCAGATGGGGGACATCCCCAGCTCTGAAGGCAGCGTTCCTGGCTCTCAACAGCCTGTGAACCTCCCCTGTCAGCCATGGCTTCTGGTTAGCCCTGGTGGTGATGGTTTTTGTGTGTGTGACATCACCAATGCATTTGGTGATGTAGGAGGTCACAGTGTCTGCGTACTCCTCAATGTCAGTGTGATTGTTGTATGTGGCGGCCTGTTTGAACACTGCCCAGTCTGTTGTACCGAGGCAGTGCTGTAGTGCAGACGAGGCCCTCTGGCCACACCTGGATCTGCTTCAGAGCCGGCCTAGAGACCCTTACACGGGGTCTGTATGCCGGTCTGAGCACAACAGAGATGTGGTCAGAGAGGCCTATGTGGGGGAGGGGGTAAGCCTTGTATGCTCCCTTGTGTGTCGTGTAAACCATGTCCAAAATGTTGTTTCCCCTGGTTGGGAAATCAACATGCTGATGCATTTGTGGCATGACAGTTTTGAGGTCTGCATGATTGAAATCCCCGGCAAGGATAAAAAATCCGTCCGGGTGAGCAGTCTGTTGCTCGCTAATAGAGTTATACAACTCATACAGTGCCTCTCTTCTATCAGCGCTGTTCGGTGATGGGGGGACGTAAACAACCACTAGCAATATTGCCGTGATTTCACGCGGCAAAGCTCCCCCTCTGCTCTGAACGTTTTGACCGATTAAGCCTCTACACGTTCTTTTCATGAATGACTCTGTCTGTATCATGTTGTTGCCAGTTGTTCAGAGAGAACAAGGAGTCCTCTGAACAACTGGCCATCAAATACCTGGGTATTTTTGATAAAACATTTTTTACAAAATGTCTGGTGTTTTCTATTTGTGACACTGGCTGCAGTTCACTACAGCCTGAAGTGACCCAAATCCAGTTTTTCGCCTCTATGCGACCTGTATCTGATCTTCTAATGACAGTCTGAATGACACAGATCCGATTTTTTCAAATGCGATCCAGGCCACTTGGATATGTGCTCCTAAAACTGATACATATCCGATGTTTTGACATGTGACTTCAGTCTGAACGTCCAGGTCACGTTCATCCGACCTGGACGTGTTTCCTCCAGTGAGAGTGGTACAAGTCGGCGCTCACAAATGTACACAAACGTTCTTCTCGTCATGTGAAAATAGTATATGAACTCTGTGTCAGTGAAGCGGTGAAGCACGTAGCAATCCCACCGCTCTTGTCTGTGACTCCGCACCAACACGTTCATTTCTACGGACGTTGCTGCCGCTGCCCAACAAAACGCCGTGGCCAAAAACCTCGTCCTTCTCCTCCTTAAAACAAATAAGATGTTCATGTTCTGGCTCCAGGTCTGAACCAGGACTAAACCAGGACTAAACCAGGTTTAAAGCAGGACTAAACCAGGTCTAAACCAGGTCTAAACCAGGTTTAAAGCAGGACTAAACCAGGTCTAAACCAGGTCTAAACCAGGTCTAAACCAGGACTAAACCAGGTATAAACCAAGACTAAACCAGGACTAAACCAGGACTAAACTAGGTCTAAAGCAGGACTAAACCAGGTCTAAACCAAGACTAAACCAGGACTAAACCAGGACTAAACCAGGACTAAACCAGGTCTAAACCAGGACTAAACCAAGACTAAACCAGGACTAAACCAGGACTAAACCAGGACTAAACCAGGTCTAAACCAGGACTAAACCAGGACTAAACCAGGACTAAACCAAGTCTAAACCAGGACTAAACCAGGACTAAACCAGGACTAAACCAGGTCTAAACCAGCAACTTTAGGCGACTTCCGTAAACACTGAGCACGCTCGCTGCACGTGACCTCGTGTCCTCCGGGGTTCATGCGGGACACTTTTGGGGTGTTTAAAGTTCACACTGGAGATCACATACAAGTCGCATTTAACTGGAAATATGAATGACCTCGCAAAAAAATCGAATTTCACAAAAAAATCGGAATTGAGCATGAAGCCCTGCAGTGTGAACGTAGTCACTGTTAACTTAAAAGTCCAGCCTCTACAGAACCGCGGGTCTGTGACAGTGGGATGTCGTCAATACTCGGACTCAGCATGTTTATGTACATGGATATTGTTTTTTAATAATCACATGTTTGATAATTGGTCACATGACGCCTGTAAACGGGGTCACAGCTGCCGCTCCATCAGCCCCGATGAAGACTCATGATGAAGACTCATGATGGAGACTCATGATGAAGACTCATGATGGAGACTCATGATGAAGACTCATGATGGAGACTCATGATGGAGACTCATGATGAAGACTCATGATGGAGACTCATGATGGAGACTCATGATGGAGACTCATGATGAAGACTCATGATGGAGACTCATGATGGAGACTCATGATGGAGACTCATGATGGAGACTCATGATGGAGACTCATGATGGAGACTCATGATGGAGACTCATGATGAAGACTCATGATGGAGACTCATGATGAAGACTCATGATGAAGACTCATGATGAAGACTCATGATGAAGACTCATGATGGAGACTCATGATGAAGACTCATGATGGAGACTCATGATGAAGACTCATGATGAAGACTCATGATGAAGACTCATGATGGAGACTCATGATGAAGACTCATGATGGAGACTCATGATGAAGACTCATGATGGAGACTCATGATGAAGACTCATGATGAAGACTCATGATGGAGACTCATGATGGAGACTCATGATGAAGACTCATGATGAAGACTCATGATGGAGACTCATGATGAAGACTCATGATGGAGACTCATGATGGAGACTCATGATGGAGACTCATGATGGAGACTCATGATGAAGACTCATGATGAAGACTCATGATGAAGACTCATGATGGAGACTCATGATGAAGACTCATGATGGAGACTCATGATGAAGACTCATGATGGAGACTCATGATGAAGACTCATGATGGAGACTCATGATGGAGACTCATGATGAAGACTCATGATGAAGACTCATGATGAAGACTCATGATGAAGACTCATGATGGAGACTCATGATGGAGACTCATGATGAAGACTCATGATGAAGACTCATGATGGAGACTCATGATGAAGACTCATGATGAAGACTCATGATGAAGACTCATGATGGAGACTCATGATGAAGACTCATGATGAAGACTCATGATGAAGACTCTCATGATGAAGACTCATGATGAAGACTCATGATGAAGACTCATGATGAAGACTCATGATGGAGACTCATGATGGAGACTCATGATGGAGACTCATGATGGAGACTCATGATGAAGACTCATGATGGAGACTCATGATGAAGACTCATGATGGAGACTCATGATGAAGACTCATGATGGAGACTCATGATGAAGACTCATGATGGAGACTCATGATGGAGACTCATGATGGAGACTCATGATGAAGACTCATGATGGAGACTCATGATGAAGACTCATGATGGAGACTCATGATGAAGACTCATGATGGAGACTCATGATGAAGACTCATGATGGAGACTCATGATGGAGACTCATGATGAAGACTCATGATGGAGACTCATGATGAAGACTCATGATGGAGACTCATGATGGAGACTCATGATGAAGACTCATGATGGAGACTCATGATGAAGACTCATGATGGAGACTCATGATGAAGACTCATGATGGAGACTCATGATGAAGACTCATGATGAAGACTCATGATGAAGACTCATGATGAAGACTCATGATGGAGACTCATGATGGAGACTCATGATGGAGACTCATGATGGAGACTCATGATGGAGACTCATGATGGAGACTCATGATGAAGACTCATGATGGAGACTCATGATGAAGACTCATGATGAAGACTCATGATGGAGACTCATGATGGAGACTCATGATGGAGACTCATGATGAAGACTCATGATGAAGACTCATGATGAAGACTCATGATGGAGACTCATGATGGAGACTCATGATGGAGACTCATGATGGAGACTCATGATGAAGACTCATGATGGAGACTCATGATGGAGACTCATGATGGAGACTCATGATGGAGACTCATGATGGAGACTCATGATGGAGACTCATGATGGAGACTCATGATGGAGACTCATGATGAAGACTCTCATGATGAAGACTCATGATGGAGACTCATGATGGAGACTCATGATGAAGACTCATGATGAAGACTCATGATGAAGACTCATGATGGAGACTCATGATGAAGACTCATGATGGAGACTCATGATGAAGACTCATGATGAAGACTCATGATGAAGACTCATGATGAAGACTCATGAGTCCAAACGCGTTGGCGCGAACACGAGTACAGATCAGAGCGCCTCTGCTGTCCTCGTTTATCTTTAGAAAATATGTTTATTTTGTAATTCCAAATGAGCTCAAAGGGGCCGGTCAGAGTCCACCGAAGGGCCGAACGCCCCGGAGCTGCACGAGGTCTGATTTAATGTACTAACGTGCACTATAGAGCAGGGGGGTCAAACTCATTCTGGTCCGGGGGCCGTATCCAACCGACTTTGATCCCAAAGGGGCCGGATCAGAAAACTCATGGCAAATATACCCCAAAAATAGTAATGAGTCCAAATATTTGTGCAGAGAAACGCAAATCTATTACAGAGTGCTGTTTCTTCAGTCCCAACAATAATTTATCTTCTGTCTTCTCAGTTCTCAGTTCAAGTTCTTGTATTTTTGGAAACGCCGTGTCTCGTAGTGGAGTTTAAGATTATATTCCTTGAGCACCTCCACCTGTTGCAAACACACCGAGCGTACAGGTTTCATTCACCTCCTGAACAAATAGGAATTAGTCAATTTTTCTTGGAAAATCCTGCACTCTGCATCCACTTTTCTCATTTTGGACATTTTGCTGATAAGGGCGTCACGTCAACAGTCAAAACGATGGTCCTTTAAGAGCGTTTGGAAAGAGGCGAGTCTTCATTTGAAAATTGGCACAGAAAATTACCAATATTTAAATTAAATTTAAAAAAATTAAAATATTTTTATAGAAAATCATATATAGGTCTTGGAGGGCCAGATCTGGCCCCCGGGCCGCATGTCTGACACCCCTGTTATAGAGCCAAAAGTATTGGCTCATCTGCCTCGACTCACAAATGAACTTCAGGCCCGTTCTTACTCCAGAGGGTTTAATCTGACGCCAGCTTCAGATCTTCTGGGAAGAGTCCACAGGGTTTAGGAGTGTGTTTATGAAGAACATTCCAGAAGAACATTTGTGAGGTCACACACTGGTGTTGGATAGAAGGTCTGGCTCTCAGTCTCCGCTCTAACTCATCCCAAAGGTGTTCTGTCGGGCTGAGGTCAGGACTCTGTGCAGGACAGTCCAGTTCCTCCACACCAAACTCTCTGCTCCAGGTCTTTATGGACCTTTGTGCTCTGGTGCTCAATCATGTTAGAGAGGAAGGAGCATCTCCAGACTGTCCCACAAAGTTGGGAGTGTGGAACTGTCCAAAATCTCTTGGTCTGCTGAAGCATTCAGTTCCTTTCACTGGAACTAAGGGTCCAAGTCGAGTTCCTGAAGAACAACCCCACACCATAATCCCCCCTCCACCAAACTTTACACTTGGCACAAAGCCTCAGACAAGAACCGTTGTCCTGGCAACACCAAACCCAGACTCGTCCATCAGATCACCAGATGGAGAAGCTGGATTCGTCGCTCCAGAGAACAAGTCTCCACTGCTCCAGAGTCCAGTGGTGGCGCTTTTACACTTGGAGATGTTTGTCCTGCTCGGCCGTGGAAACCCATTCCATGAAGCTCTACGCTCTGTTCTGGAGCTCATCTGAAGGACACATGAAGTTTGGACGTCTGTAGAGACTCTGCAGAAAGTTGGTGACCTCTGCGGACTATGACCCTCAGCCTCCGTTGACCCGACCCGTCAGGTCACGTGGTCTTCCACTTCCACGTCTGAGTTTCTGTCGTTCCCAGTCACTTCCACTTTGTTCTAATCCCGCTGACAGTCGACTGTGGAATATTTGGGAGTGAGGAAACTTCAGGACTGGACTTGTTTCACAGGAGGCATCACAGCAGCACGCTGGAGTTCACTGAGCTCCTGAGAGCCACACGTTCTTTCACACATGTTTCTCTCTCTCTTTCTGTTTTCTCCCTCTGTGATGTGATATGAAGTTTATTAGTTCTTAGTAAATGCATAATGCATACCAGTTACATCAGTACGTCACGCTAAGACTTCTGGGACCTGTTCAGTTTTAGGTGCGTGAAGATGCTAGGCTAGGCCAGCAGTGCATGTGTGTTCTAGGTGCACTATTGTATAAATAAAAGACCCTTTGAGAATTAAGCCTGGCATTTCATGACACCCTCCCTCTCTCCCTCTCCCTCTTTCTCTGGTTTTTCTCTCTTCTTCCGGTGGAGGGATAAACAGTAAAGTTTGCGTGCACGTGCAGAGGCTGAAACGGAAGTGGAGCCAAAAAAATAATAAACACATGTTTAACTCTTTTAAACCTTTACCCACCCTGCGCTTTGCTTTAGATTTTAGGTTGTGCTGTAGTTTATTTCTCTTGTTTCCAGTGTTGTAGTTTATTTCTCTTGTTTCCAGCTCTCTGGACTCTTCTAAACTTCTAGTTTTATTTTGAAGCGCACTTCCGGCTCTGAAGTCGCGCTGGACACGCTGCGTCTTCGCTCCGCCTTCGCTCCGTCATCACAAACAAAGTGGAACATGGCGAGCGCGGAGCGCAGCGGACCGTTCCCGGGGCCCGTGGAGCCCACGGCCGGGCCGCGACACGCTCTGCCCGGCTCTGTGGAGGCTCTGTTCCCCGCGGGCCCGGAGGAGCAGGAGTCCGGGGAGCTG
Source organism: Paratrypauchen microcephalus (assembly GCA_036785185.1). NCBI lineage: Eukaryota > Metazoa > Chordata > Actinopteri > Gobiiformes > Gobiidae > Paratrypauchen > Paratrypauchen microcephalus. The sequence goes on along the minus strand of JAVJIX010000235.1, from coordinate 977,084 downwards.
GACCCGGAGCTGGCCGGGCTGTCGGAGCGGGTCCGCGGGTGGCTGTCGCAGTACGAGCCGCTGCTCCTGTGGCTCCAGCGGCTCCTGGTGTGGGAAAGGCCCGTGTACAGCGTGTCTGCGGCGGTCACACTCAACACGCTCTTCTGGTGAGGACATTTACCTTTACAACCGGATTTTATTCACACAAACACTTTTTTTACGCGGTTTACAGGAACGATCCACAAATGTCACGGGAGTTTAGCTAATCCGCGTCTGCGGCGCGGCGCTGGGCCTAATGGAGCTGTGTTTACCCCAACAGGGGTAGTTTTCTACTGTGTTTACCCCAACAGGGGCAGTTTTCTACTGTGTTTACCCCAACAGGGGTAGTTTTCTACTGTGTTTACCCCAACAGGGGCAGTTTTCTACTGTGTTTACGCCAACCGGGGCAGTTTTCTACTGTGTTTACCCCAACCGAGGGTTTGTTTTCTACAGTTACACTTTATATACACGATAGATTATAGATTATGTACAGGTTATAGATTATATACACTCTGAACAGTGTGTGATGTACCTTTGTATTTAACGTTTCTGCGTGTTCTGTTTATAACCAGAGATGTACACACACGTATATATATACTGTCTATAGATATAATACACACATGTGTATATATATACTGTCTATAGATATAATACACACACGTATATATATACTGTCTATAGATATAATACACACACGTATATATATATACTGTCTATAGATATAATACACACACGTATATATATACTGTCTATAGATATAATACACACATGTATATATATACTGTCTATAGATATAATACACACACGTATATATATACTGTCTATAGATATAATACACACACGTATATATATATACTGTCTATAGATATAATACACACACGTATATATATACTGTCTATAGATATAATACACACACGTATATATATACTGTCTATAGATATAATACACACACGTATATATATATACTGTCTATAGATATAATACACACACGTATATATATACTGTCTATAGATATAATACACACATGTATATATATACTGTCTATAGATATAATACACACATGTATATATATACTGTCTATAGATATAATACACACATGTATATATATACTGTCTATAGATATAATACACACACGTATATATATACTGTCTATAGATATAATACACACATGTATATATATACTGTCTATAGATATAATACACACACATATATATACTGTCTATAGATATAATACACACATGTATATATACTGTCTATAGATATAATACACACATGTATATATATACTGTCTATAGATATAATACACACATGTATATATATACTGTCTATAGATATAATACACACATGTATATATATATATACTGTCTATAGATATAATACACACATGTGTATATATATACTGTCTATAGATATAATACACACATGTATATATATACTGTCTATAGATATAATACACACATGTGTATATATATACTGTCTATAGATATAATACACACACGTATATATATACTGTCTATAGATATAATACACACACGTATATATATACTGTCTATAGATATAATACACACACGTATATATATACTGTCTATAGATATAATACACACACGTATATATATACTGTCTATAGATATAATACACACATGTGTATATATATACTGTCTACAGATATAATACACACATGTGTATATATATACTGTCTATAGATATAATACACACATGTATATATACTGTCTATAGATATAATACACACATGTATATATACTGTCTATAGATATAATACACACATGTATATATATACTGTCTATAGATATAATACACACACGTATATATATACTGTCTATAGATATAATACACACATGTATATATACTGTCTATAGATATAATACACACATGTATATATATACTGTCTATAGATATAATACACACATGTATATATATACTGTCTATAGATATAATACACACATGTATATACAGTGCCGTGAAAAAGTATTTGCCCCCTTCCTGATTTCTGTGTTTTTTGCATATTTATCACTCAAAACATTGTCAGATCATCAAACCAATTTTAATATCACACAGAAACAACCCAAGGAAAGACAAAATTCAGTTTTTGAATGATGATTCCATTTATTAGTGCACAAAAAAAATCTAAACCTATCTGGCCCTATGTGAAAAAGTAATTGCCCCCTTAATCTAATAGCCAGTTGAGCCTCCTTTGACAGCAATAACTGTAACCAAACGTTTGCGATAATTGGTGATGAGTCTTTCACACCGCTGGGGAGGGATTTTGGCCCACTCTTCTATGCAGAATTGTTTCAATTCTGCCATATTGGAGGGTTTTCTTGTATGAACTGCCCGTTTAAGGTCACACCACAGCATCTCAATCGGATTTAAATCCGGACTTTGACTTGGCCACTCCAAAACCTTAATTTTGTTTTCTTTGAGCCATTCAGAGGTGGACTTGCTGGTGTGTTTTGGATCATTGTCCTGTTGCATGATCCAAGAGCGCTTGAGTTTGAGGGCACGAACTGATGGCCGGACATTCTCCTTCAGGATCTTCTGGTAAACAGCAGAATTCATTTTTCCGTCAATCACAGCAAGTTGTCCTGGTCCTGAGGCAGCAAAGCAGGCCCAGACCATCACACTGCCACCACCATGCTTTACTGTGGGCACCATGTTCTTTTTATCAAATGCTGTGCCATTTTTACGCCAGATGAAACGGGCTGCAGACCTTCCAAAAAGTTCAATTTTAGACTCATCGGTCCACAAAATGTTTCTCCAAAAGTCTTGAGGGTCATCAAGGTGCTTTTTGGCAAAGGTGAGACGAGCCTTTGTGTTCTTTTGTGAAAGCAGTGGTTTTCTCCTGGGAACTCTTCCATGGATGCCATTTTTGGCCAGTGTTTTTCTAATGGTGGAGTCATGAACACTGACCTTAACTGAGGCCAACGAGGCCTGTAGTTCTTTCGATGTGCGTCTAGGTTCTTTTGTGACTTCCTGAATGAGCCGTCGTCGCACTCTTGGAGTAATCTTAGTTGGTCGACCACTCCTGGGAAGGGTTGCAACTGTTCCCAGTTTCCTCCATTTTTGAATAATGGCTCTGACAGTGGTTCGCTGGAGCCCCAGAGCTTTGGGAATGGCTTTGTAACCTTTTCCTGAATTATAGACTTCTATCACTTTTTTTCTCATTTGTTCTTGAATTTCTTTGGATCGTGGCATGATGTGTTTGTTCTTGAGATGTTGTAGCCAACTTCACTTTGTTTGACAGGAACTATTTAAGTGATTTCTTGATTCAACACAGGTGGTGACAATCAGGTGTGGGTGTGGCATGTAGAACTGAACTAAGTTTTCTCAAAACTGTGGTTAGTCACAGTTAGTTTGTGATTTAACAAGGGGGGGCAATTACTTTTTCACATAGGGCCAGATAGGTTTAGATTTTTTTTGTGCACTAATAAATGGAATCATCATTCAAAAACTGAATTTTGTCTTTCCTTGGGTTGTTTCTGTGTGATATTAAAATTGGTTTGATGATCTGACAATGTTTTGAGTGATAAATATGCAAAAAACACAGAAATCAGGAAGGGGGCAAATACTTTTTCACGGCACTGTATATACTGTCTATAGATATAATACACACATGTATATATATACTGTCTATAGATATAATACACACACGTATATATATACTGTCTATAGATATAATACACACATATATATATATACTGTCTATAGATATAATACACACAGAGACTGTCTGGTTATAACATAAACACATATTATATCATGTATAATAGTCCACAGACACAAAGAAGAAAGAAAGAAAGCTCTGCCTTTATTAGTCCCACAGTGGGGAAATTCCAGTTCTGCATTTAACCCATCCTGTTATTAGGAGCAGTGAGCAGCACATTACTGCGCCCGGGGACCATCTCCAGGATCTTCTTGCTTTGGTTTGGTCAGGACCTCAGCTGGAGTACCTATGGTGCATGTTTTGGGTTGATGGGGGAAACCAGAGTGCCCGGAGGAAACCCACCCAGACACGGGGAGAACATGCAAACTCCACACAGAAAGGCTCGGGTGACCTGGGGATCGAACCGAGAACCTTCTTGCTGTGAAGCATGAGCGCTAACCACTCAGCCACCGTGCTGCCATATATATTATATAGAGTGGTTATAACGGGCACGTTCACTTTACTCTCATTTACTGGATTTTTTTTCCTCTGATAAAGTTTATTCTCCTTGTTTTACTGCGGTACATTTATTTATTTTAAACAGGTGTTGTTTTATATAATTGTCCATCAGCTGCTGTAGCAGAAAAACACTTAAAACTGTCGTTAAAGCCGTAAAGTTAATTTGTACTCAACACCAACTGGACAAGTCCATCTTCTGGACTAAACCAGGACTACAGCAGGACTACAGCAGGGACTACAGCAGGACTACAGCAGGACTACAGCAGGGACTACAGCAGGGACTACACCAGGGACTACACCAGGGACTACAGCAGGGACTACACCGGGACTACACCAGGGACTACACCAGGGACTACAGCAGGGACTACAGCAGGACTACACCAGGGACTACAGCAGGGACTACACCGGGACTACACCGGGACTACACCGGGACTACAGCAGGGACTACAGCAGGACTACACCAGGGACTACAGCAGGGACTACACCGGGACTACACCGGGACTACACCGGGACTACAGCAGGGACTACAGCAGGACTACAGCAGGGACTACAGCAGGGACTACAGCAGGGACTACACCAGGGACTACAGCAGGGACTACAGCAGGACTACAGCAGGGACTACAGCAGGGACTACAGCAGGGACTACAGCAGGGACTACACCAGGGACTACAGCAGGGACTACAGCAGGGACTACACCAGGGACTACAGCAGGGACTACACCAGGGACTACACCAGGGACTACAGCAGGGACTACAGCAGGACTACAGCAGGGACTACAGCAGGACTACAGCAGGACTACAGCAGGGACTACAGCAGGGACTACAGCAGGGACTACACCAGGGACTACACCAGGGACTACACCAGGGACTACACCAGGGACTACAGCAGGACTACAGCAGGGACTACAGCAGGACTACAGCAGGGACTACAGCAGGGACTACAGCAGGACTACAGCAGGAACTACAGCAGGAACTACAGCAGGGACTACAGCAGGGACTACAGCAGGACTACACCAGGGACTACACCAGGGACTACACCAGGGACTACACCAGGGACTACACCAGGGACTACACCAGGGACTACAGCAGGGACTACACCAGGGACTACACCAGGGACTACACCGGGACTACAGCAGGGACTACACCAGGGACTACACCAGGGACTACACCAGGGACTACACCAGGGACTACACCAGGGACTACACCAGGGACTACACCGGGACTACACCAGGGACTACACCAGGGACTACACCAGGGACTACAGCAGGACTACACCAGGGACTACAGCAGGGACTACAGCAGGGACTACAGCAGGGACTACAGCAGGGACTACAGCAGGGACTACACCGGGACTACACCAGGGACTACACCAGGGACTACACCAGGGACTACACCGGGACTACAGCAGGGACTACAGCAGGGACTACAGCAGGGACTACAGTAGGGACTACAGCATGGACTACAGCATGGACTACAGCATGGACTACACCAGGGACTACACCAGGGACTACAGCAGGGACTACACCGGGACTACACCAGGGACTACACCAGGGACTACACCAGGGACTACACCAGGGACTACACCAGGGACTACACCGGGACTACACCAGGGACTACACCAGGGACTACACCAGGGACTACACCAGGGACTACACCAGGGACTACACCAGGGACTACACCAGGGACTACACCAGGGACTACAGCAGGGACTACACCAGGAATCAGGAATCAGGAAGGTTTTATTGCCATATGAGTGAACAGGTTCACAACATTAGGAACTTGCTTTGATACCTAGAGCGGACAGACACTCCGAGCACCAGGGCTGCCATTCGCGGCGGGACTACAGCAGGGACTACACCGGGACTAACCCGGGACTAAACCAGGGAACTCAGGTTAACATTGCAAATACTCTGGATTCCACCAAATTAAGGCACTATGGACATAACAGGTCCTGTTTTAGTCCTGCTTTAATCCTGCTTTAATCCTGCTTTAGTCCTGCTTTAGTCCTGCTTTAGTCCTGGTTTACTCCTGGTTTAGTCCTGGATTATACCTGTTTTAGTCCCGTTTTCGTCCCGGTTTAGTCCCGGTTTAGTCCTGGTTTAGTCCTGGTTTAGTCCTGTTTTGGTCCTGTTTTAGTCCTGTTTTAGTCCTGTTTTAGTCCTGGTTTAGTCCTCTTTTGGTCCTGCTTTAGTCCTGTTTTAGTCCTGGTTTAGTCCTGGTTTAGTCCTGTTTTGGTCCTGTTTTAGTCCTGTTTTAGTCCTGTTTTAGTCCTGGTTTAGTCCTCTTTTGGTCCTGCTTTAGTCCTGTTTTAGTCCTGGTTTAGTCCTGTTTTAGTCCTGGTTTAGTCCTCTTTTGGTCCTGCTTTAGTCCTGTTTTAGTCCTGGTTTAGTCCTCTTTTGGTCCTGCTTTAGTCCTGTTTTAGTCCTGGTTTAGTCCTCTTTTGGTCCTGCTTTAGTCCTGCTTTAGTCCTGTTTTAGTCCTGGTTTAGTCCTGTTTTAGTCCTGGTTTAGTCCTCTTTTGGTCCTGCTTTAGTCCTGTTTTAGTCCTGGTTTAGTCCTCTTTTGGTCCTGCTTTAGTCCTACTGTAGTTCTTCAGGTGAACTCTGCTCATAGTTTTGTGTATTTATTTGTGTGTTTCAGGTTGTTGTCCTCCACGTCTCTGCGTCCTCTCTTCCTGCTCAGTGTGTCTCTGCTCGGGCTCATGCTGCTCGAGCGCTGGAAGCACAAACTGCCCCTGTGCCACGGTAAAAACTACAAACTTCAACACGTTAAAAACTACAAATCCCACACACGTACAGTCAGGGTACAAACTGCCCCTGTGCCACAGTAAAAACTACAAATCCCACACACATCCCTCTGCCCCTGTGCCACGGTAAAGGACTACAAATACACTCACAGAAAACTACAAATCCCACACACAGACAGTTAGGATATAATGTCCCTCTGTTATAGACAGTTATGATATAATGTCCCTCTGTTATAGTAAAAAAACTACAAATATACTCCCAATAAACTACAAATCCCACTCACAAACTGCCCCTCTGTAAAGGAGTAAAAAAACCACAAATCCCAGACTCGGGTGCTCCTCTGCACTGGTTTAATCCGATCATGTTTCTTTTTCTTTCTTTTTTTTCAGGGCAACAAACAGAAGCTCAACCCAAACCACAGTGAGTCACTCCACAGATATTCACTAATTAGTACGACCAGTTTTACCAGTATAAGTATTAGACTAAACCAGGTCTAAACCAGGTCTAGACCAGGTCTAAACCAGGTCTAAACCAGGTCTAAACCAGGTCTAAACCAGGGACTAAACCAGGGACTAAACCAGGTCTAAACCAGGTCTAAACCAGGGTCTAAACCAGGGACTAAAACAGGGATTAAAGAAGGTGTGTCCCGGGTGTGTCTCGGGGGTGTGTCCCGGGTGTGTCTCGGGGGTGTGTCCCGGGTGTGTGTCCCGGGTGTGTCTCGGGGGTGTGTCCCGGGTGTGTGTCTCGGGTGTGTGTCTCGGGGGTGTGTCTCGGGTGTGTGTCTCGGGTGTGTGTCTCGGGGGTGTGTCTCGTGTGTGTGTGTGTCTCGTGTGTGTGTGTGTGTGTGTGTGTGTGTGTGTGTGTGTGTGTGTGTGTGTCTCGGGTGTGTGTCTCGGGTGGGTGTCTCGGGTGTGTGTCTCGGGTGGGTGTCTCGGGTGTGTGACCAGGGTGGATGTCTCGGGTGTGTGACCAGGGTGTGTGTCCCGTGTGTGTGTGTCTCGGGTGTGTGTCTCGGGTGTGTGTCTCGGGTGGATGTCTCAGGGGGTGTCTCGGGTGGATGTCTGGGGGGTGTCTCGGGGGGGTGTCTCGTGTGTGTGTCTCGGGGTTGTGTCTCGGGGGTGTGTCCCGGGTGTGTGTCTTGGGTGTGTGTCCCGGGTGTGTGTCTCGGGTGTGTGTCTCGGGTGTGTGTCTCGGGGGTGTGTCTCGGGTGTGTGTCTCGGGGGTGTGTCTCGGGGGTGTGTCCCAGGTGTGTGTCCCGGGTGTGTGTCTCGGGTGTGTGTCTCGGGGTTGTGTCTCGGGTGTGTGTCTCGGGGGTGTGTCCCGGGGGTGTGTCTCGTGTGTGTGTCTCGTGTGTGTGTCTCGTGTGTGTGTGTCTCGTGTGTGTGTGTCTCGTGTGTGTGTCCCGGGTGTGTGTCCCGGGTGTGTGTCCCGGGTGTGTGTCCCGGGTGTGTGTCCCGTGTGTGTGTCCCGTGTGTGTGTCTCGGGGGTGTGACTCGGGCGTGTGTCTCGGGTGTGTGTCTCGGGTGTGTGTCTCGGGTGTGTGTCTCGGGTGTGTGTCTCGGGTGTGTGTCTCGGGTGTGTGTCTCGGGTGTGTGTCTCGGGTGTGTGTCTCGGGTGTGTGTCTCGGGTGTGTGTCTCGGGTGTGTGTCTCGTGTGTGTGTGTCTCGTGTGTGTGTCTCGGGTGTGTGTCCCGGGTGTGTCTCGTGTGTGTGTCTCGGGGGTGTGTCTCGGGGGTGTGTCCAGGGGGTGTGTCCCGGGTGTGTGTCTCGGGTGTGTGTCTCGGGTGTGTGTCTCGGGTGTGTGTCTCGGGGGTGTGTCTCGTGTGTGTGTCCCGGGTGTGTGTCCCGGGTGTGTGTCCCGGGTGTGTGTCCCGGGTGTGTGTCTCGGGTGTGTGTCTCAGGTGTGATACCGTGTGCGTCCACAGGGGGACGGTGGACCTGCAGCCCCGCCTCCTGTCCGTACCTGAGCTGTCTCTTCACCTGGCCGACAGTTACCTGAGCTGCTGCTGGTACCTGCGCGAGATGCTGACGTACAAACGCCACAACCACGGCAAGGTACGGCGCCACCTACAGGCCGCGTTCACTCACCACCTGGTGATGTCATCGTTTCAGGGGAAGGGCGGGGCCTATGTAACGCTGACTCTCCATTGAATCAGATGTGTTACGTTGTTTATCTTCCCCAGTTCTGCACTCTCATGTGTTACGTTGTTTATCTTCCCCAGTTCTGCGCTCTCATGTGCAGTGGATGTCTGGTCCTGGCTCTGGTCGGACACTACGTTCCTGGAGTCATGATCTCCTACATCATCGGTGAGAAACTTTTCATTATAAATGCATATTTTCTGTTCTTGAAGATTTTAAAAACAGATTTGACATTTCACAGTACAATTTTAATGTGTCAGAACTAGGGGTGGGTATTGGCAAAGAAGTCATGATTCAATTCGAATCACGATTCATATGCCACGATGTGATACTATCACGATGCATCACGATACTTGAATTATTGCGATGCATTGCAATATATTCGACATACTTCAGTGAAAATGTACCAAAAAATAGAGGATAACTTAAATATCAGTGTCTGTGTATCTGGGTCGTGTCTTCAATTGACACAGAACTCTGAGCAACTCAATTCATAACTGAATTTATTGAATAACAAAAACAAATAAACCAAACCAATAACAAAAAAAGTGCATAGGGTTTTTTCTAAAACAAAAAATGTTCAAACATTTGCCATTTTGGAGGTAGCTCCATCATAACAAACAATACCCTTTCACAAAGACAAAAGTGCATAGGATTTATAAAAAAATAAACTAATAATTTATTTATTTATTTATTAATAATAAATAAACAATTAATTAATAATAATAATAATCGATTTTTGGCATCAAGAATCGATGCCAAAAATAGTATATTGTGAAAGTTAGTATCGCGATGCATTGTCATGACGATTATTTTGCACACCCCTAGTCAGAACACGAATCAAGTCTGCACTGTTTAAACCAGTTCTAAACCAGGACCTTGGCCTAAACCAGGTCCAAAACCAGGTCTGAATTAGCACTAAACCAGGACTAAACCAGGGTCTAAATGTGGTCTGATTTAGGTCTAGACTAGTTCCATCCCAGGTCTAAATCTGGTCTAACCCAGGTCTAAATCTGGTCTAACCCAGGTCTAAATCTGGTCTAAACCAGGTCTAAACCAGGTCTAAACCAGGTCTAAACCAGGTCTAAAGCTGGTCTAAAGCTGGTCTAAAGCTGGTCTAAAGCTGGTCTAAACCAGGTCTAAACCAGGTCTAAACCAGGTCTAAACCAGGTCTAAACCAGGTCTAAACCAGGTCTAAACCAGGTCTAAAGCTGGTCTAAAGCTGGTCTAAAGCTGGTCTAAACCAGGTCTAAACCAGGTCTAAACCAGGTCTAAACCAGGTCTAAACCAGGTCTAAACCAGGTCTAAAGCTGATCTAACCCAGGTCTAAAGCTGGCCTAAAGCTGGCCTAAAGCTGGCCTAAGTAAAGCTGGTCTAAAGCTGGTCTAAAGCTGGTCTAAAGCTGGTCTAAAGCTGATCTACCCCAGGTCTAGCAGCTGCTGTAATGTCAGTATCAGGTTGTGTTCTTGTTGTTTGTGGATCTGGTTTTTCTGGTTGCTGTAAACACTCCGGGTTTTACTCTGAGCTGTTCACTGAAGTGGAATAAAAACACAGACAGTTTTATTATTATTGATTATGACAGAGACAAAAGTACAGATCAGATCAGCTCTAATCAAACAGGACGTTCTGTCACATGTAGTGAACACAAACTCCTGTAAGCTGTGTGTGTGTGTGTGTGTGTGTATCTATCTATCTCTGTGTGTGTGTGTGTGTGTGTGTGTGTGTGTGTGTGTATCTATCTCTGTGTGTGTGTGTGTGTGACACAGTGGAGCAGATAACGCGTCCTGACCAAAGAATGCAGAACATATATAATGTTCTACCTGTAATCCATTATCGAGAACATGAAGATATAGAGGAGCAGAGGGTCAGAGGAGGAGCAGAGGGTCAGAGGAGGAGCAGAGGGTCAGAGGAGGAGCAGAGGCTCAGAGAAAGTATTGATATCTTTCTTGAACATTTCATTTATTTCTTGTGAATTTCTTGTGTATTTAGTGTATTTCTCATATTTCTTGTGTATTTAGTGTATTTCTTGTGTACTTCTCATGTATTTAGTGTATTTCTCATGTATTTCTCGTTTTTTTGTGGTGTAGCTCTGAGCGTGCTGCTGTGGCCTCTGGTCGTGTATCATGAGCTCATCCAGAGGATGTACACGGGTCTGGAGCCCATCCTCATGAAACTGGACTACAGCATGAAGGGAGAGACACAACTGCGCAAACACGACAAGAGGAGTGAGTCTGAGCGCGCTACAAACACGCCAACAACATGCCAACACGCTACAAACACGCCAACAACACGCTACAAACACGTCAACAACACACTAAACACGCCAACAACATGCCAACACGCTACAAACACGTCAACAACATGCTACAAACACGCCAACAACACGCTACAAACACGTCAACAACACACTAAACACGCTACAAACACGCCAACAACACGCTACAAACACGTCAACAACATGCTACAAACACGCCAACAACATGCCAACAACACGCTACAAACACGTCAACAACATGCCAACACGCTACAAACACGTCAACAACATGCTACAAACACGCCAACAACATGCCAACACGCTACAAACACAACAACACACTAAACACGCTACAAACAAGCCAACAACACACTACAAACACGTCAACAACATGCTACAAACACGCCAACAACATGCCAACAACACGCTACAAACACGCCAACAACATGCCAACACGCTACAAACACGTCAACAACATGCCACAAACACTCCAACAACACGCTACAAACACGTCAACAACACACTAAACGCTACAAACACGCCAACACACTACAAACACGTCAACAACATGCTACAAACACGCCAACAACACGCCAACAACACGCTACAAACACGCCAACAACATGCCAACACGCTACAAACACGTCAACAACATGCTACAAACATGCCAACAACACGCAACAAACACGTCAACAACACACTAAACACGCTACAAACACGCCAACAACACGCTACAAACACGCCAACAA
>JAVJIX010000235.1:945000-960000 GCA_036785185.1 Paratrypauchen microcephalus | reverse complement strand
CCCTGTCAGACCCTGCATGTGGCCTACATGCTGAGGCCTACATGAACCTTCGATGCTTGTCCCCACATTGCTGCTTGCAGCTATATCAGATCAAAGGTACAAAGATCAAAGACCTTTGATCAGGGCGTTGCCTAGCAACAAATACCTCCCATTCATAACTCATCACTCCCATTCAATAAATACCTAATTTTATCGATCCGCCGTATCGTCATATTACCGCCTATTTGAAAATCCTTCGCAATTTAACATCTCCAACGTCTTAAGATTATGTTCACCAAAATTTAAGCCTATCTGAGGTACGGTGTAGGAGAAGTGTTTCAAATTCCATACCTAACTTTATCGATCCGCCGTATCGTCATATTACCGCCTATTTGAAAATCCTTCGCAATTTAACATCTCCAACGTCTTAAGATTATGTTCACCAAAATTTAAGCCCATCTGAGGTACGGTGTAGGAGAAGTGTTTCAAATTCCATTCTATGTCCAATACCCAAAAATCACACAAAAGCCCAATTATCTCACTTCCTGTTGGGCGTGGCCATGACATTGCAGTGAGGCGTTTGTTCGTCTTATTGAGATACACGTCCCTACCGAATTTCGTGCGCCTATCTTAAACGGTATGCCAGCCCCGAAAGACAACGCGCTAGGGGGCGCTATCAAGCTCCTGGGGGTCACTGGGGGACGGGACTTTGTGTGGTCGTACTGGCAGCACTTTGTGATGCCCGTGCAAAGTTTCGTTCGTTTTGAAGCATGGGAACATGCTCAAAATTGCCCCAGCGAGTGTGAACAAGAACAAGAATAATAATAATAATAATTAAAGCCGCAAGCGGCGTTGGTCGGGACCTCGCACCTGCGTTTGTTCGTCTTACTGAGACGCACAGCCATACCAAATTTCGTGTGCCTGGCACAATTATCTCACTTCCTGTTGGGCGTGGCCATGACATTGTAGATACCCTGTCAGAACAGACCCTGTCAGACCCTGTCAGACCCTGTCAGACCCTGTCAGACCCTGTCAGACCCTGTCAGACTCTGTTAGACCCTGTCAGACCCTGTCAGACCCTGCATGTGGCCTACATGCTGAGGCCTACATGAACCTTCGATGCTTGTCCCCACATTGCTGCTTGCAGCTATATCAGATCAAAGGTACAAAGATCAAAGACCTTTGATCAGGGCGTTGCCTAGCAACAAATACCTCCCATTCATAACTCATCACTCCCATTCAATAAATACCTAACTTTATTGATCCGCCGTATCGTCATATTACCGCCTATTTGAAAATCCTTCGCAATTTAACATCTCCAACGTCTTAAGATTATGTTCACCAAAATTTAAGCCTATCTGAGGTACGGTGTAGGAGAAGTGTTTCAAATTCCATACCTAACTTTATCGATCCGCCGTATCGTCATATTACCGCCTATTTGAAAATCCTTCGCAATTTAACATCTCCAACGTCTTAAGATTATGTTCACTAAAATTTAAGCCCATCTGAGGTACGGTGTAGGACAAGTGTTTCAAATTCCATTGTATGTCAAATACCCCAAAATCACACAAAAGGCCAATTATCTCACTTCCTGTTGGGCGTGGCCATGACATTGCAGTGAGGCATTTGTTCGTCTTATTGAGATACACGTCCCTACTGAATTTCATGCTCCTATCTTAAACGGTATGCCAGCCCCGAAAGACAACGCGCTAGGGGGCGCTATCGAGCTCCTGGGGGTCACTGGGGGACGGGACTTTGTGTGGTCGTACTGGCAGCACTTTGTGATGCCCGTGCAAAGTTTCGTTCGTTTTGAAGCATGGGAACATGCTCAAAATTGCCCCAGCGAGTGTGAACAAGAACAAGAATAATAATAATAATAATAATAATAATAATAATAATAATAATAATAATAATTAAAGCCGCAAGCGGCGTTGGTCGGGACCTCGCACCTGCGTTTGTTCGTCTTACTGAGACGCACACCCATACCGAATTTCGTGTGCCTGGCAAAAATGGTAAGCCATATCGAACATTTTTTCCTGTTAGGGGCTCAGCTAGCGTTAGATTTCTGACAGTTCACTGGCCTGTCATATGGGGGCGCTATGTCAGACTGCCAATTATTTGGCATGAAAATCTTGGTAGTCCTCATTTACATTACCCTGTGAAGTTTTAGTCTGAGGAAGAACTCCAAATTCAATAAATACCTCCAATTCATAACTCATAACTCCCATTCAATAAATACCTAAGTTTATCGATCCGCCGTATCGTCATATTACCGCCTATTTGAAAATCCTTCGCAATTTAACATCTCCAACGTCTTAAGATTATGTTCACCAAAATTTAAGCCCATCTGAGGTACGTTGTAGGAGAAATGTCTGCTAAATGAAGTGGTGACACACCTCCTATTGAATTTGGCACTTTCAAATGGTAGCAAAATTCATCAGGCCGCCATTTTGTTATCTTACAAGATATCAAAAATCCCTTTGCAATTTAACATCTCCAATGTCTTGAGCTCATGTACACCAAAATTTACGCCCATCTGATGTACGTTGTAGGAGAAGTGTTTCAAAATGAAGTGGTGACACACCTCCTATTGAATTTGGCACTTTCAAATGGTAGCCTAATTCATCAGGCCGCCATTTTGTCATCTTACAAGATATCAAAAATCCCTTCGCAATTTAACATCTCCAATGTCTTGAGCTCATGTACACCAAAATTTACGCCCATCTGATGTACGGTATAGGAGGAGTGTTTTAAAATCCATTTTATGTCATATCACACAAAATCCCAATACAAGTCTTCTTATCTCACTTCCTGTTGGGCGTGGCCATGACATTGTAATTACAATTTTGTTCATCTTAGTGAGATACACACCCATACCAACTTTCGTGTGTCTGGCTGAAATAGTATGCCACCCACGATCCTCTTTGTGTTAAAGTGCTCATTTGCTGTACATTTTCTGACAGTTCACTGGCCTGTCATATGGGGGCGCTATGTCAGACTGCCAGTTATTTGGCATGAAAATCTTGGTAGTCCTCATCTACATTACCCTGTGAAGTTTTAGTCTGAGGAAGAACTCCAAATTCAATAAAAACCTCCTATTCATAATTCATAACTCCCATTCAATAAATACCTAAGTTTATCGATCCACCGTATCGTCATATTACCGCCTATTTGAAAATCCTTCGCAATTTATCATCTCCAACGTCTTAAGATTATGTTCAGCAAAATTTAAGCCCATCTGAGGTTCGGTGTAGGAGAAGTGTTTCAAATTCCATTGTATGTCCAATATTACAAAATCACACAAAATGCCAATTATCTCACTTCCTGTTGGGCGTGGCCATGACATTGCAGTGAGGCGTTTGTTCGTCTTATTGAGATACACGTCCCTACCGAATTTCGTGTGCCTATCTTAAACGGAACTCCAAATTCAATAAATAACTCCCATCCATAACTCATAACTCATATCTAATTTTATCGATCCGCTGTATCGTCATATTACCGCCTATTTGAAAATCCTTCGCAATTTAACATCTCCAACGTCTTAAGATTATGTTCACCAAAATTTAAGCCCATCTGAGGTACGGTGTAGGAGAAGTGTTTCAAATTCCATTGAATGTCAAATTTCACAAAAGGCCAATTATCTCACTTCCTGTTGGGCGTGGCCATGACATTGCAGTGAGGCGTTTGTTTGTCTTATTGAGATACACGTCCCTACTGAATTTCGTGCACCTATCTTAAACGGTATGCCAGCCCCGAAAGACAACGCGCTAGGGGGCGCTATCGAGCTCCTGGGGGTCACCGGGAGACGGGTCTTTTTGGAGGCGTAGCTGCCGCCCTACGTGATGCCCCTGCAAAGTCACGTTCGTTTTGAAGCATGGGAACATGCTCCAAATTGCCCAAAAGCGTGTGAACAAGAACAAGAATAATAATAATTAAAGCCGCAAGCGGCGTTGGTCGGGACCTCGCACCTGCGTTTGTTCGTCTTACTGAGACGCACACCCATACTGAATTTCGTGTGCCTGGCAAAAATGGTAAGCCATATCGGGCAATTTTTCCTGTTAGGGGCTCAGCTAGCGGTAGATTTCTGACAGTTCCCTGGCCTGTCATATGGGGGCGCCATGTCAGACTGCCAGTTATTTGGCATGAAAATCTTGGTAGTCCTCATCTACATTACCCTGTGAAGTTTTGGTCTGAGGAAGAACTCCAAATTCAATAAAAACCTCCTATTCATAACTCATAACAATAAATACCTAAGTTTATCGATCCGCCGTATCGTCATATTACCGTCTATTTGAAAATCCTTCGCAATTTAACATCTCCAACGTCTTAAGATTATGTTCACCAAAATTTAAGCCCATCTGAGGTACGGTGTAGGAGAAGTGTCTGCTAAATGAAGTGGTGACACACCTCCTATTGCATTTGGCACTTTCAAATGGTAGCAAAATTCATCAGGCCGCCATTTTGTCATCTTACAAGATATCAAAAATCCCTTCGCAATTTAACATCTCCAATGTCTTGAGCTTATGTATACCAAATTTTATGCCCATCTGATGTACGGTGTAGGAGGAGTGTTTTAAAATCTATTCTATGTCATATCACACAAAATCGCAATACAAGTCTTTTTATCTCACTTCCTGTTGGGCGTGGCCATGACATTGTAATTACAATTTTGTTCATCTTAGTGAGATACACACCCATACCAACTTTCGTGTGTCTGGCTGAAATCGTATGCCACCCACGATCCTCTTTGTGTTAAAGTGCTCATTTGCTGTACATTTTCTGACAGTTCACTGGCCTGTCATATGGGGGCGCTATGTCAGACTGCCAGTTATTTGGCATGAAAATCTTGGTAGTCCTCATGTACATTACCCTGTGAAGTTTTAGTCTGAGGAAGAACTCCAAATTCAATAAATAACTCCTATTCATAACTCATAACTCTGATTCAATAAATACCTAAATTTATCGATCCGCCGTATCGTCATATTACCGCCTATTTGAAAATCCTTTGCAATTTAACATCTCCAATGTCTTAAGATTATGTTCACCAAAATTTAAGCCCATCTGAGGTTCGGTGTAGGAGAAGTGTTTCAAATTCCATTGTCTGTCCAATATTACAAAATCACACAAAATGCCAATTATCTCACTTTCTGTTGGGCGTGGCCATGACATTGCAGTGAGGCGTTTGTTCGTCTTATTGAGATACACGTCCCTACCGAATTTCGTGCGCCTATCTTAAACGGAACTCCAAATTCAATAAATAACTCCCATCCATAACTCATAACTCATACCTAACTTTATCAATCCGCTGTATCGTCATATTACCGCCTATTTGAAAATCCTTCGCAATTTAACATCTCCAACATGTTAAGATTATGTTCACCAAAATTTAAGCCCATCTGAGGTACGGTGTAGGAGAAGTGTTTCAAATTCCATTGTATGTCAAATTTCACAAAAAGCCAATTATCTCACTTCCTGTTGGGCGTGGCCATGACATTGCAGTGAGGCGTTTGTTCGTCTTATTGAGATACACGTCCCTACCGAATTTCGTGCGCCTATCTTAAACGGTATGCCAGCCCCGAAAGACAACGCGCTAGGGGGCGCTATCGAGCTCCTGGGGGTCACCGGGGGACGGGACTTTTTGGAGGCGTAGCTGCCGCCCTACGTGATGCCCGTGCAATGTTTTGTTCGTTTTGAAGCATGGGAACATGCTCCAAATTGCCCAAAAGCGTGTGAACAAGAACAAAAAAAATAATAATAATAGAGAAACAGAGCGAGAACAATAGGGACCTTCGTCCCCCTTCGGGCTCGGTCCCTAATAATAATAATAGAGAAACAGAGCAACTTCAATAGGGACCTTCGTGCCCCTTCGGGCTCGGTCCCTAATAATAGGGAAACAAAGCAACAACAATAGGGACCTTCGTCCCCCTTCGGGGCTCGGTCCCTAATAATAATAATTAAAGCCGCAAGCGGCGTTGGTCGGGACCTCGCACCTGCGTTTGTTCGTCTCACTGAGACGCACACCCATACCGAATTTCGTGTGCCTGGCAAAAATGGTAAGCCATATCGGACAATTTATCCTGTTAGGGGCTCAGCTAGCGGTAGATTTCTGACAGTTCCCTGGCCTGTCATATGGGGGCGCTATGTCAGACTGCCAGTTATTTGGCATGAAAATCTTGGTAGTCCTCATCTACATTACCCTGTGAAGTTTTAGTCTGGGGAAGAACTCCAAATTCAATAAAAACCTCCCATTCATAACTCATCACTCCCATTTAATAAATACCTAATTTTATCGATCCGCCGTATCGTCATATTATCGCCTATTTGAAAATCCTTCGCAATTTAACATCTCCAACGTCTTAAGATTATGTTCACCAAAATTTAAGCCCATCTGAGGTACGGTGTAGGAGAAGTGTCTGCTAAATGAAGTGGTGACACACCTCCTATTGCATTTGGCACTTTCAAATGGTAGCAAAATTCATCAGGCCGCCATTTTGTCATCTTACAAGATATCAAAAATCCCTTCGCAATTTAACATCTCCATTGTCTTGAGCTCATGTACACCAAAATTTACGCCCATCTGATGTACGGTGTAGGAGGAGTGTTTTAAAATCCATTGTATGGCTTATCACACAAAATCGCAATACAAGTCTTATTATCTCACTTCCTGTTGGGCGTGGCCATGACATTGTAATTACAATTTTGTTCATCTTAGTGAGATACACACCCATACCAACTTTCGTGTGTCTGGCTTAAATCGTATGCCACCCACGATCCTCTTTGTGTTAAAACACTCATTTGCTGTACATTTTCTGATAGTTTACTGGCCTGTCATATGGGGGCGCTATGTCAGACTGCCAGTTATTTGGCATGAAAATCTTGGTAGTCCTCATCTACATTACCCTGTAAAGTTTTAGTCTGAGGAAGAACTCCAAATTCAATAAAAACCTCCTATTCATAATTCATAACTCCCATTCAATAAATACCTAAGTTTATCGATTCGCTGTATCGTCATATTACCGCCTATTTGAAAATCCTTCGCAATTTATCATCTCCAATGTCTGAAGATTATGTTCACCAAAATTTAAGCCCATCTGAGGTTCGGTGTAGGAGAAGTGTTTCAAATTCCATTGTCTGTCCAATATTACAAAATCACACAAAATGCCAATTATCTCACTTCCTGTTGGGCGTGGCCATGACATTGCAGTGAGGCGTTTGTTCGTCTTATTGAGATACACGTCCCTACCGAATTTCGTGCGCCTATCTTAAACGGAACTCCAAATTCAATAAATAACTCCCATCCATAACTCATAACTCATACCTAATTTTATCGATCCGCTGTATCGTCATATTACCGCCTATTTGAAAATCCTTCGCAATTTAACATCTCCAACATCTTAAGATTATGTTCACCAAAATTTAAGCCCATCTGAGGTACGGTGTAGGTGAAGTGTTTCAAATTCCATTGTATGTCAAATTTCACAAAAAGCCAATTATCTCACTTCCTGTTGGGCGTGGACATGACATTGCAGTGAGGCGTTTGTTCGTCTTATTGAGATACACGTCCCTACCGAATTTCGTGCGCCTATCTTAAACGGTATGCCAGCCCCGAAAGACAACGCGCTAGGGGGCGCTATCGAGCTCCTGGGGGTCACCGGGGGACGGGACTTTTTGGAGGCGTAGCTGCCGCCCTACGTGATGCCCGTGCAAAGTTTTGTTCGTTTTGAAGCATGGGAACATGCTCCAAATTGCCCAAAAGCGTGTGAACAAGAACAAAAAAAATTAAAGCCGCAAGCGGCGTTGGTCGGGACCTCGCACCTGCGTTTGTTCGTCTTACTGAGACGCACACCCATACCGAATTTCGTGTGCCTGGCAAAAATGGTAAGCCATATCGGACAATTTTTCCTGTTAGGGGCTCAGCTAGCGGTAGATTTCTGACAGTTCACTGGCCTGTCATATGGGGGCGCTATGTCAGACTGCCAGTTATTTGGCATGAAAATCTTGATAGTCCTCATCTACATTACCCTGTGAAGTTTTAGTCTGAAGAAGAACTCCAAATTCAATAAAAACCTCCCATTCATAACTCATAATTCACATTCAATAAATACCTAACTTTATCGATCCGCCGTATTGTCATATTAGCGCCTATTTGAAAATCCTTCGCAATTTAACATCTCCAACGTCTTAAGATTATGTTCACCAAAATTTAAGCCCATCTGAGGTACGGTGTAGGAGAAGTGTTTCAAATTCCATTGTATGTCCAATATCCACAAAATCACACAAAAGGCCAATTATCTCACTTCCTGTTGGGCGTGGCCATGACATTGCAGTGAGGCGTTTGTTCGTCTTATTGAGATACATGTCCCTACCAAATTTCGTGCGCCTATCTTAAACGGTATGCCAGCCCCGAAAGACAACGCGCAAGCCCCGAAAAACAACGCGCTAGGGGGCGCTATCAAGCTCCTGGGGGTCACCGGGGGACGGGTCTCTTTGGAGGCGTAGCTGCCGCCCTACGTGATGCCCGTGCAAAGTTTCGTTCGTTTTGAAGCATGGGAACATGTTCAAAATTGCCCAAAAGCGTGTTAAAAAAAAGTGTCCCAAGAATAATAATAATAATTAAAGCCGCAAGCGGCGTTGGTCGGGACCTCGCACCTGCCTTTGTTCGTCTTACTGAGACGCACACCCATACCGAATTTCGTGTGCCTGGCAAAAATGGTAAGCCATATCGGACAATTTTTCCTGTTAGGGGCTCAGCTAGCGGTAGATTTCTGACAGTTCACTGGCCTGTCATATGGGGGCGCTATGTCAGACTGCCAGTTATTTGGCATGAAAATCTTGGTAGTCCTCATCTACATTACCCTGTGAAGTTTTAGTCTGAGGAAGAACTCCAAATTCAATAAAAACCTCCCATTCATAACTCATAACAATAAATCCCTAAGTTTATCGATCCGCCGTATCGTCATATTACCGTCTATTTGAAAATCCTTCGCAATTTAACATCTCCAACGTCTTAAGATTATGTTCACCAAAATTTAAGCCCATCTGAGGTACGGTGTAGGAGAAGTGTCTGCTAAATGAAGTGGTGACACACCTCCTATTGCATTTGGCACTTTCAAATGGTAGCAAAATTCATGAGGCTGCCATTTTGTCATCTTACAAGATATCAAAAATCCCTTCGCAATTTAACATCTCCATTGTCTTGAGCTAATGTACACCAAAATTTACGCCCATCTGATGTACGGTGTAGGAGGAGTGTTTTAAAATCCATTGTATGTCTTATCACACAAAATCGCAATACAAGTCTTTTTATCTCACTTCCTGTTGGGCGTGGCCATGACATTGTAATTACAATTTTGTTCATCTTAGTGAGATACACACCCATACCAACTTTCGTGTGTCTGGCTGAAATCGTATGCCACCCACGATCCTCTTTGTGTTAAAACGCTCATTTGCTGTACATTTTCTGACAGTTCACTGGCCTGTCATATGGGGGCGCTATGTCAGACTGCCAGTTATTTGGCATGAAAATCTTGGTAGTCCTCATGTACATTACCCTGTGAAGTTTTAGTCTGAGGAAGAACTCAAAATTCAATAAAAACCTCCTATTCATAATTCATAACTCCCATTCAATAAATACCTAAGTTTATCGATCCGCCGTATCGTCATATTACCTCCTATTTGAAAATCCTTCGCAATTTATCATCTCCAATGTCTTAAGATTATGTTCACCAAAATTTAAGCCCATCTGAGGTTCGGTGTAGGAGAAGTGTTTCAAATTCCATTGTCTGTCCAATATTACAAAATCACACAAAATGCCAATTATCTCACTTCCTGTTGGGCGTGGCCATGACATTGCAGTGAGGCGTTTGTTCGTCTTATTGAGATACACGTCCCTACCGAATTTCGTGCGCCTATCTTAAACGGAACTCCAAATTCAATAAATAACTCCCATCCATAACTCATAACTCCATTCAATAAATACCTAACTTTATCGATCCGCCGTATCGTCATATTACCGTCTATTTGAAAATCCTTCGCAATTTAACATCTACCACATCTTATGATTATGTTCACCAAAATTTAAGCCCATCTGAGGTACGGTGTAGGAGAAGTGTTTCAAATTCCACTGTATGTCAAATTTCACAAAAGGCCAATTATCTCACTTCCTGTTGGGTGTGGACATGACATTGCAGTGAGGCGTTTGTTCGTCTTATTAAGATACACGTCCCTATCGAATTTCGTGCGCCTATCTTAAACGGTATGCCAGCCCCGAAAGACAACGCGCTAGGGGGCGCTATCGAGCTCCTGGGGGTCACCAGGGGACGGGTCTTTTTGGAGGCGTAGCTGCCGCCCTACGTGATGCCCCTGCAAAGTCACGTTCGTTTTGAAGCATGGGAACATGCTCCAAATTGCCCAAAAGCGTGTGAACAAGAACAAGAATAATAATAATTAAAGCCGCAAGCGGCGTTGGTCGGGACCTCGCACCTGCGTTTGTTCGTCTTACTGAGACGCACACCCATACTGAATTTCGTGTGCCTGGCAAAAATGGTAAGCCATATCGGACAATTTTTCCTGTTAGGGGCTCAGCTAGCGGTAGATTTCTGACAGTTCACTGGCCTGTCATATGGGGGCGCTATGTCAGACTGCCAGTTATTTGGCATGAAAATCTTGGTAGTCCTCATGTACATTACCCTGTGAAGTTTTAGTCTGAGGAAGAACTCCAAATTCAATAAATATCTCCCATTCATAATTCATAACTTGCATTCAATAAATACCTAACTTTATTGATCCGCTGTATCGTCATATTACCGCCTATTTGAAAATCCTTCGCTAATTAACATCTCCAACGTCTTAAGATTATGTTCACCAAAATTTAAGCCCATCTGAGGTACGTTGTAGGAGAAATGTTTCAAGATGAAGTGGTGACACACTTCCTATTGAATTTGGAACTTTCAAATGGTAGCAAAATTCATCAGGCCGCCATTTTGTCATCTTACAAGATATCAAAAATCCCTTCGCAATTTAACATGTCCATTGTCTTGAGCTCATGTACACCAAAATTTACGCCCATCTGATGTACGGTGTAGGAGGAGTGTTTTAAAATCCATTGTATGTCTTATCACACAAAATCTCAATACAAGTCTTTTTATCTCACTTCCTGTTGGGCGTGGCCATGACATTGTAATTACAATTTTGTTCATCTTAGTGAGATACACACCCATACCAACTTTCGTGTGTCTGGCTGAAATCGTATGCCACCCACGATCCTCTTTGTGTTAAAACGCTCATTTGCTGTACATTTTCTGACAGTTCACTGGCCTGTCATATGGGGGCGCTATGTCAGACTGCCAGTTATTTGGCATGAAAATCTTGGTAGTCCTCATCTACATTACCCTGTGAAGTTTTAGTTTGAGGAAGAACTCCAAATTCAATAAAAACCTCCTATTCATAATTCATAACTCCCATTCAATAAATACCTAAGTTTATCGATCCGCCGTATCGTCATATTACCGCCTATTTGAAAATCCTTCACAATTTATCATCTCCAATGTCTTAAGATTATGTTCACCAAAATTTAAGCCCATCTGAGGTTCGGTGTAGGAGAAGTGTTTCAAATTCCATTGTCTGTCCAATATTACAAAATCACACAAAATGCCAATTATCTCACTTCCTGTTGGGCGTGGCCATGACATTGCAGTGAGGCGTTTGTTCGTCTTATTGAGATACACGTCCCTACCGAATTTCGTGCGCCTATCTTAAATGGAACTCCAAATTCAATTAAAGCCGCAAGCGGCGTTGGTCGGGACCTCGCACCTGCGTTTGTTCGTCTTACGGAGACGCACACCCATACCGAATTTCGTGTGCCTGGCAAAAATGGTAAGCCATATCGGACAATTTTTCCTGTTAGGGGCTCAGCTAGCGGTAGATTTCTGACAGTTCACTGGCCTGTCATATGGGGGCGCTATGTCAGACTGCCAGTTATTTGGCATGAAAATCTTGGTAGTCCTCATCTACATTACCCTGTGAAGTTTTAGTCTGAGGAAGAACTCCAAATTCAATAAAAACCTCCCATTCATAACTCCCATTCAATAAATACCTAAGTTTATCGATCCGCCGTATCGTCATATTACCGTCTATTTGAAAATCCTTCGCAATTTAACATCTCCAACGTCTTAAGATTATGTTCACCAAAATTTAAGCCCATCTGAGGTACGGTGTAGGAGAAGTGTCTGCTAAATGAAGTGGTGACACACCTCCTATTGAATTTGGCACTTTCAAATGGTAGCAAAATTCATAAGGCTGCCATTTTGTCATCTTACAACATATCAAAAATCCCTTCGCAATTTAACATCTCCATTGTCTTGAGCTCATGTACACCAAATTTTACGCCCATCTGATGTACGGTGTAGGAGGAGTGCTTTAAAATCCATTGTATGTCTTATCACACAAAATTGCCATACAAGTCTTTTTATCTCACTTCCTGTTGGGCGTGGCCATGACATTGTAATTACAATTTTGTTCATCTTAGTCAGATACACACCCATACCAACTTTCGTGTGTCTGGCTGAAATCGTATGCCACCCACGATCCTCTTTGTGTTAAAACGCTCATTTGCTGTACATTTTCTGACAGTTCACTGGCCTGTCATATGGGGGCGCTATGTCAGACTGCCAGTTATTTGGCATGAAAATCTTGGTAGTCCTCATCTACATTACCCTGTGAAGTTTTAGTCTGAGGAAGAACTCCAAATTCAATAAAAACCTCCTATTCATAATTCATAACTCCCATTCAATAAATACCTAAGTTTATCGATCCGCCGTATCGTCATATTACCGCCTATTTGAAAATCCTTCGCAATTTAACATCTCCAATGTCTTAAGATTATGTTCACCAAAATTTAAGCCCATCTGAGGTTCGGTGTAGGAGAAGTGTTTCAAATTCCATTGTCTGTCCAATATTACAAAATCACACAAAATGCCAATTATCTCACTTCCTGTTGGGCGTGGCCATGACATTGCAGTGAGGCGTTTGTTCGTCTTATTGAGATACACGTCCCTACCGAATTTCGTGCGCCTATCTTAAACGAAACTCCAAATTCAATAAATAACTCCCATCCATAACTCATAACTCCATTCAATAAATACCTAATTTTATCAATCCGCCGTATCGTCATATTACCGTCTATTTGAAAATCCTTCGCAATTTAACATCTACCACATCTTAAGATTATGTTCACCAAAATTTAAGCCCATCTGAGGTACGGTGTAGGAGAAGTGTTTCAAATTCCATTGTATGTCAAATTTCACAAAAGGCCAATTATCTCACTTCCTGTTGGGCGTGGACATGACATTGCAGTGAGGCGTTTGTTCGTCTTATTAAGATACACGTCCCTATCGAATTTCGTGCGCCCATCTTAAACGGTATGCCAGCCCCGAAAGACAACGCGCTAGGGGGCGCTATCAAGCTCCTGGGGGTCACCAGGGGACGGGTCTTTTTGGAGGCGTAGCTGCCGCCCTACGTGATGCCCCTGCAAAGTCACGTTCGTTTTGAAGCATGGGAACATGCTCCAAATTGCCCAAAAGCGTGTGAACAAGAACAAGAATAATAATAATAATAATAGAGAAACAGAGCAACTTCAATAGGGACCTTCGTGCCCCTTCGGGCTCGGTCCCTAATAAATAACTCCCATCCATAACTCATAACTCATACCTAACTTTATCGATCCGCTGTATCGTCATATTACCGCCTATTTGAAAATCCTTCGCAATTTAACATCTCCAACGTGTTAAGATTATGTTCACCAAAATTTAAGCCCATCTGAGGTACGGTGTAGGAGAAGTGTTTCAAATTCCATTGTATGTCAAATTTCACAAAAGGCCAATTATCTCACTTCCTGTTGGGCGTGGACATGACATTGCAGTGAGGCGTTTGTTTGTCTTATTAAGATACACGTCCCTACCGAATTTCGTGTGCCTATCTTAAACGGTATGCCAGCCCCGGAACACAACGCGCTAGGGGGCGCTATCGAGCTCCTGGGGGTCACCGGGGGACAGGACTTTTTGGAGGCGTAGCTGCCGCCCTACGTGATGCCCGTGCAAAGTTTCGTTCGTTTTGAAGCATGGGAACATGCTCAAAATTGCCCAAAAGCGTGTGAACAAGAACAAAAAAAAAAATAATAATAATAGAGAAACAGAGCGAGAACAATAGGGACCTTCGTCCCCCTTCGGGGCTCGGTCCCTAATAATAATAGAGAAACAGAGCAACTTCAATAGGGACCTTCGTGCCCCTTCGGGCTCGGTCCCTAATAATAATAATAATAATAGAGAAACAGAGCGAGAACAATAGGGACCTCGTGCCCCTTCGGGCTCGGTCCCTAATAATAATAGGGAAACAAAGCAACAACAATAGGGACCTTCGTCCCCCTTCGGGCTCGGTCCCTAATGACGTTGAAAATGGGGCGATATCAGTGGATGGAATTATAAATGAAATAAAACAGGTCCTTTTACTTCCTTTTTACGTGAATGCTCTGATTAGTACGGTTTTAACGAGGGATGCACCCACGTGAACATTTTCACCCATACCCATATGAATGTTGCTGTTATTCGGCCGATGCCGATATTTATTTATTTTTAATTCTGAGATCACATTTTATACAGACTGAAAATCATGCAAAATTCATTGTTGAATGTCTTCTATTCTGCGTGCTGATTGGCTAAGGGAGCTTTGCTGATTGATGTTATAGATGAGGGACCAGACTGGAACTAGACCAGGACTAAACATGGACTAAACTAGGACTAGACCAGGTCTAAACCAGGATTAAACCACGGTGTGCGGCTCTTTGCCTGGTTTGGTGCGGCTCTTGCGTTCGTTCATGTGGAGGTTTGATGTGCTCGGACTGCTCCTCCTCCTCAGGACCGTGGACGCCGTCCCGAGGAGGAGGCACGGTTTGGACACGGGTCTGGTGCTCGCAGCCCCGGGTGGGACACGCGGTCTCGCGCTGGTCATGCGATATCACAGATTTGA
>JAVJIX010000235.1:930000-937500 GCA_036785185.1 Paratrypauchen microcephalus | reverse complement strand
TTTAGTCCTGGTTTAGTCCTGGTTTAGTCCAGGTTTAGTCCAGGTTTAGTCCAGGTTTAGTCCAGGTTTAGTCCTGGTTTAGTCCTGGTTTAGTCCAGGTTTAGTCCTGGTTTAGTCCTGGTTTAGTCCTGGTTTAGACCTGGTTTAGACCTGGTTTAGACCTGGTTTAGACCTGGTTTAGACCTGGTTTAGTCCTGGTTTAGACCTGGTTTAGACCTGGTTTAGTCCAGGTTTAGTCCAGGTTTAGTCCAGGTTTAGTCCTGGTTTAGTCCTGGTTTAGTCCTGGTTTAGTCCTGGTTTAGTCCTGGTTTAGTCCTGGTTTAGACCTGGTTTAGTCCTGGTTTAGTCCTGGTTTAGTCCTGGTTTAGACCTGGTTTAGTCCTGGTTTAGTCCTGGTTTAGACCTGGTTTAGACCTGGTTTAGTCCTGGTTTAGTCCTGGTTTAGTCCTGGTTTAGTCCTGGTTTAGACCTGGTTTAGACCTGGTTTAGACCTGGTTTAGACCTGGTTTAGTCCAGGTTTAGTCCAGGTTTAGTCCTGGTTTAGACCTGGTTTAGTCCTGGTTTAGTCCTGGTTTAGACCTGGTTTAGTCCTGGTTTAGTCCTGGTTTAGTCCTGGTTTAGTCTTGTGTAGAGTTTGTGGGTTCATTTGCTGGGCCATCTGAAAAACATGCCACACTAAACCTGAACTAAAGCAGGTCCAAAGCCCCTCTGGCAGGTCTGGCAGGTCTGGTAGGTCTGGCAGGTCTGGTAGGTCTGGCAGGTCTGGCAGGTCTGGTAGGTCTGGTAGGTCTGGTAGGTCTGGCAGGTCTGGTAGGTCTGGCAGGTCTGGCAGGTCTGGCAGGTCTGGCAGGTCTGGTAGGTCTGGTAGGTCTGGTAGGTCTGGCAGGTCTGGCAGGTCTGGTAGGTCTGGCAGGTCTGGCAGGTCTGGCAGGTCTGGTAGGTCTGGTAGACCGTGGACTTTCAGGCCAGTTATTTAAAATGTCAGTGTGGACAGGGTGGGTTTGGATCCTCTCGTTTATCTGAACACTTTAACCTGTTTAATTTTCTACACTTCAGTTTCTGTTGGATTTTTCACTTCACTTTTCACGGCTTCATAATTAAAACAAAATATATTTATTCTGCAAAATTATTATTTCTGTAAATTAACCACTTTGACTTTTTTATTTTGTCAATTTTTAAAACTATTTATTATATATTAAGTTGTCATTTTGTCATTAAACGGGTTAAAATGTTCCTGTTCGACCAATCAGAACGGTCCTCGCTGTGAAGGGGCGGGCTTTAGAGCGTGTCCCTCTCTCTGATTGGCCGTTTTACTCTGATTGTAACATAACAGAGAAGAGCTTTTATTTTGAAATCCTGAATGAATATTTGACTTTTTCAGAACGTTGCCTTTTTATGTGACACCTGAACCTTTCTCACACAAATGTAACTGTTTATTTGAGATTATTTCAGGTAAAAATTTGACTTTGACGGTTTTGATTTAGAGAATTTAACTGCAAACTGGACTCGTGTCGTTCCTTTTCACTCATGTGTTTGTCCCGGTGTTATTTTGTCTGCTTTTATTTTGAAGTGTTTGTACTAACCCAGTTCCTGTGAATAGTGTAGATATAAAAGTGTAAAAACTCTTCGAAATCCGTGCATGTGAACGCTTTTCCTTGTCCCGCCGTCGCACAAACCTTTGAATGTGCACACAACGGAAAAGTGTGGGTTAAACCGTTAAACCGTCGTGTTCTGTCGCTCAAACTGCACTTAAAGGATTCTATTTTCTAATTTGTCCTTTTCCATAAAGTCTTCGGTTTGGTCTTTGAGGAGCGCAGGAGAGCGGGGTTTAGGGTTGGGGTTTGGGGGTTTGGATGTTGGAACGTGACATTTCAGCTGCACATCCCAAATAAAAGACAAACTGAAGAAAACCTGTGTCTGAGCTTTATTCTTCTGCTTCAGGAGACCACAGGACCTCCACAGGAACTCCACAGGACCTCCACAGGACCTCCACCTCCACAGGACCTCCACCTCCACAGGAACTCCACAGGAACTCCACAGGACCTCCACAGGACCTCCACAGGACCTCCACTTGAAGGAGTCAATACAGCATAACAAGGACCTTAATCCCGGTTCAGTGTGTCTCGGATCCGACCTGAACCTCCACGAGGAAGGTTCAGGTCGGACACAAATGTCCAGGATCCGTCTGAGAACCGGACCGGGACCGAGAGGACCAGATCCTCAGGGAGGCCCAGGAGACCTACAGGACAGAACATCTGATGTGATACTAGTACTAATACTACTCTAGTAGTACTACTGCAGTAGTACTAATAATAAAGTACCAGTACTCACCGGAGCGGCAGACTCCTGTAGTAGTAGTAGTAGTAGTAGAAGTTGTAGTAGTTGTAGTAGTTGTAGTAGTAGCAGTAGCAGTAGCAGTAGCACTAGCAGTAGTAGTACTCACCGGAGCAGCAGACTCCTGTAGTAGTTGTAGTAGTTGTAGTAGTTGTCGTAGTAGTAGTAGTAGTAGTAGTTGTAGTAGTAGCAGTAGCACTAGCACTAGCAGTAGTAGTAGCAGCAGTAGTAGTAGTTGTAGTAGTTGTAGTAGTAGCAGTAGCAGTAGCAGTAGCACTAGCAGTAGTAGTACTCACCGGAGCAGCAGACTCCTGTAGTAGTTGTAGTAGTTGTCGTAGTAGTAGTAGTAGTAGTAGTAGTAGTAGTTGTAGTAGTAGCAGTAGCACTAGCACTAGCAGTAGTAGTACTCACTGGAGCAGCAGACTCCTGCAGAAGTAGTAGTAGTAGTAGTAGTTGTAGTAGTAGTTGTAGTAGTAGTTGTAGTAGTTGTAGTAGTAGTAATAGCAGTAGCAGTAGCAGTAGCACTAGCAGTAGTAGTACTCACTGGAGCAGCAGACTCCTGCAGAAGTAGTAGTAGTAGTAGTAGTAGTAGTAGTAGTTGTAGTAGTAGTTGTAGTAGTTGTAGTAGTAGTAATAGCAGTAGCAGTAGCAGTAGCACTAGCAGTAGTAGTACTCACCGGAGCAGCAGACTCCTGCAGAAGTAGTAGTAGTAGTAGTAGTAGTAGTAGTAGTAGTAGTAGTAGTAGTAGTAGTAGTACTGCGGCGGTGGTCCCAGGTCTTCAGCACACACAGCACAGCGTGAGCCCAGCACAGCGCCCCCCTCTGGTGAGACACCGGCTCCTGCAGCTCCGTCTCACACCAGCTCCTGAACACAAACGTTCCACACCCGTGAGATCAGATCAGATCAGATAAGATATGCCTTTATTAGTCCCACAGTGGGGAAATTCCAGTGTTGCGACACACAGATCAAGAACAGCAGGAAAATGTAGCATGCAATAAAACAAGATAATAAATAATGGCTTAAAATAATTAAAAAATACACTTAAAAATAGACTCTGGAGTATAGCTGAATATTGTAGTGCAGATAAAGTTGAGTGACATGTTAACAGTGTTCGTTGTACAGTCTGACAGCAGCAGGAAGGAAAGACCTGTGAAACCTCTCCTTCACACAGCGAGGGTGAATCAGTCTGTCACTGAAGCTGCTCTCCAGAGCAGACAGAGCGTCCTGCAGGGGGCGACACTCATGGTCCAGCATAGACACGAGTTTAGCCAGGACCCTCTTGTCCCCCACCTCCTGCACCGAGTCCAGAGGACAGCCCAGGACTGAGCTGGACTTCATGATGACCTTGTCCAGTTTGTTCTTCTCCCTCTCTGTGACGCTGCTGCTCCAGCAGACCACACCGTACAGGATGATGCCACCACAGAGTCATAGAAGGTCTTCAGGAGTGGCCCTCTCACTCCAAAGGACCGCAGTCTCCTCAGGAGATAGAGCCGACTCTGGCCCTTCCTGTACAGTGCCATGGCAACGGTCCACCCGTGAGCAGTTACACGACCTGAGCTGGAGCACCAGGGCTCTCAAGTTTTGAAGTTTGGTTGGAGTTAGGGATGCAAATTATCGATTAATTAATTAATCTATAGTTGATTGACCTTATCGATCGACTAATGATTAACTGATAAGCGGCGTTTTTCACCTGAATTTTAGTGTTTCAATAGGATCTTTAAGAATAGTAACATAACACTGAGTCAAAAATGTATCATAGTATTATTATATTGTATATTCCTCAATTAATTATTCCTTAGTAAAAAGCAGACAAATGTATTTATGCTGAATAACAACATACATTCTTTATTGAAAATAAATTGAGGACGTTTTTTGTAAAAGCTCCGTGATATGAAATGATAAAAAAATGAATTGATCGGGGAAAACATTTCACTCACACACGCACAGTCGCACACACACCGGCACACGGGCTGGACAGAGGGCTGCTTCCACTGCGCTTTCACGTGGAGCCTGTTACGGCCCGGAGCGGAGGAGCATGTTCAGCACGCCGCGCACATGTTCACGCAGACGGCAGGACGCGGAGTGAACACAGCCGCAAAAATTGGGTTCGCAGGAGAACGTTTTGCACTGCTTCTAGATCCGGCCGCGGATGTAACGCTATGGTCCT
The DNA here is from genome assembly GCA_036785185.1 of Paratrypauchen microcephalus. Lineage (NCBI taxonomy): Eukaryota > Metazoa > Chordata > Actinopteri > Gobiiformes > Gobiidae > Paratrypauchen > Paratrypauchen microcephalus. Next base: position 932,998 of record JAVJIX010000235.1, on the reverse strand, counting down.
TCTCGCGAGTGGGTTTGCATCTCGTGTTCACGTTCCAGAGTAGCGCCCTCTCCTCTAGCGATTAGCTACAATTAATGCATTTTAATCGACCAACGTCTTGATCGACAATTAATCGTAAGTCGATTAATTGTTGGGGGGGTCCTGAGTTGGAGGTTCGTTTGTTTTATCATTCACTGTTTTGTCATCATTCATTCGTCTCACTCGTGTTCAGTTGCCGTCCTCAGAAGTGGAGTTGTAAAATGAAACCAGGGGGGATGGTGAAATTTTTCATTTATGTGACATATTTTCCAGCGGGGGGTGTGGGGGTCCTCCTCCAGAGATGCAATTTCCTGCATTCTAGTCCATTTTAGGGTGACTTGCTAGAAAGAAACAACCCCCCTGGTGAAAGCAGCACATTCTGAAGGCAACAATCTGACAAATTCCCCATTAAAGATCTGCTTGTGGAACAGAAAGGAACTCATTTGCCTGACATTAAGCTAAGCCCTCCCCCATCACTGACATCACTGTGGTGTTTCAGGGCAGGTCAGAGTTAGAAGGTACTTTGTTAAAATGGAAATGCTTTTATAACAAAAAGTCCATATAATCATTCAATAATTCAATAATACACAGGATATAATCACACACATACACACACCTTAGTCCTGGTTCAGACCTGGTTTAGACCTGGTTTAGTCCTGGTTTAGACCTGGTTTAGTCCTGATTTAGACCTGGTTTAGTCCCGGTTTAGACCCGGTTTAGTCTTAGTCTTGGTTTAGACCCGGTTGAGTCCTGGTTTAGTCCAGGTTTAGCCCTGTACACACACGCTGACACAAGCCCCCTGCATCGAAGGGACACAGCTAATCTGTCCCTTTGACGCAGAAATACTCTGATAATATGACTCACCCATAAGAATGTGGTCACTCCCGATAGTTTGCGTATTCACGTGTATGCGCGCGTCGGGTATATCCATGGTCTTCAATTATATGGAGAAACGGACATATTCCGAACGTATCCTGTGTCCCCAGGCGAGTTTCTTCTTACGAAGCATTAACGTAGCATTCTTCTTCTCTTGGAAATGCCGCGTAAATATCACGCGGCTCGCTCACAGCTGATCAGCGAACAGGAGCAAACACAACAGCGCTAATCGTCATGATTGGCGCCTTAAACTAGACTCTACGGTCTGCCCGACAACAGAACAATCTAGTTTCTGATTGGCTGAAAAGGGCGTTGCGATAACTCTTCTGAGCCACACAGACCGATGTTCTGGGCACAGAAGTGCTGTGACCAGTAGCCAGGTCTGGACTGGGAAAAAAAAAAATGGCCCTGGCATTTTTGGCTTAGACCGGCCCCTCATAATTAGTCCTGGTTTAGTCCTGGTTCAGACCTGATTTAGTCCTGATTTAGTCCTGATTTAGATGTAATTAGTCCTGGTTTAGTCCTGGTTCAATCCTGATTTAGTCCTGGTTTAGTCCTGGTTCAATCCTGATTTAGTCCTGATTTAGTCCTGGTTCAGTCCTGGTTCAGTCCTAAATTGTGGGCCGGTCTCTAAGTAAAAAAAAAAAAAAACTGTCGGCCCACCGGGAAAATGCCCGGTATGCCCAATTACCAGTCCAGGCCTGCCAGTGGCTAGAGTTTCTTTGAATTGCTTAACAAAATTTCAGCGTGAGAAATGCCATGTGTGGCGTGTGAGCGTGTGAACTCGTTGAAATGTGTGTGTCCAATCGGTTTGGAGTTTCCCATGTGCCTTGAGACTTGAGACTTGAGAGCCCTGTGGAGTCCCCAGGGGTGTGAAGCTAACTGGAGGCACTACTCTGTCAGAAGCTCTATTCGACTTTAATGTGAGAATCTAACCCCAAAGAGCTGAGCTAGCATTAGCATTAGCATTAGCATTAGCATTAGCATTAGCAGTAGCATTAGTATTAGCATTAGCATTAGTATTAGCATTAGCATTAGTATTAGCATTAGCATTAGAGTTCTCCAGTTCGGCCCTCTCTCCTTTAGTGTCAGACTCCTGAACAGGAAAACATCACTGCAGGAGCAGACCTGAGGTGGAGGAGGAGGTGGAGGAGGAGCAGACCTGAGGTGGAGGAGGAGGTGGAGGAGGAGCAGACCTGAGGTGGAGGAGGAGGTGGAGGAGGAGCAGACCTGAGGTGGAGGAGGAGGTGGACGAAGTGCAGACCTGAGGTGGAGGAGGAGGAGGTGGAGGAGGAGCAGACCTGAGGTGGAGGAGGAGGTGGAGGAGGAGCAGACCTGAGGTGGAGGAGGAGGTGGAGGAGGAACAGACCTGAGGTGGAGGAGGAGCAGACCTGAGGTGGAGGAGGAGGTGGAGGAAGTGCAGACCTGAGGTGGAGGTGGAGGAGGAACAGACCTGAGGTGGAGGAGGAGGTGGAGGAAGTGCAGACCTGAGGTGGAGGAGGAGGTGGAGGAGGAGCAGACCTGAGGTGGAGGAGGAGGTGGAGGAGGAGCAGACCTGAGGTGGAGGAGGAGGTGGAGGAGGAGCAGACCTGAGGTGGAGGAGGAGCAGACCTGAGGTGGAGGAGGAGGTGGAGGAGGAGCAGACCTGAGGTGGAGGAGGAGGTGGAGGAGGAGCAGACCTGAGGTGGAGGAGGAGGTGGACGAAGTGCAGACCTGAGGTGGAGGAGGAGGTGGAGGAAGTGCAGACCTGAGGTGGAGGAGGAGGTGGAGGAAGTGCAGACCTGAGGTGGAGGAGGAGCAGACCTGAGGTGGAGGAGGAGGTGGAAGAAGTGCAGACCTGAGGTGGAGGAGGAGGTGGAGGAGGAGCAGACCTGAGGTGGAGGAGGAGGTGGAGGAGGAGCAGACCTGAGGTGCAGGAGGAGGTGGAGGTGGAGCAGACCTGAGGTGGAGGAGCAGGTGGAGGAGGAGCAGACCTGAGGTGGAGGAGGAGGTGAAGGAGGAGCAGACCTGAGGTGGAGGAGGTGGAGGAGGAGCAGACCTGAGGTGGAGGAGGAGGTGGAGGAAGTGCAGACCTGAGGTGCAGCAGGTGGAGCAGGTGGAGCAG
>JAVJIX010000235.1:880000-925000 GCA_036785185.1 Paratrypauchen microcephalus | reverse complement strand
ACTAAACCAGGACCAAACCAGGACTAACTCAAGACTAAACCAGGACCAAACCAGGACTAACTCAAGACTAAACCAGGACCAAACCAGGACCAAACCAGAACTAACTCAAGACTAAACCAGGACCAAACCAGGACTAACTCAAGACTAAACCAGGACCAAACCAGGACTAACTCAAGACTAAACCAGGACCAAACCAGGACCAAACCAGAACTAACTCAAGACTAAACCAGGACCAAACCAGGACTAACTCAAGACTAAACCAGGATCAAACCAGGACCAAACCAGGACTAACTCAAGACTAGACCAGGACCAAACCAGGACTAACTCAAGACTAAACCAGGACCAAACCAGGACTAACTCAAGACTAAACCAGGACCAAACCAGGACTAACTCAAGACTAGACCAGGACCAAACCAGGACTAACTCAAGACTAAACCAGGACCAAACCAGGACCAAACCAGGACCAAACCAAGACTAACTCAAGACTAAACCAGGACCAAACCAAGACTAACTCAAGACTAAACCAGGACCAAACCACGACCAAACCAAGACTAACTCAAGACTAAACCAGGACCAAGCCAGGACTAACTCAAGACTAAACCAGGACTAACTCAAGACTAGACCAAGACCAAACCAGGACTAACTCAAGACTAAACCAGGACCAAACCAGGACCAAACCAGAACTAACTCAAGACTAAACCAGGACCAAACCAGGACTAACTCAAGACTAAACCAGGACCAAACCAGGACTAACTCAAGACTAAACCAGGACTAACTCAAGACTAGACCAAGACCAAACCAGCTCGAGTCTGAATGCCTCCTTAGATCCTGGGGTCTTAAAGGGCCCCTCTGACCCTATTCTTTGTGTTCTAAACTGAAAACTCTGAAAGCTTCTAAACTGAAAACTCTGCTCCACCTCGTGATGTCATCATGTGGTGATACAGGAAATGCTCCACTCTGTTTTTAAACTCTACACACCTTCACTAGAAACATCTGGATCATCCAGAACTTTATCATATTCTTATTTCCAAACCTGGTGGAGTCTTGGAGCTGCCAGTTCCTCAGTCTCCATCTGCAGAGCCCTCAACTGGTCCAAGATCTGGTCCTGGTTCAGTCCTGGATCCTGGTTCAGTCTTGGATCCTGGTTCAGTCCTGGATCCTGGTCTAGGCCCAGGTCCGTGTGCAGCAGGTGCAGGGAGATCAGGGAGGACTTTGGGAGGACTTCAGGATCCTGCAGCAATTCTGGGATCAGGAACGGAGCAACAGGACTCAGAGCACTGAAGAAGAAAACAGGAGTTAAACCAGGACTAGACCAGGACTGAACCAGGACTAAAGCAGGACTAAACCAGGACTGAACCAGGACTAAAGCAGGACTAAACCAGGACTAGACCAGGACTAAAGCAGGACTAAACCAGGACTAAACCAGGACTCTACCCCAGGTCTAAACCGGGTCTCCAGTAGTCTTCAGACCTGCAGATCCACACGTGTAGGGGTTTGATGGTCTGGAGACGTTCTTGTTCTTCTCGGTTCTGATCCAAAAGGGCTGCCATGTTCTCCTGTGAGATCTTCAGGCTGAGCTCAGAAGGAACCTCCACCGTCACGTTATAGTAGGCCTGGACCCACAGGACAGGACAACGTTCAAGAAGAACATCTAAAAACGCTTCGGCCTCATGTGACAGCTTCAGGTTCAGGTTTAGCGTTTGTGATTTAAAACCAAACCAGGACTAACTCAAGACTAAACCAGGACCAAACCAGGACTAACTCAAGACTAAACCAGGACTAACTCAAGACTAGACCAGGACCAAACCAGGACTAACTCAAGACTAAACCAGGACTAACTCAAGACTAAACCAGGACCTAACCAGGACTAACTCAAGACTAGACCAGGACCAAACCAGGACTAACTCAAGACTAAACCAGGACTAACTCAAGACTAAACCAGGACCAAACCAGGACTAACTCAAGACTAAACCAGGACCAAACCAGGACTAACTCAAGACTAGACCAGGACCAAACCAGGACTAACTCAAGACTAAACCAGGACCAAACCAGGATTAACTCAAGACTAAACCAGGACCTAACCAGGACTAACTCAAGACTAGACCAGGACCAAACCAGGACTAACTCAAGACTAGACCAGGACCAAACCAGGACTAACTCAAGGCTAAACCAGGACTAACTCAAGACTAAACCAGGACCAAACCAGGACTAACTCAAGACTAAACCAGGACTAACTCAAGACTAAACCAGGACCAAACCAGGACTAACTCAAGACTAAACCAGGACCAGACCAGGACTAACTCAAGACTAGACCAGGACCTAACCAGGACTAACTCAAGACCAAACCAGGACTAACTCAAGACTAAACCAGGACCTAACCAGGACTAACTCATCATTCAGCAGCGTAATTCGCATTGGGGTTATTTTCTCTCGAGTCGTATCACTGCGCGCAGATTAGCTTATTAGCCTGTTCACTTGTACGCGGATGTTTGCGGCGGATGCGGTACGGTGACATCCGCAGGCTAATAAGATAATCTGCGCGCAGTGATACGACTCGAGAGAAAATAACCCCAATGCGAATTACGCTGCTGAATTTTTGCGGACAACTGTTTGTGACGCAAATATATCACTTTTTGGACAAATGTTGTTTTGAGAGAAAAACAAGCTTTATTAAGTGTCCACGCTAACTTACTGGAACTATGTTCGTGAGCTCCAGAACTGTAGCAGAACTTAGCCCAGACGACGGTGTCATCGGTAAGTCAGTGTTAATGGACGACACTGCTGAAGGGGACGCCGTACAGATTCACATAAAAAAAAAACCCTGCACTATCCCTTTAAGGAAAACAGTTGTGCAGAGACCAACATGAGTCAGTACAGTCACATTTTCTTTGTGTTTTGGTCATTTTTAAGCAGATTTCCTGTATTTTACCAAAACAAATGACACTTTATGCCTCTTTACTGTTGGCAGGGATAAAACTGGTCAAAAATTGGGACACCTGGGACATTTCTTGTATAAAACTGGGACAAATCAGTGGTTTTGGATAAATTTGCAGGGACAGGGGACACAGGGTCAAAACTGGGACTGTCCCAGGTAAACAGGGACATCTGTACATTTGTAAGTGTTGTGTTTGTGTAAATGTTGACCTGGCAGTGCTCCATGAAGTCAGACAGTCCTCCCAGCAGCAGCCCCTTACAGCCCGGACCCAGCTCCCTCCAGATCAGAGGAGAGACCGCAGGAGGGACCGCAGGAGAGACCACAGGAGGGACCGAGACCACAGGAGAGACCACAGGAGAGACCACAGGAGGGACCGAGACCGCAGGAGAGACCACAGGAGAGACCACAGGAGGGACCACAGGAGGGACCGAGACCGCAGGAGAGACCACAGGAGGGACCGAGACCGCAGGAGAGACCACAGGAGAGACCACAGGAGGGACCGAGACCGCAGGAGAGACCACAGGAGGGACCGAGACCACAGGAGAGACCACAGGAGAGACCACAGGAGGGACCGAGACCACAGGAGAGACCACAGGAGGGACCGCAGGAGAGTCCGCAGGAGGGGCCGAGACCACAGGAGAGACCGCAAAAGGGACCGAGACCACAGGAGAGACCGCAGGAGGGACCGAGACCACAGGAGAGACCGCAGGAGAGACCGCAGGAGGGACCGAGACCACAGGAGAGACCGCAGGAGAGACCAAAGGAGGGACCGAGACCACAGGAGAGACCGCAGGAGGGACCGAGACCACAGGAGAGACCGCAGGAGAGACCACAGGAGGGACCGAGACCACAGGAGAGACTGCAGGAGAGACTGCAGGAGAGACCGCAGGAGAGACCGCAGGAGAGACCGCAGGAGAGACCACAGGAGAGACCGCAGGAGAGACCGAGACCACAGGAGAGACCGCAGGAGAGACCACAGGAGGGACCGAGACCACAGGAGAGACTGCAGGAGAGACTGCAGGAGAGACCGCAGGAGAGACCGCAGGAGAGACCGCAGGAGAGACCGCAGGAGAGACCAAAGGAGGGACCGAGACCACAGGAGAGACTGCAGGAGAGACTGCAGGAGAGACCGCAGGAGAGACCACAGGAGAGACCGCAGGAGAGACCGAGACCACAGGAGGGACCGCAGGAGGGACCACAGGAGAGTCCGCAGGAGGGACTGAGACCGCAGGAGGGACCGCAGGAGGGACCAAGTGAGTCCAGCCCTGCGAGAGGCACATGTGCTCCAACCAGGCCTGACACACACACAAGTTCAATATCAAAACTACAATTAAAACATTCACAATTCAGTTCCGTGGCAAAAGGTGAAATTCAGTTTGTCGACTGGACAAAAGTTTATTTGGTGGAATCCGTTTCTTCTGCTTCTTCAGTTCTGGTCAGACGCTGGTGGACACTGCCTATATCTGCCTGAAGGGGGCGCTCACTACAATGAAATTGAGACTAACACACCAGAAACTTTGCCTGGTTTACCCCAGACCACATCACAGTGAGATCTGGTCTGGGAGCACCTCCTGAATATCTCGTAGTGGAGGTGTGGTTTACCATCGTTTATTGGGCGTTATGAATGTCTATCATTTGGCGTATACGTAGCCCAGAGCCTCATGTCAGTTGTCAGTTCAAACTACAAGTTTCCGTTTGTCACGTAGTACGAGTCACCGTCTTTCCACCCCTCCCCGCTCTCTGATTGGCTCCCAGAATCAGGAGAGCTCACTTGCCATAGTCGCCAGACTGTGTTTAGATCAGAACGAATGAAAGCAGCCTGGGATTTCCCAGGTTACCACAAACTGGTCCAGACAAAGGACAAAACACCGAGCCACAAACAAAGCAATGTGGTCTACTCCATTCAGTGTAGTGAAGACTGCAGTGAGCGCTACACTGGAGAAACAAAACAGCCACTTCACAAGAGGATGTACCAACACAGACGGGCGTGCCAGAGTGGACCTCAGTCTGCTGTACATCTCCACCGAACTAACACCAACTGTAAACAAGTAGGTGTGGGAGTCTCAGAGTCATTTCACTGTAGTGAGCGCCCCCTTCAGGCAGATATAGGCAGTGTCCACCAGCGTCTGACCAGAACTGAAGAAGCAGAAGAAACGTTTTCCACCAAATAAACTTTTGTCCAGTCGATAAACTGAATTTCTCCTTTTGCCATGGATTGTTTTCTTTGTTTTTTTCTTTTTACATAGAAACATATTTTTATGTCATTTAGCATTCTGCCTGACTTTAAATGTTTTACTGGACATTAGAAATTTGATGTGTTTTAGGTCATTATAATGAGTTAAACTGTAATTATTTTAGTATTTATGAGTACAACCGACTCGGACAATATCGGACAATATCGGACAATATCGGACAATATCGGTTAAATATTGTTGAAAAGAACTGCATAAAATATTAAAGCTACCAGCATTTATATTATATTATATTAATTATCTACTTACACTGAATTCAAATATGAATAATATAAAATAAACCTGAGAGCAGAAATGACACATAAATGAGTTCTTTCTGAGTTCTTTCTGAGTTCTGACCTGCCACTGTTCGGGGAGGATCGGGATTTTCCGAACTCTGAAGTCCGGGACACATTTCTGACATTTATCCGCTAAATATTCGGCTTTGGCGTAGTACGGACAGTCCGCTTTACCTGCACACAGGTTTTCTACGGTTAAACACACAGAAACAACAGATTTATCAAACATTTAAAGAGAAATAAACAGTTTGTAACCCGAAACGTTACCCGCGAGTACGAATCTGGCCATGACGGTTTGGACTGGCGGTTGCTAGGATACGGGACACCAACTTTACCGTTATGTGAAGGAAAATTACTGTAAAAACACAAAAACAACAACATATTATGTTTAAACATTAAAATTTTACTCAGATGCAGTTTATGTTTATTGTTTGTAGTTCCGGGTTCATATTATCTGATAAACGCTGGTTTGTTCAATACAAGGCCTCCCCCCTCCCCCACATAGGCCTCTCTGACCACATCTCTGTTCTGCTCCAGGACCATCATCACCAGGGCTAACCAGAAGCCATGGCTGACAGGGGAGGTTCACAGGCTGTTGAGAGCAGGAACGCTGCCTTCAGAGCCGGGGATGTCACACATCTGAAGGCAGCAAGAGCCAACCTGTCCCGTGGCATCAGTGAAGCCAAACACAAATACACACAGAAAATAACTGGACACTTTAGAGACAGCAGGGACACACGGAGTCTGTGGCAGGTCATCCAGAACATCATGGACTACAAACCCTTGCCACAGACCTGTGACAACAACATCACCCTGCTCAATGACCTCAACAGCTTCTTTGAACGGTTTGAGACACAAAACGACACTCGGCCCCAGAAAACTCCACCACCTCCCCACGACCAGCCCCTGTGTGTGTCTGCAGCCAGCGTGAAGAGGACACTCTCCAGGATCAACACCCGCAAGGCTGCAGGCCCGGACAACATCCCTGGTCGTGTGTTGAAGGACTGTGCACAGGAGCTCAAGGATGTCCTCACAGACATCTTTAATGCTTCTCTGAGCCAGGCTGTCGTTCCCTCCTGCTTCAAAACCACTACCATCGTTCTTGTGCCAAAGAAGCCCACTCCGGCCACTTTTAATGACTATCGCCCTGTTGCACTGACCCCCATCATCATGAAGTGCTTTGAACGGCGAGTCATGGCACACATCAAATCCATCCTCCCCCCCACCCTAGACCCATACCAGTTTGCATACCGGGCCAACCGCTCTACTGAGGATGCAATCTGTTCTGCACTTCACCCGGCTCTCACCCACCTGGACAATAAAGACTCATATGTGAGAATGCTGTTCATAGATTTCAGTTCAGCATTCAACACTATAATCCCACAGCAGCTCATTATCAAACTAGACCACCTGGGGCTTCAGACCTCACTCTGTAATTGGCTGCTGGACTTCCTCAGTGAGAGGCCACAGGCAGTGCGGGTCGGCAGAAACACCTCAAGCTGCATTAGACTGAGCACAGGAGCCCCCCAGGGCTGTGTGCTCAGTCCGATGCTCTTCACTCTGCTGACCCACGACTGCTCACCAGCGTTCAGCACCAATCACATAGTGAAGTTTGCGGACGATACGACTGTGGTGGGTCTCATCTCTAATAACGATGAGACAAACTACAGGAGTGAGGCCTTCTGACCCAGTGGTGCAGCAATAACAATCTCCTTCTTAATGTTGAAAAGACCAAGGAGATTGTTATTGACTTCCGGAGAGGCCCCACCCAGCACCCCCCACTGTCCATCAATGGTGCTGCTGTAGAGAGGGTGAGCAGCACCAAATTCCTGGGGGTGCACATCAGTGAGGACCTCTCCTGGACAGTGAATACTGTATCACTGGCAAAGAGGGCTCAGAAGCAACTCTATTTCCTCCGCAAACTGAGGAGAGCTGGAGCCCCTCCACCCATTATGACCACCTTCTACCGAGGCACCATTGAGAGCGTCCTGACCAGCTGCATCACTGTGTGGTACGGGAGCTGCACTGAACAGAACAGGAAAGCCCTGCAGCGCATAGTGAACACCCGGCTCACCCGCAGAGCGTCCAGCATTGTGGGTGACCCGAGCCACCCCTCACACAGCCTGTTCAGCCTCCTGCCCTCGGGGAGAAGGTACCGGAGTCTCCGGGCCCACTCCACCAGACTGTCAAACAGCTTCATCCACCAGACTGTCAAACAGCTTCATCCACCAGACTGTCAAACAGCTTCATCCACCAGACTGTCAAACAGCTTCATCCACCAGACTGTCAAACAGCTTCATCCACCAGACTGTCAAACAGCTTCATCCACCAGGCTGTCAGGAGGCTGAACTCTCACCTTACCCCCCCATATTGGCATAACCTGTATTCCATAAAAGACATATCACTCTAGACACTTTAAAAAACTGCTGCTAAGGACGACTGCTGCCCTGTTGCACATTCACTACTGGAAGTTTACTACTGTTACTACTGTTGTACTGTTGTTTACTACTGTTATTGCACTGGAATTACTACTGCTGCACATTTATTTTATCTTTACTTTCAATGCACATTACTATTTCACTGCTGTATCTTCCACTACACATTTTTGGACATCTGTAAATAGGTATTTATTTATTCTGTTGCACTGCTTTCAGATTTTAGATTCTAGATTTTAGATTTTTGTTTTTGTTTTAGTTTTGTCTTTATATTGTATTTTGTACACTGTATGTTGAACACATATGACAGAATTGACAATAAAGCTGACTTTGATCTTTGATCTTTGAATTTTGTTTGAGAAAAGTTAGGCGGAACCGTACACTGTTATTGGTTTAGACCTGGTTTAGAGAGAGAACTGTAATGACAGGGGAAACTAAAGAATCAAATGAGAGAATTTGTCAATAATCAAATGAAATAAATGAATATGACAAATTAAATGAATCCATTCAGTGTAGTGAAGACTGCAGTGAGCGCTACACTGGAGAAACAAAACAGCCACTTCACAAGAGGATGTACCAACACAGACGGGCGTGCCAGAGTGGACCTCGGTCTGCTGTACATCTCCACCTAAAAGAACTGGTTTGATAGGAGGAGTTAAAGAAAGAGAATCCTTCCTTGAACACAAATGGAGGGCTCAGACATCATTTGTCTCCATCTATAACTCTGTCCTCAAACCTAAATCAAAACAAAGAAAAAAACAGAGCAGCAGGTCAGGTCCAGAGGAGTGAAAACACCATTATGGTCCTGAATGGTTCTAACAAGACCCACACTCCACTCCCACTGCAGATCTAACAGGCCCACCTAACTAACACCAACTGGAAACAAGGAGGTGTGGTCCTCCTCAGGTGGAGGAGTTCAAGTATCTCTGGGTCTTGTTCACGAGTGAGGGGAGGATGGAGCGTGAGATTGACAGGTGGATCGGTGCAGCGTCGGCAGTGATGCGGTCGCTGTACCAGACCGTTGTGGTGAAGAGGGAGCTGAGCCAAAAGGCAAAGCTCTCAATTTACCGTTGATCTCCGTTCCTCCCCTCACCTATGGTCATGAGCTCTGGGTAATTACCAAAAGGACGAGATCGCCGATACAAGCGGCCGAAATGAGTTTCCTCCACAGAGTGACTGGACGCTCCCTTAGAGATAGAGTGAGGAGCTCAGTCACACGGGAGGAGCTTAGAGTAGAGCCGCTGCTCCACGTGGAGAGGAGCAGCTGAGGTGACTCAGGCGTCTGTTCCGGACGCCTCCTGGACGCCTCCTTCAGGAGGTGTTCCGGGTACATCCCACCGGGAGGAGGCCCAGGGGAGGACCCAGGACACGCTGGAGGGACTATGTCTCCCGGCTGGCCTGGGAACACCTTGGGGTCCCCCCGGAGGAGCTGGAGGAAGTGTCCGGGGTGAAGGAAGTCTGGGAGTCCCTGCTTAGACTGTTGCCCCGGCGACAGTCTAAGGATGGATGGATGGATTATATTATATATTATTATATTATATGATATTATATTATATGATATGATATGATATGATATGATATGATATGATATGATATTATATTATATTATATTATATTATATTATATTATATTATATTATTTTATATTATTTTATATTATTTTATATTATATTATATTATATTATATTATCTACTTACACTGAATTCAAATATGAATAATATAAAATAAAAGTAAGAGTGAGAGCAAAGAGAGGGCAGAAATGACACATAAATGAGTTCTTTCTGAGTTCTTTCTGAGTTCTTTCTGAGTTCTTTCTGAGTTCTGACCTGCCACTGTTCGGGGAGGATCGGGATTTTCCGAACTCTGAAGTCCGGGACACATTTCTGACATTTATCCGCTAAATATTCGGCTTTGGCGTAGTACGGACAGTCCGCTTTACCTGCACACATGTTTTCTACGGTTAAACACACAGAAACAACAGATTCATCAAACATTTAAAGAGAAATAAACAGTTTATAACCCGAAACGTTACCCGCGAGTACGAATCTGGCCATGACGGTTTGGACTGGCGGTTGCTAGGATACGGGACACCAACTTTACCGTTATGTGAAGGAAAATTACTGTAAAAACACAAAAACAGCAACATATTATGTTTAAACATTAAAATTTTACTCAGATGCAGTTTAAGTTTATTGTTTGTAGTTCCGGGTTCATTTTCCTCTGGTTTGTTCAATTTTATTTGAGAAAAGTTAGGCGGAACCATACACTGTTATGTGGGGACCAGTAACAGCGGTGCACACAGCAGAAGCATGATGCTAAAGTGATGCTAACGGAAAGTCGTGATTATTTCTAATATTTCCCTCTTTATTTGTTTTTATTCTCGCTGTTATTTTAGTAGAATGATACACAAGAACATGGAGCTTAAGCACATGTTTGGAACAGGAATGTCGAAATAACCAGAGCTGTAAAACTGTGAGTTTTAATTTTGATAACCTTCGAATCGGCTAAAGAGAGAGCTGTAATGATAGTCCTGGTTTGGACCTGGTTTAGTCCTGGTTTAGACCTGGTTTAGTCCTGGTTTAGTCCTGGTTTAGTTCTGGTTTAGTCCTGGTTTGGACCTGGTTTAGTCTTGGTTTAGACCTGGTTTAGTCCTGGTTTAGTCCTGGTTTAGTCCTGGTTTAGTCTTGGTTTAGACCTGGTTTAGTCCTGGTTTAGACCTGGTTTAGTCCTGGTTTAGTCCTGGTTTAGTCCTGGTTTAGTCCTGGTTTAGACCTGGTTTAGTCCTGGTTTAGTCCTGGTTTAGTCCTGGTTTAGACCTGGTTTAGACCTGGTTTAGTCCTGGTTTATCCCTGGTTTAGACCTGGTTTAGTCCTGGTTTAGACCTGGTTTAGTCCTGGTTTAGACCTGGTTTAGTCCTGGTTCAGCCCTAGTTTAGACCTGGTTTAGACCTGGTTTAGTCCTGGTTTAGACCTGGTTTAGTCCTGGATTAATCCTGGTTTAGTCCTCTTTTAGTCCTGGTTTAGTCCTGGTTTAGACCCGGTTTAGTCCTGGGTTAGTCCCGGTTTAGACCCGGTTTAGTCCCGGATTAGTCCTGGATTAGTCCTGGTTTAGACCTGGTTTAGACCTGGTTTGACTGTTTTTTCAGTTCTAATACCAGAATCTAAAACATAATTCTGTCACTAAAGTTGTTTGTTTTGCAGTTTCATAAACCTGGAGGAACCCTGCCTGGAGGAACCCTGCTTGGAGGAACCCTGCTTGGAGGTGCGGCGGGCGTCATGAGGAGAGCTCTTGGGTTGTGCAGACTTTTCCAGAGGACTTCAGTCTCTTCTGGAGCCTCGTCTTCACTCTCATATGTCCCACGTTTAGTAACACCAGGGACTTGGTTTGTCTTGAATTCTAGATGTTTCTCAGATGTAGGGACCGTTTCCAAAGAGGCTGGATCTGATAAACCGGCTGCAGTGACCTTCCTTCATAAAACCAAATCTCCGTTTATGGAGGAGCTGTCTTCATGCACTTCTCCGTCTGATGTTTTGGACCTGAGCTGCAGAGTTCCTCCCACGTTCCTCCAGCTGAGCCACTGTCTGTCTCAGATTTGGAACAGTACGAAGAAGATGTCGGAGGAGCAGAGGCGCCTGGAGCTGAGGCTGATGTGGGAGCACGCAGAGTGGGAGCGTTTACTGCAGCGCGCCGTGGGTGGGGTCTCGTACTTGCCTGACACTCACCTGGTCTTCGCTCTCCTCTCGCTCGTCAACCTCGGGGTCGGACCCAAGACCAGAGTGGTCCAGACCTACCTCCGAGCAGCACAGGTGAAGAAGTACTACACCTGCTGTGAAGTCCTGGTTTAGTCCTGGTTTGGGTTTGGGTTTTGATCTGGTTTTGTCCTGGTATAGACCTGGTTTAGTCCTGGTATAGACCTGGTTTAGTCCTGGTTTAGACCTGGTTTACTCCTGGTTTAGACCTGGTTTACTCCTGGTTTAGACCTGGTTTACTCCTGGTTTCGTCCTGGTTTACTCCTGGTTTAGACCTGGTTTAGACCTGGTTTTGTCCTGGTATAGACCTGCTTTAGTCCTGGCTTAGTCCTGGCTTAGTCCTGGCTTAGTCCTGGTTTAGACCTGGTTTAGACCTGGTTTAGACCTGGTTTAGACCTGGTTTTGTCCTGGTATAGACCTGGTTTAGACCTGGTTTTGTCCTGGTATAGACCTGCTTTAGTCCTGTTTAGTCCTGGTTTAGACCTGGATTAGACCCTGTTTAAAGTCCTCGGTGATCTTCAGACCGTACTTGGACCATAAAGGCCAGGGTGGAGCTCTGTTCTGTCGTCATGTGAGTTTTGTGGTTCGTGATTTGAAACATGTTTTTCAGGAGAGGATCAACGACTTTGACGACAAGAATCTGTCCATCCTGTCGGCGTGTTTGGAGAACCTGGAGGAGGGCGCCAACGCCAAGGCTCTGAAGCACGGGATCAGGTGCACGCACGTTTCTTTGGGAGGGTTTTAGTGCGCTCCCGGGGTGTCGGTATGTGAGTTTGTGTCGTCCTCTTGGTTGTTCACAGGCTGCTGGTGGAGGAGCGTCTGCCCAGGATCAATAACGTGGTGCATCTTCAGACCATGATGAGAATCGTGGGGAAAGACGCTCCGCTCAGACTCAAACACAAACTGGAGGTGAGAGGATTTTAAACGGAAATGATTTCACTCCCGACTGTGGAGTGTGGATCTGGTGTGTTTCAGGTGGAAGATGGAAGTACTACACCTGCTGTGAAGACCTGGTTTAGTCCTGGTTTAGTCCTGGTTTTGTCCCATTTTAGTCCCGTTTTAGACCTGGTTTAGTCCCGTTTTAGACCTGGTTTAGTCCCGTTTTAGTCCTGGTTTAGTCCTGGTTTAGTCCTGGTTTAGACCGGGTTTATAATTAATAATTCACAGCATTTATACGTCGCCTTTCATGACGCCCAAAGCTCTTTACAGTTCATGGTTCATTCACTCCACACTTGGTGGTGGTGATACTTTCTGTAGCCACAGCTGCCCTGGGGCAGACTGACGGAAGCGAGGCTGCCAATCTGCACCATCGGCCCCTCCGACCACCTCCAACACTCACGCACACTCCACTTTCATACTAGGCAATGTGGGTGAAGTGTCTTGCCTAAGGACACAACAGTTTTTGTGACTGGCGCCCCCCTGTGGCTCCTGGAATTCCCGGTGTCTCCGAGTACTGCCCAGGCCCTGGAGCTTCTGAGATCTGACGGGATCAGGCTTTGGCAGGTATGGCCACAGACCTGGTTTAGTTCTGTTTTAGACCTGGTTTAGATCTGTGCGTCGGGTTTGTGTGTCGGGTTTGTGCGTCGGGTTTGTGCGTCGGGTTTGTGTGTCGGGTTTGTGCGTCGGGTTTGTGCGTCGGGTTTGTGCGTCGGGTTTGTGCGTCGGGTTTGTGCGTCGGCTTTGTGCGTCGGCTTTGTGCGTCGGGTTTGTGTGTCGGGTTTGTGCGTCTTTTAAGTCGTAAACATGTTTTGTGTGTTCAGTCCAAGGCGCTGTCGCTGTCGGATCAGTTCTCGCTCCCAAACGCTCAGCACATGGTCTCCACCATGGCCACGATGGGCTTCACCTCCAAACCTCTGCTGTCCATCTGCAGCCGCAAGATCTCAGGTACCTGCTCCAAGACCGGCTTTAGACCGGCTTTAGACCTGCTCCAAGACCGGCTTTAGACCGGGTTTAGACCTGCTCCAAGACCGGCTTTAGACCGGGTTTAGACCTGCTCCAAGACCGGCTTTAGACCGGGTTTAGACCTGCTCCAAGACCGGCTTTAGACCGGGTTTAGACCTGCTCCAAGACCGGCTTTAGACCGGGTTTAGACCTGCTCCAAGACCGGCTCTAGACCGGGTTTAGACCTGCTCCAGACCGGCTTTAGACCTGCTCCAAGACCGGCTTTAGACCGGGTTTAGACCTGCTCCAAGACCGGCTTTAGACCAGGTTTAGACCTGCTCCAGACCGGCTTTAGACCTGCTCCAAGACCGGCTTTAGACCAGGTTTAGACCTGCTCCAGACCGGCTTTAGACCTGCTCCAAGACCGGCTTTAGACCGGGTTTAGACCTGCTCCAGACCGGCTTTAGACCGGGTTTAGACCTGCTCCAGACCGGCTTTAGACCTGCTCCAAGACCGGGTTTAGACCGGGTTTAGACCTGCTCCAAGACCGGGTTTAGACCTGCTCCAAGACCGGCTTTAGACCGGGTTTAGACCTGCTCCAAGACCGGCTTTAGACCGGCTTTAGACCGGCTTTAGACCGGGTTTAGACCTGCTCCAAGACTGGCTTTAGACCGGGTTTAGACCGGGTTTAGACCGGCTTTAGACCTGCTCCAAGACCGGCTTTAGACCGGGTTTAGACCTGCTCCAAGACTGGCTTTAGACCGGGTTTAGACCGGGTTTAGACCTGCTCCAAGACC
This sequence comes from Paratrypauchen microcephalus, assembly GCA_036785185.1. Taxonomy (NCBI): domain Eukaryota; kingdom Metazoa; phylum Chordata; class Actinopteri; order Gobiiformes; family Gobiidae; genus Paratrypauchen; species Paratrypauchen microcephalus. The sequence continues at coordinate 910,673 of JAVJIX010000235.1, read as the reverse complement.
GGCTTTAGACCGGCTTTAGACCGGCTTTAGACCTGCTCCAAGACCGGCTTTAGACCGGGTTTAGACCTGCTCCAAGACCGGCTTTAGACCAGCTTTAGACCGGCTTTAGACCGGCTTTAGACCTGCTCCAAGACCGGCTTTAGACCAGGTTTAGACCTGCTCCAAGACCGGCTTTAGACCGGGTTTAGACCTGCTCCAAGACCGGCTTTAGACCAGCTTTAGACCGGCTTTAGACCGGCTTTAGACCTGCTCCAAGACCGGCTTTAGACCGGCTTTAGAGCGGGTTTAGACCGGGTTTAGACCTCCTCCAAGACCGGGTTTAGACCTGCTCCAAGACCAGCTTTAGACCGGGTTTAGACCTGCTCCAAGACCGGCTTTAGACCGGCTTTAGAGCGGGTTTAGACCTGCTCCAGACCGGCTTTAGACTGGGTTTAGACCTGCTCCAAGACCGGGTTTAGACCTGCTCCAAGACCGGCTTTAGACCGGGTTTAGACCTGCTCCAAGACCGGCTTTAGACCGGCTTTAGACCTGCTCCAAGACCGGCTTTAGACCGGGTTTAGACCTGCTCCAAGACCGGCTTTAGACCAGGTTTAGACCTTCTCCAGACCGGCTTTAGACCACTTTCAGTCCTGGTTCAGTCCTGGTTCAGTCCTGGTTCAGTCCTGGTCCAGTCCTGGTCCAGTCCTGGTCCAGTCCTGGTTTAGTCCTGGTTTAGTCCTGGTTTAGTCCTGGTTTAGTCCTGGTTCAGTCCTGGTTCAGTCCTGGTCCAGTCCTGGTCCAGTCCTGGTCCAGTCCTGGTTCAGTCCTGGTCCAGTCCTGGTTTAGTCCTGGTTTAGTCCTGGTTTAGTCCTGGTCCAGTCCTGGTTTAGTCCTGGTCCAGTCCTGGTCCAGTCCTGGTCCAGTCCTGGTCCAGTCCTGGTCCAGTCCTGGTTCAGTCCTGGTCCAGTCCTGGTTCAGTCCTGGTCTGTTTCAGAGAACCTGTCTGGAGTCCCGTTTAACCGTCTGCTCACGGTGCTCGTGTCCTGCAGAGATCTCAGGTTCAGGGACCTGCAGCTACTGGAGGCCGTGTCTGAGTACAGCGCCACCATGGTCCAAGTGTGGAACAACAAGCAGGTCAGACCTAGACCTCCTCCTGTCTCCTCCTCCTCCTATCTCCTCCTCCTCTCCACTGTTCCTCCTCCTATCTCCTCCTCTCCTTCTCCTCCTCCCATCTCCTCCTCTCCTCTTATGTCCTCCTCCTATCTCCTCCTCCTCCTCCTCCTCCTCTCCACTGTTCCTCCTCCTATCTCCTCCTCTCCTTCTCCTCCCATCTCCTCCTCTCCTCTTATGTCCTCCTCCAATCTCCTCCGCCTCTCCTCTCTCCACAGTTCCTGCTCCTCCTCTCTCACCTCCTCCTCTCTCCACAGTTCCTGCTCCTCCTCTCTCACCTCCTCCTCTCTCCACAGTTCCTGCTCCTCCTCTCCTCCCTGGACGCTCTCTCGTTCCGTCCCTCGTCTCTGTTGGATTCGTTCTCAGACAAAGTTCAGTCTGATCCTGGAGCTCTGACCCTCAGAGACCTTCTGTGTCTGCTCCGAGTCTGCTCGTCCCTCAACTACCCCCAGCCCAGGTAAGAGCGCCTCTGGACCGGCTCTGGACCGGCTCTGGACCGGCTCTGGACCGGCTCTGGACCGGCTCTGGACCGGCTCTGGACCGGCTCTGGACCGGCTCTGGACCGGCTCTGGTTCAGTCCTGGTTCTGTCTCTCATAGTCTGGTCCGGTCTCTGGTCCAGTCCGTGGAGCCGTACCTCCAGAGGATGACACCGGTGCAGCTGCTCCGAGTCCAGCACAGCCTCTCCCTGCTGGGACACTTCCCCCAGACTCTGCTCCTCAGCCTGCTCCAGGAGAACCCGCTCAGCCAGCTCCAGAAGCACGGTCAGATGCCCTCACACGTGTCAGATGCCCTCACACGTGTCAGATGCCCTCACACGTGTCAGATGCCCTCACACGTGTCTAACCTCTGGTGTTTTAAACTTTCCTCAGAGTCCAGATCTGTCCAGGCTCAGCTCAGCGTGGTGGATCTCTGCCTGCGTCTGGACCGACCAGCGCTGCCTGAGAACATCTCCCTGCCCTCCTGGTCCTCCTGGTCCTCCTCGTCTCCTCCTCACAGCCCCAAACCCCAGCTCTCCTCGGCTCTCCACACTCTGCTGGAGCACAGGTCAGACTGGAGCGTGAAGGTCGGGGAGCTTCTGGAGGATCACTATTTCATCGGTAAAATAGAAAAAAACTTCAGATTCACTTTTATTTCCCTCTCGTCGTCACAGAGCTGGAGATGTGTTTTGTTTCCTGCAGATCTGAAAGAGTTCCTCAAACAAACACAACTCCAGCTCTGTGTGAGGAGGAACATCTGAACACGACTGAAGCTCTTTAAACTCATGTGAGTTTGTTTGGATTTTAGATGCAGTTTTAACCAAAAATGAGGGCGATTCTGAGAAAGAACCAAGGTAAGAAGATCTGTGGAGTTCCTCCTCGGTTTGACCCGAGATCAGCTTGTCTCAGAGGACCATTTTTAGACCAGGCTTAGACCGGGTTTAGACCAGGTCTAGACCAGGTTTTAGACTAGTTTTAAACCAGGTTCAGACCAGGTTTAGTCCTGCTTTAGTTCTGCTTTAGACCAGGTTCAGACCAGGTTTAGACCAGGTTTAGACCAGGTTTAGACCAGGTTTAGACCAGGTTTAGACCAGGTTCAGACCAGCTTCAGACCAGGTTTAGACCAGGTTTTAGACCAGGTTTAGTTCTGCTTTAGTTCTGCTTTAGACCAGGTTTAGACCAGGTTTAGACCAGGTTAAGACCAGGTTATAGACTAGTTTTAGACCAGGTTCAGACCAGGTTTTAGACTAGTTTTAAACCAGGTTCAGACCAGGTTTAGACCAGGTTTAGACCAGGTTATAGACTAGTTTTAGACCAGGTTCAGACCAGGTTTTAGACTAGTTTTAAACCAGGTTCAGACCAGGTTTAGTTCTGCTTTAGTTCTGCTTTAGACCAGGTTTAGACCAGGTTTAGACCAGGTTTAGACCAGGTTTAGACCAGGTTTAGACCAGGTTTAGACCAGGTTTAGACCAGGTTTAGACCAGGTTCAGACCAGGTTCAGACCAGGTTCAGACCAGGTTTTAGACTAGTTTTAGACTAGTTTTAGACCAGGTTCAGACCAGGTTTAGTCCTGCTTTAGACCAGGTTTAGACCAGGTTTAGACCAGGTTTAGACCAGGTTATAGACTAGTTTTAGACTAGTTTTAGACCAGGTTTTAGACTAGTTTTAGACCAGGTTCAGACCAGGTTTAGTCCTGCTTTAGACCAGGTTTAGACCAGGTTTAGACCAGGTTTAGATCAGGTTTAGATCAAGTTTAGACCAGGTTCAGTCCAGGTCTAGACCAAGTTTAGACCAGTTTTAGACCGGGTTTAGACCAGGTCTAGACCAAGTTTAGACCAGGTCTAGACCAAGTTTAGACCAGGTCTAGGCCAAGTTTAGGCCAGGTTTAGGCCAGGTTTAGACCAGGTTTAGATCAGGTTCAGTCCAGGTTCAGTCCAGGTTCAGTCCAGGTTTAGACTATTTTTAGACCAGGTTTAGACCAGGTTTGGACCAGGTTTAGACCAGGTTTAGATCGGGTTCAGTCCAGGTTCAGTCCAGGTTCAGTCCAGGTTCAGTCCAGGTTTAGACTATTTTTAGACCAGTTTTAGACCAGGTTTAGACCAGGTTTGGACCAAGTTTAGACCAGGTTTAGACCAGGTTTAGACCAGGTTTGGACCAGGTTTAGTCCAGGTTTAGTCCAGGTTTAGACCAGGTTTAGTCCAGGTTTGGACCAAGTTTAGTCCAGGTTTAGTCCAGGTTTAGTCCAGGTTTGGTCCAGGTTTGGTCCAGGTTTGGTCCAGGTTTAGACCAGGTTTAGACCACATTTAGTTCTGCTTTAGACCAGTTTTAGACCAAGTTTAGACCAGGTCTAGACCAAGTTTAGACCAGGTCTAGACCAAGTTTAGACCAGGTCTAGGCCAGGTTTAGGCCAGGTCTAGGCCAGGTTTAGGCCAGGTTTAGGCCAGGTTTAGGCCAGGTCTAGGCCAGGTTTAGGCCAGGTCTGGACCAGGTCTGGACCAGGTTTAGACCAGGTTTAGACCAGGTTTAGACCAGGTTTAGACCAGGTTTAGACCAGGTTTAGTCCAGGTTTAGTCCAGGTTTAGACCAGGTTTAGACCAGGTTTAGACCAGGTTTAGACCAGGTTTAGTCCAGGTTTGGACCAAGTTTAGTCCAGGTTTAGTCCAGGTTTAGTCCAGGTTTAGTCCAGGTTTGGTCCAGGTTTGGTCCAGGTTTAGACCAGGTTTAGACCAAGTTTAGACCAGGGTTAGACCACATTTAGTTCTGCTTTAGACCAGTTTTAGACCAAGTTTAGACCAGGTCTAGACCAAGTTTAGACCAAGTTTAGACCAGGTCTAGACCAAGTTTAGACCAGGTCTAGGCCAGGTCTAGGCCAGGTTTAGGCCAGGTCTAGGCCAGGTTTAGACCAGGTTTAGACCAGGTTTAGACCAGGTTTAGACCAGGTTTAGTCCAGGTTTAGTCCAGGTTTAGACCAGGTTTAGACCAGGTTTAGACCAGGTTTAGACCAGGTTTGGACCAGGTTTAGACCAGGTTTGGTCCAGGTTTGGTCCAGGTTTGGACCAGGTTTAGACCAGGTTTAGACCAGGTTTAGACCAGGTTTAGACCAGGTTTGGACCAGGTTTAGACCAGGTTTGGTCCAGGTTTGGTCCAGGTTTGGTCCAGGTTTGGTCCAGGTTTGCACCAGGTTTAGACCAGGTTTAGACCAGGTTTAGACCAGGTTTAGTTCTGCTTTAGACCAGTTTTAGACCAGGTTTCGATCAGGTTTAGACCAGGTTTAGACCACGTTTAGTTCTGCTTTAGACCAGTTTTAGATCAGTTTTAGATCAGGTTTAGACCAGGTCTAGACCAGGTGTAGACCGGTTTTAGACCAGGTGTAGACCGGTTTTAGACCAGGTTTAGACCAGGTTCAGACCAGGTTTAGTTCTGCTTTAGACCAGTTTTAGACCAGGTTTCGATCAGGTTTAGACCAGGTTTAGACCAGGTATAGATCAGGTTTGGACTGGTTGTAGACCAGGTTTAGTCCCTCTGTATCCCTTGTTTCGTTTTGGTTCCTTGGTTTGTTTTGGTTGCTCGGTTACGGTTCTATCATGAGGTCCTGATGACGTTCCTCTGACGTTCCTCTGACGTTCCTCTGTTGTTCCTCGGACGTTCCTCTGACGTTCCTCTGATGTTCCTCTGATGTTCCTCTGATGTTCCTCTAATGTTCCTCTAATGTTCCTCTCATGTTCCTCTCATGTTCTCCTGATGTTCCTCATGTTCCTCTCGTTTTGACCCTGTGACCCTGCCGTAGGAGGGCAGTGCTGAGCGTTGCTCCGTCAGCGTTCTGTTTCGGGACGACTCACCCCAGAGGACCACTCGCTCTGAAGCTCCGACACCTGAGCATCATGGGATACCTGCCCCTGCTGGTGAGACCCTGTAACACGCCCGGGTCAATAGTTTTATTGATCGTTTATTTAACAGGAAAATAATCCCGGACTGAACCAGGACTAAAACCAGGACTAAAACCAGGACTGAACCAGGACTGAACCAGGACTAAAACCAGGACTGAACCAGGACTGAACCAGGACTGAACCAGAACTGAACCAGGACTAAAACCAGGACTGAACCAGGACTAAAACCAGGACTAAAACCTGTTATTTAACAGGAAAATAATCCCGGACTGAACCAGGACTAAAACCAGGACTAAAACCAGGACTGAACCAGGACTGAACCAGGACTAAAACCAGGACTAAAACCAGGACTGAACCAGGACTGAACCAGGACTGAACCAAGACTGAACCAGGACTAAAACCAGGACTGAACCAGGACTGAACCAGGACTAAAACCAGGACTAAAACCAGGACTGAACCAGGACTGAACCAGGACTGAACCAGGACTAAAACCAGGACTGAACCAGGACTGAACCAGGACTGAACCAGGACTAAAACCAGGACTAAAACCAGGACTAAAACCAGGACTAAACCAGGACTAAACCAGGACTGAACCAGGACTGAACCAGGACTGAACCAGGACTAAAACCAGGACTAAACCAGGACTAAAACCAGGACTAAACCAGGACTGAACCAGGACTAAACCAGGACTGAACTTTGTGGATAGTTCCAGGACTGTCAGAGGTTCAGATGGCTCCGCCCCCTCGCCAGCGCTCAGGCCTCTGATTGGCTGTTTTACTCCAGGTTGAATTATTTTCCTCTGGTGTTTGTGCAGGTTCCAGAGCAGGAGTTTGTGTCTCTGTCTGAGGAGAGGAGAGTCCAGTTCCTCGCAGAACTCGTCTTTCCCGACCGACAAACCCAGAGTTCAGATGTGACTTCAACATAACCACATTAAACACGGAGGTTCTGAATTATTGTTTTTTTTTGTCTTTCTTCCTTGTTCGAACGTTGTTCCTCATCACAAACCTGCCTGAAGAGGTTCTACAGTCATCCACACGTGTTTGAGTCATCTAGTGATCTCTCCTGGGCTTTACGAGTCTGTACGAAGCTCCGCCCACAAGCCTACGTCCCCCCCATGCTCCCACGGTACGAGTCTGTACGAGGCTCCACCCACAAGCCTACGTCCCCCCCATGCTCCCACAGTACGAGTCTGTACGAGGCTCCACCCACAAGACTAGGTCCCCCCCATGCTCCCACGGTCCGAGTCTGTACGAGGCTCCACCCACAAGCCTACGTGTCCCCCATGCTCCCACAGTACGAGTCTGCACGAGGCTCCACCCACAAGCCTATGTCCCCCGCACCTCCACAGTACGACGCTCCACCCACAAGCCTACGTCCCCCCCATGCTCCCACAGTACGAGTCTGCACGAGGCTCCACCCACAAGCCTACGTCCCCCCCATGCTCCCACAGTACGAGTCTGCACGAGGCTCCACCCACAAGCCTATGTCCCCCGCACCTCCACAGTACGACGCTCCACCCGCAAGCCTTTGTCCCCCCCATGCTCCCACAGTACGAGTCTGCACGAGGCTCCACCCACAAGCCTTTGTCCCTCCCATGCTCCCACAGTACGAGTCTGCACGAGGCTCCACCCACAAGCCTATGTCCCCCGCACCTCCACAGTACGACGCTCCACCCGCAAGCCTTTGTCCCTCCCATGCTCCCACAGTACGAGTCTGCATGAGGCTCCACCCACAAGCCTATGTCCCCCGCACCTCCACAGTACGAGGCTCCGCCCACAAGGCTATGTCCCCCCATGCTCCCACGGTACAAGTCTGTACGAAGCTCCACCCACAAGCCTATGTCCCCCGCACCTCCACAGTACGAGGCTCCGCCCACAAGGCTATGTCCCCCCATGTCCCACTGTACGAGTCTGTACGAGGCTCCGCCCACAAGCCTATATCCTCCATGCTCCCACGGTACAAGTCTGTACGAAGCTCCACCTCCAAGATCCACACGACAATTCTCCATAAATCTACAAAAACATACTGAACAAGACACCTGGACAAACCTGATGCAGGAGGTTCATGAGGAGGTTCATCAGGGGGTTCATCAGGGGGTTCATGAGGAGGTTCATCAGGGGGTTCATGAGGAGGTTCATCAGGGTTCATCAGGGGGTTCATGAGGAGGTTCATGAGGAGGTTCATCAGGGGGTTCATCAGGAGGTTCATGAGGAGGTTCATGAGGAGGTTCATCAGGGGGTTCATGAGGAGGTTCATCAGAGGGTTCATGAGGAGGTTCATGAGGAGGTTCATCAGGGGGTTCATCAGGAGTTTCATGAGGAGGTTCATCAGGGGGTTCATGAGGAGGTTCATCAGGGGGTTCATCAGGGGGTTCATGAGGAGGTTCATCAGGGGGTTCATGAGGAGGTTCATCAGGGGTTCTTCAGGAGGTTCATCAGGGGGTTCTTCAGGAGGTTCATGAGGAGGTTCTTCAGGAGGTTCATCAGGGGGTTCATCGGGGGGTTCATCGGGGGGTTCATCAGGGGGTTCATGAAGAGGTTCATCAGGGGGTTCATGAGGAGGTTCATCAGGGGGTTCATCAGGGGGTTCATGAGGAGGTTCATCAGGGGGTTCATGAGGAGGTTCATCAGGGTTCATCAGGGGGTTCATGAGGAGGTTCATGAGGAGGTTCATCAGGGGGTTCATCAGGGGGTTCATCAGGAGGTTCATGAGGAGGTTCATGAGGAGGTTCATCAGAGGGTTCATGAGGAGGTTCATGAGGAGGTTCATCAGGGGGTTCATCAGGAGTTTCATGAGGAGGTTCATCAGGGGGTTCATCAGGGGGTTCATGAGGAGGTTCATCAGGGGGTTCATGAGGAGGTTCATCAGGGGTTCTTCAGGAGGTTCATCAGGGGGTTCTTCAGGAGGTTCATGAGGAGGTTCTTCAGGAGGTTCATCAGGGGGTTCATCGGGGGGTTCATCAGGGGGTTCATGAAGAGGTTCATCAGGGGGTTCATGAGGAGGTTCATCGGGGGTTCATCAGGGGGTTCATGAGGAGGTTCATCAGAGGGTTCATGAGGAGGTTCATCAGGGGGTTCATGAGGAGGTTCATCAGGGGGTTCATCAGGGGGTTCATGAAGAGGTTCATCAGGGGGTTCATGAGGAGGTTCATCAGGGGATTCATCAGGGGGTTCATCAGGGGGTTCATCGGGGGGTTCATGAAGAGGTTCATCAGGGGGTTCATCAGGAGGTTCATGAGGAGGTTCATCACGGGGTTCATCAGGGGGTTCATGAAGAGGTTCATCAGGGGGGTTCATCAGGGGGTTCATGAGGAGGTTCATGAAGGGGTTCATGAAGAGGTTCATCAGGGGGTTCATGAGGAGTTTCATCAGGGGGTTCATCAGGAGGTTCATGAGGAGGTTCATCACGGGGTTCATCAGGGGGTTCATCGGGGGGTTCATCAGGGGGTTCATGAAGGGGTTCATGAAGAGGTTCATCAGGGGGTTCATGAGGAGTTTCATCAGGGGGTTCATCAGGAGGTTCATGAGGATGTTCATCAGGGGGTTCATGAGGAGGGTCATCAGGGGGGTCATCAGGAGGTTCATGAGGAGGTTCATCAGGGGGTTCATGAGGAGGTTCATCAGGAGGTTCATGAGGAGGTTCATCAGGGGGTCCATCAGGCGGTTCATCAGGGGGTTCATGAGGAGGTTCATCACGGGGTTCATGAAGAGGTTCATCAGGGGGTTCATGAGGAGGGTCATCGGGGTTCATCAGGAGGTTCATGAGGAGGTTCATCAGAGGGTTCATGAGGAGGTTCATGAGGAGGTTCATCAGGGGGTTCATGAGGAGGTTCATGAGGAGGTTCATCAGGGGGTGCATCGGGGGGTTCATGAGGTTCATCAGGGGGTTCATGAGGAGGTTCATCAGGGGTGTCATCGGGGGGGTTCATCAGGGGGGTCATGAGGAGGTTCATCAGGGGGTTCATGAGGAGGTTCATCAGGGGGGTCATCAGGAGGTTCATCAGGAGGTTCATCAGGGGGGTCATCAGGAGGTTCATGAGGAGGTTCATCAGGGGTGTCCTCGGGGGGGGTCATCAGGGGTGTCATCAGGGGGGTCATCAGGAGGTTCATGAGGAGGTTCATCAGGGGGTTCATGAGGAGGTTCATCAGGGGTGTCATCGGGGGGTTCATCAGGGGGGTCATCAGGAGGTTCATCAAATCAAACCAAACAATATTTATAAAGCGCTTTTCATACAAAAATGTAGCACAAAGTGCCTTAAAGTGGTCAAGGATTAGAAGATTGACCTTTATTGATTTCACACAGGAGAAGTTGTTTCTATATTTGACCCGGGGACCATCCCCATAATTTTGTTTTGTTATTTAGGCTTGGTCAGGCCCTAAGCTGGAAGATTTTACCTATGGCGCATTTTAGGTTGGTGGGGGAAACCGGAGTGCCCGGAGGAAACCCACCCAGACACGGGGAGAACATGCAAACTCCACACAGAAAGACCCGGGCAACCCGAACCTTCTTGCTGTGAAGCATGAGTGCTAGCCACTCAGCCACCGTGCTGCCAGGGAAAAAAAAAAAAAAAAAGACAAACAGATGGACAAACAAGCAAACAGACTAACAAGCAGACGAACAAACAACAAACAGATATACAAGCAAACAAACAAAAGAACAAGCAAACAGACGACGGAAGTCAATCAAAGGCCAAGCTAAACAGGTGAGTCTTGAGCCACTCTTAAAAACATGAACGTTCTCTTTGGCCCTGAGCTCCTCCGGCAGTTCCATAGACGAGGGCCGTAGTCCTGAAAAGACGCCTCTCCGTGAGTGTGTGTCCTGACTTTGGGAATGACCAGGAGCTGCCGGAGGAGCTCAGGGCCCGTGAAGGTTCGTAAGGGGAAAGCAGTTCTGAAAGATAAGAAGGCCCAAGACCATTAAGACATTTAAAAACCAGTAAAAGAACTTAAAAATCTATCCTGAAACTCACAGGGAGCCAATGCAGAGATTTTAAGACCGGTGTAATGTGGTCCCGCCCTCTGGTCCTAGTCAGGACACGTGCTGCTGAATTTTGTAATAATTACAAACCTGAAATCCTCTTTTTGGGAAGACCAGAGAGCAGGGCATTACAGTAGTCTATACGGCTGGTGATAAAAGCATTAGTGTCTCTGTATTGGCCTGAGAGAGAATAGGGCGAACTCTGGCTATGTTTTTAGGTGATGGAAACCTATGTTTGTGATGTTCTTGATGTGTGGGATAAAAGTCAGCTCAGAGTCAAAAATGACGCCCAGGTTTTTCACTTGAGGAGATGGGTTAAAAGACTGTGCTTGTAGTTTTGATAAAAGTTTCTCTCTCTGGGCCTCAGGACCGATGACTAAAGTTTTGTCCTGGTTAAGCTGGAGAAAGTTTCTTGCCATCCAGGATTTGATATCTAGAATGCAGTTAAAAAGAGCATCCATTGGCCTGGTGTCATCAGGAGACATGGAGATGTAAAGCTGCGTATCATCTGCAGAGCTGTGGAAGTGGATTCCATGTCTCCTGATGACGCCGCCAAGAGGGAGCATGTACAAGATGAAAAGCACAGGGCCTAAAATGGAACCCTGGGGGACACCACATGTGATTTTATGGATCTTGGAGGAGCATGTGTCCATGTATGTTCATGAGGAGGTTCATGAGGAGGTTCATGAGGAGGTTCATGAGGAGGTTCATGAGGAGGTTCATCAGGAGGATCATCAGGAGGTTCATCAGGAGGTTCATCAGGAGGATCATCAGGAGGTTCATCAGGAGGATGAGCTGAGAAACATCTTCAACCAAAAAAACTTTGTCCAGTTGACAAACTGAACTTCTTTTTTTCCGTGGATTCTACCTGGACGACTTGAGGGGTTCTTCACACAGTTTAACTCAGGCTTCTCATCATGCTTTTCTGACGTGGTTCTGGGGGTGAATATGAAACTGATCTTTCCACAGTAATCTGATTAATCACAGTTTCCTCATCATGAAACAAAGGGGGAAATACTTGTAGGTGTGGAGAGGATTTTTCTCTTAAATAAAATCATCACAGAAAAAACTTTTATTTGGGTTTTCTTTGTTTAATGTTTTAATTTGCTTGAAAGTGACATGCAAAAAGTAAGAAATCAGGAAGGGGAAAATACTGTTTACAGCACTGTACAGGGACCAAGTTTAGACCAGGTTTAGACCAGGTTTAGACCAGGTCCAGACCAGGTTTAGACCAGGTTTAGACCAGGTTTAGACCAGGTTTAGACCAGGTCCAGACCAGGTTTAGACCAGGTCTAGACCAGGTCCAGACCAGGTTTAGACCAGGTTTAGACCAGGTCCAGACCAGGTTTAGACCAGGTTTAGACCAGGTTTAGACCAGGTTTAGACCAGGTTCAGACCAGGTTCAGACCAGGTCCAGACCAGGTTTAGACCAGGTTTAGACCAGGTTTAGACCAGGTTCAGACCAGGTTTAGACCAGGTTTAGACCAGGTCCAGACCAGGTCCAGACCAGGTTTAGACCAGGTCCAGACCAGGTTTAGACCAGGTTCAGACCGGCTTTAGTGCCGGTTTCCTGTTTGAAAACCACGAAACCACTGCAACAAGGTGAGAAGTGAACTCCCACAAACGAGTCACTTAGAAATTTAGACCAAAACACCAAATGCCCTCCCCTGAGTCAGATGCCCTCCCTCTGTGTCAGATGCCCTCCTCTGTGTCAGATGCCCTCCCCTGAGTCAGATGCCCTCCCTCTGTGTCAGATGCCCCCCCCCTGAGTCAGATGCCCTCCCCTGAGTCAGATGCCCTCCCTCTGTGTCAGATGCCCTCCCCTTGTGTCAGATGCAGATGCCCTCCCCTGAGTGTCAGATGCCCTCCCCTGAGTCAGATGCAGATGCCCTCCCCTGTGTCAGATGCCCTCCCCCTGTGTCAGATGCCCTCCCCTGTGTCAGATGCCCTCCCCCTGTGTCAGATGCCCTCCCTCTGTGTCAGATGCCCTCCCCTGAGTCAGATGCCCTCCCCTGAGTCAGATGCCCTCCCCCTGAGTCAGATGCCCTCCCCTGAGTCAGATGCCCTCCCCTGAGTCAGATGCCCTCCCCCTGTGTCAGATGCCCTCCCTCTGTGTCAGATGCCCTCCCCTGAGTCAGATGCCCTCCCCTGAGTCAGATGCCCTCCCTCTGTGTCAGATGCCCTCCCCTGAGTCAGATGCCCTCCCTCTGTGTCAGATGCCCTCCCTCTGTGTCAGATGCCCTCCCTCTGTGTCAGATGCCCTCCCTCTGTGTCAGATGCCCTCCCCCTGTGTCAGATGCCCTCCCTCTGTGTCAGATGCCCTCCCTCTGTGTCAGATGCCCTCCCTCTGTGTCAGATGCCCTCCCTCTGTGTCAGATGCCCTCCCCCTGTGTCAGATGCCCTCCCCCTGTGTCAGATGCCCTCCTCTGTGTCAGATGCCCTCCCCCTGTGTCAGATGCCCTCCCCTGAGTCAGATGCCCTCCCTCTGTGTCAGATGCCCTCCTCTGTGTCAGATGCCCTCCCCCTGTGTCAGATGCCCTCCCCCTGTGTCAGATGCCCTCCCTCTGTGTCAGATGCCCTCCCTCTGTGTCAGATGCCCTCCCTCTGTGTCAGATGCCCTCCTCTGTGTCAGATGCCCTCCCCCTGTGTCAGATGCCCTCCCTCTGTGTCAGATGCCCTCCCCCTGTGTCAGATGCCCTCCCCTGAGTCAGATGCCCTCCCCTGTGTCAGATGCCCTCCTCTGTGTCAGATGCCCTCCCCCTGTGTCAGATGCCCTCCTCTGTGTCAGATGCCCTCCCCCTGTGTCAGATGCCCTCCCCTGTGTCAGATGCCCTCCCCCTGTGTCAGATGCCCTCCCTCTGTGTCAGATGCCCTCCCGTTGGGTTCATGTTCCTGTTCATGTTGGATGAGTTTAAAGTTTAAAGTTCAGGTGTGATATTTCTCAGTACAGAGTGGATAAAACTCCAGACGGATGTTCAGAGTCTCAGGACGTGGGTTCATCTTCTGCTCCTCCAGTGTGGAGGAGCTGATGGAGGTTCATCTTCTGCTCCTCCAGTGTGGAGGAGCTGATGGAGGTTCATCTTCTGCTCCTCCAGTGTGGAGGAGCTGATGGAGGTTGTGTGTTCACATAATCCCTCTCACACTCTGCTCCTCTGAACTTCACCTGGAGAATACAAGAGGAGAGTGAGGAGACAGGAGGAGAGGAGCAGGGAGGAGCAGTGAGGAGCAGTGAGGAGCAGTGAGGAGCAGTGTTTTTACCCAGAGCGCCGCGCAGGAGATGGTGAGGAGGAGGCTGTAGCCGCTCAGACTCGCCACAGCGATGATCCAGACCAGGTCTAGACCCTGGACCTGGTCTGGACCCTGGACCTGGTCTGGTCCTGGGTCCTTGAGTCCACAGTGGAGACCTGCACAGAGAGGGACAGTAACGGGAGGGCATCTGGCACAGGGAGGGCATCTGGCACTCACCTCGGACCAGGACCAGGACGTGCTCGGGTTCGGGCACCGTGCGGACCGGGGGCGGGTACTTGGACCGGGCCCGGCAGGCGTACACCCCCCCGCTGCTCTTGTCCGATACGGGGACGGAAAACCCCAGACCAGAGCTCTGATTGGTCACCAGGTCTGCGGTCATCTGATTGGCTCCGGAGGGCACGGGGGCGGGGACGCAGTTTGATTGACAGCAGAAGGACCGGATCTCGGTCTGGTTCTGGTTCTGGTTCTGGAGCAGGTGGACACAGAAGTCCTCGGAGTCCAGAACCGGACAAGGGACAAAGACCCGGTCCAGAACTCCGACACAGACCCAACGAAGTCTGTCTGAGGAGAGAGACCAGGACTAAACCAGGACTAAACCAGGACTAGACCAGGACTAGACCAGGACTAGACCAGGACTAAACCAGGACTAAACCAGGACTAAACCAGGACTAGACCAGGACTAAACCAGGACTAAACCAGGACTAGACCAGGACTAGACCAGGACTGAACCAGGACTAAACCAGGACTAAACCAGGACTAGACCAGGACTAAACCAGGACTAAACCAGGACTAAACCAGGACTAAACCAGGACTAGACCAGGACTAGACCAGGACTGAACCAGGACTAAACCAGGACTAGACCAGGACTAGACCAGGACTAGACCAGGACTAAACCAGGACTAAACCAGGACTAGACCAGGACTAGACCAGGACTAAACCAGGACTAAAGCAGGACTAAAGCAGGACTAAAGCAGGACTAAACCAGGACTAGACCAGGACTAGACCAGGACTGAACCAGGACTAAACCAGGACTAGACCAGGACTAGACCAGGACTAGACCAGGACTAAACCAGGACTAAACCAGGACTAGACCAGGACTAGACCAGGACTAGACCAGGACTAAACCAGGACTAAACCAGGACTAGACCAGGACTAGACCAGGACTAAACCAGGACTAAAGCAGGACTAAAGCAGGACTAAAGCAGGACTAAAGCAGGACTGAACCAGGACTAGACCAGGACTAAACCAGGACTAAACCAGGACTAGACCAGGACTAGACCAGGACTAAACCAGGACTGAACCAGGACTAAACCAGGACTAGACCAGGACTAGACCAGGACTAGACCAGGACTAAACCAGGACTAAACCAGGACTAGACCAGGACTAGACCAGGACTAAACCAGGACTGAACCAGGACTAAACCAGGACTGAACCAGGACTGAACCAGGACTAAACCAGGACTAAACCAGGACTAGACCAGGACTGAACCAGGACTAAACCAGGACTAGACCAGGACTAGACCAGGACTAGACCAGGACTAAACCAGGACTAAACCAGGACTAGACCAGGACTAGACCAGGACTAAACCAGGACTGAACCAGGACTAAACCAGGACTGAACCAGGACTGAACCAGGACTAAACCAGGACTAGACCAGGACTAGACCAGGACTAGACCAGGACTAAACCAGGACTAAACCAGGACTAGACCAGGACTAAACCAGGACTAAACCAGGACTGAACCAGGACTAAACCAGGACTGAACCAGGACTGAACCAGGACTAAACCAGGACTAGACCAGGACTAAACCAGGACTAAACCAGGACTGAACCAGGACTAGACCAGGACTAGACCAGGACTGAACCAGGACTAGACCAGGACTAGACCAGGACTAAACCAGGACTGAACCAGGACTAGACCAGGACTAGACCAGGACTAAACCAGGACTAAACCAGGACTGAACCAGGACTAAACCAGGACTAGACCAGGACTAGACCAGGACTGAACCAGGACTAGACCAGGACTAGACCAGGACTAGCCCAGGACTGAACCAGGACTAAACCAGGACTAAACCAGGACTGAACCAGGACTAGACCAGGACTAGACCAGGACTAAACCAGGACTAAACCAGGACTGAACCAGGACTAAACCAGGACTAGACCAGGACTAGACCAGGACTGAACCAGGACTAAACCAGGACTAGACCAGGACTAAACCAGGACTAAACCAGGACTGAACCAGGACTAGACCAGGACTAGACCAGGACTAAACCAGGACTAAACCAGGACTGAACCAGGACTAAACCAGGACTAGACCAGGACTAGACCAGGACTGAACCAGGACTAGACCAGGACTAGACCAGGACTAGCCCAGGACTGAACCAGGACTGAACCAGGACTAAACCAGGACTAGACCAGGACTAAACCAGGACTAAACCAGGACTGAACCAGGACTAGACCAGGACTAGACCAGGACTAAACCAGGACTGAACCAGGACTAAACCAGGACTGAACCAGGACTAAACCAGGACTAGACCAGGACTAGACCAGGACTGAACCAGGACTAAACCAGGACTAGACCAGGACTAGACCAGGACTGAACCAGGACTAAACCAGGACTAGACCAGGACTGAACCAGGACTAGACCAGGACTAGACCAGGACTAAACCAGGACTGAACCAGGACTAAACCAGGACTAGACCAGGACTAGACCAGGACTAAACCAGGACTAGACCAGGACTGAACCAGGACTAAACCAGGACTAGACCAGGACTAGACCAGGACTAGACCAGGACTAAACCAGGACTAAACCAGGACTAGACCAGGACTAGACCAGGACTAAACCAGGTCTGAACCAGGACTAAACCAGGACTAAACCAGGACTAGACCAGGACTGAACCAGGACTAAACCAGGACTAGACCAGGACTAGACCAGGACTAGACCAGGACTAAACCAGGACTAAACCAGGACTAGACCAGGACTAGACCAGGACTAAACCAGGACTGAACCAGGACTAAACCAGGACTGAACCAGGACTGAACCAGGACTAAACCAGGACTAGACCAGGACTAGACCAGGACTAGACCAGGACTAAACCAGGACTAAACCAGGACTAGACCAGGACTAAACCAGGACTAAACCAGGACTGAACCAGGACTAAACCAGGACTGAACCAGGACTGAACCAGGACTAAACCAGGACTAGACCAGGACTAAACCAGGACTAAACCAGGACTGAACCAGGACTAGACCAGGACTAGACCAGGACTAGCCCAGGACTGAACCAGGACTGAACCAGGACTAAACCAGGACTAGACCAGGACTAAACCAGGACTAAACCAGGACTGAACCAGGACTAGACCAGGACTAGACCAGGACTAAACCAGGACTAAACCAGGACTGAACCAGGACTAAACCAGGACTAGACCAGGACTAGACCAGGACTGAACCAGGACTAAACCAGGACTAGACCAGGACTAGACCAGGACTGAACCAGGACTAAACCAGGACTAGACCAGGACTGAACCAGGACTAGACCAGGACTAGACCAGGACTAAACCAGGACTGAACCAGGACTAAACCAGGACTAGACCAGGACTGAACCAGGACTAAACCAGGACTAGACCAGGACTGAACCAGGACTAGACCAGGACTAGACCAGGACTAAACCAGGACTGAACCAGGACTAAACCAGGACTAGACCAGGACTAGACCAGGACTAAACCAGGACTAAACCAGGACTGAACCAGGACTGAACCAGGACTAAACCAGGACTAGACCAGGACTAGACCAGGACTAGATCAGGACTAAACCAGGTCTAAACCAGGACTAAACCAGGACTAGACCAGGACTAAACCAGGACTAAACCAGGACTGAACCAGGACTAAACCAGGACTGAACCAGGACTGAACCAGGACTAAACCAGGACTAGACCAGGACTAGACCAGGACTAGATCAGGACTAAACCAGGTCTAAACCAGGACTAAACCAGGACTAGACCAGGACTAAACCAGGACTAAACCAGGACTGAACCAGGACTAAACCAGGACTGAACCAGGACTGAACCAGGACTAAACCAGGACTAGACCAGGACTAAACCAGGACTAAACCAGGACTAAACCAGGACTGAACCAGGACTAGACCAGGACTAGACCAGGACTAGACCAGGACTGAACCAGGACTAGACCAGGACTAAACCAGGACTAAACCAGGACTAGACCAGGACTAGACCAGGACTAGACCAGGACTGAACCAGGACTAGACCAGGACTAGACCAGGACTAAACCAGGACTGAACCAGGACTAAACCAGGACTGAACCAGGACTAAACCAGGACTAGACCAGGACTAGACCAGGACTAAACCAGGACTAGACCAGGACTAGACCAGGACTAAACCAGGACTGAACCAGGACTAAACCAGGACTGAACCAGGACTAAACCAGGACTAAACCAGGACTAAACCAGGACTAAACCAGGACTAGACCAGGACTAAACCAGGACTGAACCAGGACTAAACCAGGACTGAACCAGGACTAAACCAGGACTAGACCAGGACTAGACCAGGACTAAACCAGGACTAGACCAGGACTAGACCAGGACTAAACCAGGACTGAACCAGGACTAAACCAGGACTAGACCAGGTCTGAACCAGGACTAAACCAGGACTAAACCAGGACTAAACCAGGACTAGACCAGGTCTGAACCAGGACTAAACCAGGACTAAACCAGGACTAAACCAGGACTAGACCAGGACTAAACCAGGACTGAACCAGGACTAAACCAGGACTGAACCAGGACTAAACCAGGACTAGACCAGGACTAGACCAGGACTAAACCAGGACTAGACCAGGACTAGACCAGGACTAAACCAGGACTGAACCAGGACTAAACCAGGACTAGACCAGGTCTGAACCAGGACTAAACCAGGACTAAACCAGGACTAAACCAGGACTAGACCAGGTCTGAACCAGGACTAAACCAGGACTAAACCAGGACTAAACCAGGACTAGACCAGGTCTGAACCAGGTCTTGAGCGGATGCAGTCTAACCGCACTCGTGTGGTGAAAATCATCCCACAAGAAACTCACGTTTTCTACAGTACTTTTACTACAGTATGAGTACTTTTACTACAGTATGAGTACTTTTACTACAGTATGAGTACTTTTACTACAGTATGAGTACTTTTACTACAGTATGAGTACTTTTACTACAGTATGAGTACTTTTACTACAGTATCAGTACTTTTACTACAGTATCAGTACTTTTACTACAGTATGAGTACTTTTACTACAGTATCAGTACTTTTACTACAGTATCAGTACTTTTACTACAGTATGAGTACTTTTACTACAGTATGAGTACTTTTACTACAGTATGAGTACTTTTACTACAGTATGAGTACTTTTACTACAGTATGAGTACTTTTACTACAGTATGAGTACTTTTACTACAGTATCAGTACTTTTACTACAGTATGAGTACTTTTACTACAGTATGAGTACTTTTACTACAGTATGAGTACTTTTACTACAGTATCAGTACTTTTACTACAGTATCAGTACTTTTACTACAGTATGAGTACTTTTACTACAGTATCAGTACTTTTACTACAGTATCAGTACTTTTACTACAGTATGAGTACTTTTACTACAGTATCAGTACTTTTACTACAGTATGAGTACTTTTACTACAGTATCAGTACTTTTACTACAGTATCAGTACTTTTACTACAGTATCAGTACTTTTACTACAGTATGAGTACTTTTACTACAGTATCAGTACTTTTACTACAGTATGAGTACTTTTACTACAGTATGAGTACTTTTACTACAGTATGAGTACTTTTACTACAGTATCAGTACTTTTACTACAGTATCAGTACTTTTACTACAGTATCAGTACTTTTACTACAGTATGAGTACTTTTACTACAGTATGAGTACTTTTACTACAGTATGAGTACTTTTACTACAGTATGAGTACTTTTACTACAGTATGAGTACTTTTACTACAGTATGAGTACTTTTACTACAGTATGAGTACTTTTACTACAGTATCAGTACTTTTACTACAGTATCAGTACTTTTACTACAGTATGAGTACTTTTACTACAGTATCAGTACTTTTACTACAGTATCAGTACTTTTACTACAGTATGAGTACTTTTACTACAGTATGAGTACTTTTACTACAGTATGAGTACTTTTACTACAGTATGAGTACTTTTACTACAGTATGAGTACTTTTACTACAGTATGAGTACTTTTACTACAGTATGAGTACTTTTACTACAGTATCAGTACTTTTACTACAGTATCAGTACTTTTACTACAGTATGAGTACTTTTACTACAGTATGAGTACTTTTACTACAGTATGAGTACTTTTACTACAGTATGAGTACTTTTACTACAGTATCAGTACTTTTACTACAGTATCAGTACTTTTACTACAGTATCAGTACTTTTACTACAGTATCAGTACTTTTACTACAGTATGAGTACTTTTACTACAGTATTAGTACTTTTACTACAGTATCAGTACTTTTACTACAGTATCAGTACTTTTACTACAGTATCAGTACTTTTACTACAGTATCAGTACTTTTACTACAGTATGAGTACTTTTACTACAGTATGAGTACTTTTACTACAGTATCAGTACTTTTACTACAGTATGAGTACTTTTACTACAGTATGAGTACTTTTACTACAGTATCAGTACTTTTACTACAGTATCAGTACTTTTACTACAGTATGAGTACTTTTACTACAGTATCAGTACTTTTACTACAGTATCAGTACTTTTACTACAGTATCAGTACTTTTACTACAGTATGAGTACTTTTACTACAGTATCAGTACTTTTACTACAGTATCAGTACTTTTACTACAGTATCAGTACTTTTACTACAGTATCAGTACTTTTACTACAGTATCAGTACTTTTACTACAGTATCAGTACTTTTACTACAGTATCAGTACTTTTACTACAGTATCAGTACTTTTACTACAGTATGAGTACTTTTACTACAGTATCAGTACTTTTACTACAGTATCAGTACTTTTACTACAGTATGAGTACTTTTACTACAGTATCAGTACTTTTACTACAGTATGAGTACTTTTACTACAGTATCAGTACTTTTACTACAGTATAAGTACTTTTACTACAGTATCAGTACTTTTACTACAGTATGAGTACTTTTACTACAGTATCAGTACTTTTACTACAGTATCAGTACTTTTACTACAGTATCAGTACTTTTACTACAGTATGAGTACTTTTACTACAGTATCAGTACTTTTACTACAGTATGAGTACTTTTACTACAGTATGAGTACTTTTACTACAGTATGAGTACTTTTACTACAGTATGAGTACTTTTACTACAGTATCAGTACTTTTACTACAGTATCAGTACTTTTACTACAGTATCAGTACTTTTACTACAGTATGAGTACTTTTACTACAGTATGAGTACTTTTACTACAGTATGAGTACTTTTACTACAGTATCAGTACTTTTACTACAGTATGAGTACTTTTACTACAGTATGAGTACTTTTACTACAGTATGAGTACTTTTACTACAGTATCAGTACTTTTACTACAGTATCAGTACTTTTACTACAGTATCAGTACTTTTACTACAGTATCAGTACTTTTACTACAGTATCAGTACTTTTACTACAGTATTAGTACTTTTACTACAGTATCAGTACTTTTACTACAGTATGAGTACTTTTACTACAGTATCAGTACTTTTACTACAGTATCAGTACTTTTACTACAGTATCAGTACTTTTACTACAGTATCAGTACTTTTACTACAGTATCAGTACTTTTACTACAGTATCAGTACTTTTACTACAGTATCAGTACTTTTACTACAGTATCAGTACTTTTACTACAGTATCAGTACTTTTACTACAGTATGAGTACTTTTACTACAGTATCAGTACTTTTACTACAGTATGAGTACTTTTACTACAGTATGAGTACTTTTACTACAGTATCAGTACTTTTACTACAGTATCAGTACTTTTACTACAGTATGAGTACTTTTACTACAGTATCAGTACTTTTACTACAGTATTAGTACTTTTACTACAGTATGAGTACTTTTACTACAGTATGAGTACTTTTACTACAGTATCAGTACTTTTACTACAGTATCAGTACTTTTACTACAGTATGAGTACTTTTACTACAGTATCAGTACTTTTACTACAGTATCAGTACTTTTACTACAGTATGAGTACTTTTACTACAGTATGAGTACTTTTACTACAGTATCAGTACTTTTACTACAGTATCAGTACTTTTACTACAGTATGAGTACTTTTACTACAGTATCAGTACTTTTACTACAGTATCAGTACTTTTACTACAGTATGAGTACTTTTACTACAGTATCAGTACTTTTACTACAGTATAAGTACTTTTACTACAGTATCAGTACTTTTACTACAGTATGAGTACTTTTACTACAGTATCAGTACTTTTACTACAGTATCAGTACTTTTACTACAGTATCAGTACTTTTACTACAGTATGAGTACTTTTACTACAGTATCAGTACTTTTACTACAGTATGAGTACTTTTACTACAGTATCAGTACTTTTACTACAGTATGAGTACTTTTACTACAGTATGAGTACTTTTACTACAGTATGAGTACTTTTACTACAGTATCAGTACTTTTACTACAGTATCAGTACTTTTACTACAGTATCAGTACTTTTACTACAGTATCAGTACTTTTACTACAGTATCAGTACTTTTACTACAGTATTAGTACTTTTACTACAGTATCAGTACTTTTACTACAGTATGAGTACTTTTACTACAGTATGAGTACTTTTACTACAGTATCAGTACTTTTACTACAGTATCAGTACTTTTACTACAGTATTAGTACTTTTACTACAGTATGAGTACTTTTACTACAGTATCAGTACTTTTACTACAGTATCAGTACTTTTACTACAGTATGAGTACTTTTACTACAGTATGAGTACTTTTACTACAGTATCAGTACTTTTACTACAGTATCAGTACTTTTACTACAGTATCAGTACTTTTACTACAGTATCAGTACTTTTACTACAGTATCAGTACTTTTACTACAGTATCAGTACTTTTACTACAGTATCAGTACTTTTACTACAGTATCAGTACTTTTACTACAGTATGAGTACTTTTACTACAGTATGAGTACTTTTACTACAGTATCAGTACTTTTACTACAGTATCAGTACTTTTACTACAGCTTTTACTACAGTATCAGTACTTTTACTACAGTATCAGTACTTTTACTACAGTATGAGTACTTTTACTACAGTATCAGTACTTTTACTACAGTATCAGTACTTTTACTACAGTATCAGTACTTTTACTACAGTATGAGTACTTTTACTACAGTATGAGTACTTTTACTACAGTATGAGTACTTTTACTACAGTATGAGTACTTTTACTACAGTATGAGTACTTTTACTACAGTATCAGTACTTTTACTACAGTATCAGTACTTTTACTACAGTATCAGTACTTTTACTACAGTACTTTTACTTCAGTACTGCACAGCTCTACAGTATCAGTATTTGGATGATTTTACTTTGACTTGGTACTATTATTGGTTCTTCTCTCAGACTGAAAACGCTCTGTTCCACCTTGTGATGTCATCAGGAAGTGCTCCACTGTGTTTTGAAACTCCACACACCTTCACTAGAATCATCTGGATCATTTCAGTCCTGGAGTCTGAATAGACCTGGTTCAGTCCTGGTTCAGACCTGGTTTAGACCTGGTTTAGTCCTGGTTCAGTCCTGGTTTAGACCTGGTTCAGACCTGGTTCAGTCCTGGTTCAGTCCTGGTTTAGACCTGGTTCAGACCTGGTTCAGACCTGGTTTAGTCCTGGTTTAGACCTGGTTCAGTCCTTGTTCAGTCCTGGTTTAGTCCTGGTTTAGTCCTGGTTCAGACCTGGTTCAGACCTGGTTTAGTCCTGGTTTAGTCCTGGTTCAGTCCTGGTTTAGACCTGGTTCAGTCCTTGTTCAGTCCTGGTTTAGTCCTGGTTTAGTCCTGGTTCAGACCTGGTTTAGTCCTGGTTTAGTCCTGGTTTAGACCTGGTTCAGTCCTTGTTCAGTCCTGGTTTAGTCCTGGTT
Source organism: Paratrypauchen microcephalus (assembly GCA_036785185.1). NCBI lineage: Eukaryota > Metazoa > Chordata > Actinopteri > Gobiiformes > Gobiidae > Paratrypauchen > Paratrypauchen microcephalus. The sequence goes on along the minus strand of JAVJIX010000235.1, from coordinate 886,774 downwards.
TAGTCCTGGTTCAGACCTGGTTTAGACCTGGTTTAGTCCTGGTTTAGTCCTGGTTTAGTCCTGGTTCAGACCTGGTTCAGACCTGGTTTAGTCCTGGTTTAGTCCTGGTTTAGTCCTGGTTCAGACCTGGTTTAGACCTGGTTTAGTCCTGGTTTAGTCCTGGTTTAGTCCTGGTTCAGACCTGGTTTAGTCCTGGTTCAGTCCTGGTTTAGACCTGGTTTAGACCTGGTTTAGACCTGGTTTAGACCTGGTTTAGTCCTGGTTCAGTCCTGGTTCAGACCTGGTTTAGTCCTGGTTTAGACCTGGTTCAGACCTGGTTTAGTCCTGGTTTAGACCTGGTTCAGACCTGGTTCAGACCTGGTTTAGTCCTGGTTTAGTCCTGGTTTAGACCTGGTTCAGACCTGGTTTAGACCTGGTTCAGTCCTTGTTCAGTCCTGGTTCAGACCTGGTTTAGTCCTGGTTCAGACCTGGTTTAGACCTGGTTTAGTCCTGGTTTAGTCCTGGTTTAGTCCTGGTTCAGACCTGGTTCAGACCTGGTTTAGTCCTGGTTTAGTCCTGGTTCAGACCTGGTTCAGACCTGGTTTAGTCCTGGTTTAGTCCTGGTTTAGTCCTGGTTTAGTCCTTGTTCAGTCCTGGTTTAGTCCTGGTTTAGTCCTGGTTCAGACCTGGTTCAGACCTGGTTTAGTCCTGGTTTAGTCCTGGTTTAGTCCTGGTTCAGACCTGGTTTAGTCCTGGTTTAGTCCTGGTTCAGACCTGGTTTAGTCCTGGTTTAGTCCTGGTTTAGTCCTGGTTCAGACCTGGTTTAGTCCTGGTTCAGTCCTGGTTTAGACCTGGTTTAGACCTGGTTTAGACCTGGTTTAGACCTGGTTTAGTCCTGGTTCAGTCCTGGTTCAGACCTGGTTTAGTCCTGGTTTAGACCTGGTTCAGACCTGGTTTAGTCCTGGTTTAGACCTGGTTCAGACCTGGTTCAGACCTGGTTTAGTCCTGGTTTAGTCCTGGTTTAGACCTGGTTCAGACCTGGTTTAGTCCTGGTTTAGTCCTGGTTTAGTCCTGGTTCAGACCTGGTTTAGTCCTGGTTTAGACCTGGTTCAGACCTGGTTCAGACCTGGTTTAGTCCTGGTTTAGTCCTGGTATAGACCTGGTTTAGACCTGGTTTAGTCCTGGTTCAGACCTGGTTTAGTCCTGGTTTAGTCCTGGTTTAGTCCTGGTTCAGACCTGGTTTAGTCCTGGTTTAGACCTGGTTTAGTCCTGGTTTAGTCCTGGTTCAGTCCTAGTTTAGACCTGGTTTAGTCCTGGTTCAGACCTGGTTTAGTCCTGGTTTAGTCCTGGTTTAGACCTGGTTCAGACCTGGTTCAGACCTGGTTTAGTCCTGGTTTAGTCCTGGTTTAGTCCTGGTTTAGTCCTGGTTTAGACCTGGTTTAGACCTGGTTTAGACCTGGTTTAGTCCTGGAGTCGCCGATCTCGACTGAACTAAAGGTAAAAGTTCACTGTTCACTTGATGACATCATGAGGTGGAACAGAGCGTTTGGAGCTTTGGAGATGTTACAGACGAATAATAAAGAGTTCCTCAAACATGTGAAAGAAACAAACACGACTCCAGGTGTTTGAGGAGGAACATGATTAAAGCTCAGAGTTTGTGTGATTCAGAATCTTTAAAATGAAATAAAAATAAAAATACTCACAGTCACAGGAACTCGACCATTTTGAACCAGAACAAAAAAATCCACAAAACGCCCAAAAATAAAGTAGAGCCTGGAGAAACGTGTGTGTGTCCATAGTGCAGTTGTGAGTATTTGTGAGTATTCGTAGTACTTGTAGTACTTGTGGTGTACTCGTGGTGCAGCTGCAGCTCAGCCACAGACCCTCCTCCTCCAGCACTTCCTGTCCTCAAACACAGAGTTTACACAAAGTATTCACACCCTTTAATGTTTTATTTTATTATAGATCAGATTTGTTAAAACAGAAAAAGTGAAATCTCACATGTCAGAAGTATTCAGACCCTTTACATGTCAGAAGTATTCAGACCCTTTTACATGTCAGAAGTATTCAGACCCTTTATATGGTCAGAAGTATTCAGACCCTTTATATGTCAGAAGTATTCAGACCCTTTACATGTCAGACGTATTCTGACCCTTTACATGGTCAGACGTATTCAGACCCTTTACATGTCAGAAGTATTCAGACCCTTTACATGTCAGAAGTATTCAGACCCTTTACATGTCAGAAGTATTCTGACCCTTTACATGGTCAGAAGTATTCAGACCCTTTACATGGTCAGAAGTATTCAGACCCTTTACATGTCAGAAGTATTCAGACCCTTTACATGGTCAGAAGTATTCAGACCCTTTACATGTCAGAAGTATTCAGACCTTTTACATGTCAGAAGTATTCTGACCCTTTACATGGTCAGAAGTATTCTGACCCTTTACATGGTCAGAAGTATTCAGACCCTTTACATGTCAGAAGTATTCAGACCCTTTACATGTCAGAAGTATTCTGACCTTTACATGTCAGAAGTATTCAGACCCTTTACATGGTCAGACGTATTCAGACCCTTTACATGTCAGAAGTATTCAGACCCTTTACATGTCAGAAGTATTCTGACCTTTTACATGTCAGAAGTATTCAGACCTTTACATGGTCAGAAGTATTCAGACCCTTTACATGTCAGAAGTATTCAGACCCTTTACATGTCAGAAGTATTCAGGCCCTTTTACATGTCAGAAGTATTCTGACCCTTTACATGGTCAGAAGTATTCTGACCCTTTACATGTCAGAATTATTCAGACCCTTTACATGTCAGAAGTATTCAGACCCTTTTACATGTCAGAAGTATTCAGACCCTTTACATGTCAGAAGTATTCTGACCCTTTTACATGTCAGAAGTATTCAGACCCTTTACATGGTCAGAAGTATTCAGACCCTTTACATGGTCAGAAGTATTCTGACCCTTTACATGGTCAGAAGTATTCTGACCCTTTTACATGTCAGAAGTATTCAGACCCTTTACATGTCAGAAGTATTCAGACCCTTTACATGGTCAGAAGTATTCAGACCCTTTGCTCAGTATTTAGTAGAAGTTCCTTTTGAGTCTTTTTGGGAATGCTGAAGTTTTCCAGCCCTGGATTTGGGGATCCTCTGCCGTTCCTCCTGCAGATCCTCTCCAGTTCTGTCAGGTTGGATGGTGAACGTTGGTGGAGACATTTTCAGGTCTCTCCAGAGATGCTCAGTTGGGTTTAAGTCAGGGCTCTGGGCCGGAGTTGTGGTGAAGCCGCTCCTTCGTTCTTTTAGCCGTGTGTTTAGGGTCATCGTCTTGTTGGAAGGTGAACCTTCGGCCCAGTCTGAGGTCCTGAGCTCTGGAGAAGGTTTTCGTCCAGGATATCCCCGTACTCGGCCGCGTTCATCTTTCCTTCCATTGCGCCCGGTCGTCCTGCCCCACAGGCTGATGCTCCACCCCCCCATACTTCACTGTTGGACTGTATTGGACAGGTGATGAGCAGGGCCTGGTTTTCTCCACACAAACCGCTTAGAATTAAGGACAAAAACTTCTATCTTGTTCTCATCAGACACAAAATCTTATTTCTCTCCATGTTGGAGTCCTTCAGGTGTTTTTTACAAACTCCATGTGTCTTTCATGTGTCTTCACTGAGGAGAGGCTTCCGTCGGGCCACTCTGCCATAAAGCCCCGACTGGTGGAGCTGCAGTGATGGTCGACTTTCCTAAACTTTGTCCATCTCCCGAGCGTATCTCTGGAGCTCAGCCACAGTGATCTTTGGGTTCTGCTTTACCTCTGTCACCGAGGCTCTTCTCCCCGATCGCTCAGTTTGGCCGGACGGCTCTAGGAAGGGTTCTGCTCGTCCCAAACGTCTTCCATTGAAGGGTTCTGGAGGCCCCTGTGCTCTTAGGAACCTTAAGTGCAGCACAAATGTTTTTGTGACCCTTCCACAGTTGTGTCTCTGAGCTCTTCAGGCACTTCCTTTGACCTCATGATTGTCATTTGCTCTGACCTGCACTGTGAGCTGTGAGCTCTTATATAGACAGGTGTGTGGCTTTCCTAATCAATCCAATCACTTTAATCAATCACAGCTGGACTCCAGTGAAGGTGGAGAACATCTCAAGGAGGATCACAACAAATGGACACAACCTGAGTTAAATATGAGTGTCACAGCAAAGGGTCTGAATACTTCTGACCATGTAAAGGGTCTGAATACTTCTGACCATGTAAAGGGTCTGAATACTTCTGACCATGTAAAGGGTCTGAATACTTCTGACCATGTAAAGGGTCTGAATACTTCTGACCATGTAAAGGGTCTGAATACTTCTGACCATGTAAAGGGTCTGAATACTTCTGACATGTAAAGGGTCTGAATACTTCTGACCATGTAAAGGGTCTGAATACTTCTGACATGTAAAGGGTCTGAATACTTCTGACCATGTAAAGGGTCTGAATACTTCTGACATGTAAAGGGTCTAAATACTTCTGACCATGTAAAGGGTCTGAATACTTCTGACCATGTAAAGGGTCTGAATACTTCTGACATGTAAAGGGTCTGAATACTTCTGACTATGTAAAGGGTCTGAATACTTCTGACATGTAAAGGGTCTGAATACTTCTGACCATATAAAGGGTCTGAATACTTCTGACATGTAAAGGGTCTGAATACTTCTGACCATGTAAAGGGTCTGAATACTTCTGACATGTAAAGGGTCTAAATACTTCTGACCATGTAAAGGGTCTGAATACTTCTGACCATGTAAAGGGTCTGAATACTTCTGACATGTAAAGGGTCTGAATACTTCTGACCATGTAAAGGGTCTGAATACTTCTGACATGTAAAGGGTCTGAATACTTCTGACCATGTAAAGGGTCTGAATACTTCTGACATGTAAAGGGTCTGAATACTTCTGACCATGTAAAGGGTCTGAATACTTCTGACATGTAAAGGGTCTGAATACCTCTGACCATGTAAAGGGTCTGAATACTTCTGACCATGTGAGATTTCACTTTTTCTGTTTTAACAAATCTGCAAAAATGTCACAATTCTGTCAGTAGGGGGCGCTGTGTGAACATTAAATGATTTTAGCAAATGGAGCAAAATAACAAAGAGTGAAACATTTAAGGGTCTGAACACTTTCTGTACTGTATACATCATTATATATACGTGCTCCTCACCTTCCACGGTGGTTGGTCTTTCTCTCTCCTCCAGCTCGGGTCCTCTACCAGAGGCCTGGGAGCTTGAGAGTTCTGCAGTATCTTTGCTGTTCCTGTACTGCACTTTTCTGGACTGAGATGTCTGATGTTTTTCCTGGGATCTGCTGTAGCCACTCCTCCAATTTGGGGGTTACAGCCCCGAGTGCTCCGATCACCACGGGCACCACTGATGCCTTCACCTTCCAGACCTTCTCCAGCTCTTCCTTGAGCCCCTGGTATTTCTCTAGTTTCTCGTGTTCCTTTTTCCTGATGTTTCCATCTCTTGGTGTTGCAATGTCCACCACCACGGCTCTGTTCTGTTGCTTATCCACCACCACTATGTCTGGTTGGTTCGCCATCACCATTCTGTCAGTCTATCTGGAAGTCCCACAGGATCTTGGCTCGGTCATTCTCCGCAACCTTCGGTGGTGTTTCCCACCTTGACCTTGGGGTCTCCAGCCCGTACTCTGCACAGATGTTTCTGTACACTATGCCCGCCACTTGGTTGTGTTGCTCCATGTATGCTTTCCCTGCAGCATCTTACACCCTGCAGTTATGTGCTGGACTGTCTCAGGAGCCTCTTTGCACAGCCTACACCTTGGGTCTTGTCTGGTGTGGTAGATCTGGGTGCTCCAGGCTCCTGTGCTCCAGGATGAGGGCCTCTGTGCTGTCCTTCAGACCAGCCCTCTCCAGCCATTGGGAGGATTTCTTGATATCAGCCACTTCAGTTATGTTTCGGTGGTACGCCCCATGTAGGGGTTTGTCCTGCCATGATGGTCCCTCCAGCACCTCTTCCTCTGCACTCCACTGTCTGAGGCATTCTCTGAGCACATCATGTGTCGGGGCCTTGTCCTTGATGTACTTATGGATTTTGGATGTTTCATCCTGGACAGTGGTTCCCACACTCACTAGTCCTCGGCCTCCTTCCTTCCGGCTCGTGTACAGTCTCAGGGTGCTGGATTTGGGATGGAACCCTCCATGCATGGTCAGGAGCTTTCGTGGTCAGGAGCTTCCGTGTCTTAACGTCTGTGGTCTGTATCTCCTCTTTTGGTCAGCTTATGATTCCTGCTGGGTTCTGATCACTGGCAGGGCATAGCTGTTTATTGCCTGGGCCTTGTTCTTGCCATTGAGCTGACTTCTTAGGACTTGCCTTACTCGTTGCAGGTATTTGGCTGTAGCCGCTTTCCTTGTTGCCTCTTCATATATATACACATATATTCTTCATATATATATATATATACATATATATATATATACACATATATTCTTCATATATATATATATATATATATATATATATATATATATATATATATATATATATATATATATATATATATATATAAAATGTATATAGTAGTAGCAATATTTGTCCACTAGATGTCACCGGTGTTCTGTTTACGCTGTGGTAGAATCAGATTAATGAGACCGTAAGTGTGACGTCAGCAAACGTCACAATCTGGAAATCAGGTCCAAAAAGAGAAAAGACCAGAACTGAACCAGGACTAAACAAGAACTAAACCAGGACCAAACCAGGTCTAAATCAGGATTGAACCAGGACTAAACCAGGACTGAACCAGGAC
>JAVJIX010000235.1:867500-875000 GCA_036785185.1 Paratrypauchen microcephalus | reverse complement strand
CTGAACCAGGACTGAACCAGGACTGAACCAGGACTGAACCAGTACTAGACCGGGACTAGACCAGGACTAGACCGGGACTAGACCGGGACTAGACCAGGACTGAACCGGGACTGAACCGGGACTGAACCGGGACTAAACCGGGACTAAACCGGGACTAAACCGGGACTAAACCGGGACTAGACCGGGACTAGACCGGGACTAGACCGGGACTAGACCGGGACTAAACCAGGACTAAACCAGGACTAGACCGGGACTGAAGCTGGAATTTCATGTTTTGAGCTGAAACCGCCTCAGGCCCAAAGCGTCTCTCACAGTGTCATATGAAGCAGGAGAATAAGAGCTCAAACACAACATGTGGGTTAAAGCTCCACTGCGGGACATTTCCTCACCTCAGGACGGGGTTACACAGGAAAAGGTTTCAGTTCATCACAATACAGGAGGACACACCCAGACCTGGTCTAGTCCTGGTCTAGTCCTGGTTTAGTCCTGGTTTAGTCCTGGTTCAGTCCTGGTTCAGTCCTGGTTTAGTCCTGGTTTAGTCCTGGTTTAGTCCTGGTCTAGTCCTGGTCTAGTCCTGGTCTAGTCCTGGTTTAGTCCTGGTTTAGTCCTGGTCTAGTCCTGGTCTAGTCCCTGTTTCAGTCGTGTTTTTTGTACAGGTTGTGATAAAACTCCAGTTGTTTTTCGGTTGTTGTTTCTGTTTCTGCGCTGATCAAAGTGTCTGAGCTTCAGAACGTGTCTCCAGAACGTTCTCCTAAAGCTGACCGCTGACCTCGTGTCTCCAGAACGTTCTCCTAAAGCTGACCGCTGACCTCGTGTCTCCAGAACGTTCTCCTAAAGCTGACCGCTGACCTCGTGTCTCCAGAACGTTCTCCTAAAGCTGACCGCTGACCTCGTGTCTCCAGAACGTTCTCTGGGGTTTAGGTTCAGGACCTTCAGACCAGATCAGATCTTCAGGTTTAAACTCACTGGATTTGAGACTTGGACCTGAGCCCAGCAGATCTGACCCACAGAAACCAGCGTGTTTCTGTTTCATTAAAACATGATGAATTACAAAGCTCTCTGTCCATCTGTCTGCAGACTCAGACTCAGACCAGGGACTCAACCAGGTCTAAACCAGGTCTAAACCAGGGACTCAACCAGGTCTAAACCAGGGACTCAACCAGGTCTAAACCAGGTCTAAACCAGGGACTCAACCAGGTCTAAACCAGGTCTAAACCAGGGACTCAACCAGGTCTAAACCAGGTCTAAACCAGGTCTAAACCAGGGACTCAACCAGGTCTAAACCAGGTCTAAACCAGGTCTAAACCAGGTCTAAACCAGGGACTCAACCAGGTCTAAACCAGGTCTAAACCAGGTCTAAACCAGGTCTAAACCAGGGACTCAACCAGGTCTAAACCAGGGACTCAACCAGGTCTAAACCAGGTCTAAACCAGGGACTCAACCAGGTCTAAACCAGGTCTAAACCAGGGACTCAACCAGGTCTAAACCAGGTCTAAACCAGGTCTAAACCAGGGACTCAACCAGGTCTAAACCAGGTCTAAACCAGGTCTAAACCAGGTCTAAACCAGGGACTCAACCAGGTCTAAACCAGGTCTAAACCAGGTCTAAACCAGGTCTAAACCAGGGACTCAACCAGGTCTAAACCAGGGACTCAACCAGGTCTAAACCAGGTCTAAACCAGGGACTCAACCAGGTCTAAACCAGGTCTAAACCAGGGACTCAACCAGGTCTAAACCAGGTCTAAACCAGGTCTAAACCAGGGACTCAACCAGGTCTAAACCAGGTCTAAACCAGGTCTAAACCAGGTCTAAACCAGGGACTCAACCAGGTCTAAACCAGGTCTAAACCAGGTCTAAACCAGGGACTCAACCAGGTCTAAACCAGGTCTAAACCAGGTCTAAACCAGGTCTAAACCAGGGTCTCAACCAGGTCTAAACCAGGGACTCAACCAAGTCTAAACCAGGTCTAAACCAGGTCTAAACCAGGTCTAAACTAAGACTGAACCAGGACTGGACCAGGACTGGACCAGGACTAAACCAGGACTGAACCAGGACTGAACCAGGGTTTTGGTCCCTGTGTCCTCTGTCCAAACTGTCCTGTGGACTCAGCGGGTGCGTCCACTTCCTGTCTGCACAGGAAGTCCTGATGATGTCACAGAGACGGAGAAAGAAACGATTGTACCAGAAATATCCCCGAATGGTAAAGCGGTGAGGTCATGACAAATAAAAGGTCTAGTCCTGGTCTAGTCCTGGTCTAGTCCTGGTCTAGTCCTGGTCTAGTCCTGGTCTAGTCCTGGTCGAGTCCTGGTCTAGTCCTGGTTTGGTCCTGGTCTAGTCCCTGATTCAGTCCTGATTCTGGTATGTTTCAGTCCCTCTTTCAGTACAGGTTTAAAATGTGCGACACTTGTGGTAAAACCCGGTTGTGTGTTTGGTTTGTACATTTTGTTTGTTTTGTATCGTGTGTTTTTATCGGTTGTTGGCTCTGTTCCTGTGCTGATAAAAGTGTCTTGCTCAACGTGCCCACAGGATCTGACCTCGGCTTTCAAAACTCACCTGATACCGACTCCTGTTTCCACACAGATTACACACGGCCCTGTTACCCAAGTCCAAGTACAAGTCCAGGTTCAGGTCCAGGTTTAGGTCCAGGTTCAGGTCCAGGTTCAGGTCCAGGTTCAGGTCCAGGTTCAGGTCCAGGTTTAGGTCCAGGTTTAGGTCCAGGTTCAGGTCCAGGTTCAGGTCCAGGTTTAGGTCCAGGTTCAGGTTTAGGTCCAGGTTCAGGTCCAGGTTCAGGTCCAGGTTTAGGTCCAGGTTCAGGTCCAGGTTCAGGTCCAGGTTCAGGTCCAGGTTCCAGGTTCAGGTCCAGGTCCAGGTTCAGGTCCAGGTTCAGGTCCAGGTTCAGGTCCAGGTTCAGGTCCGGGGGGGGGGGATTTTTTAGAGCTCAGAGGAACAAGTGTCTGAACAAACGTCTGAAACAACTGTGACCCTCAGCTGCTGCTACAGCTGTGAGGACGAGACCTGGTCTAGTCCTGGTCTAGTCCTGGTTTAGACCTGGTCTAGTCCTGGTCTAGTCCTGGTCTAGTCCTGGTTTAGACCTGGTCTAGTCCTGGTCTAGTCCTGGTTTAGACCTGGTCTAGTCCTGGTCTAGTCCTGGTCTAGTCCTGGTTTAGTCCTGGTTTAGACCTGGTCTAGTCCTGGTTTAGACCTGGTCTAGTCCTGGTCTAGTCCTGGTCTAGTCCTGGTTTAGTCCTGGTCTAGTCCTGGTCTAGTCCTGGTTTAGACCTGGTCTAGTCCTGGTCTAGTCCTGGTCTAGTCCTGGTTTAGACCTGGTCTAGTCCTGTCTAGTCCTGGTCTAGTCCTGGTCTAGTCCTGGTTTAGTCCTGGTTTAGTCCTGGTCTAGTCCTGGTTTAGACCTGGTCTAGTCCTGGTCTAGTCCTGGTCTAGTCCTGGTTTAGTCCTGGTCTAGTCCTGGTCTAGTCCTGGTTTAGACCTGGTCTAGTCCTGGTCTAGTCCTGGTCTAGTCCTGGTTTAGACCTGGTCTAGTCCTGTCTAGTCCTGGTCTAGTCCTGGTCTAGTCCTGGTTTAGTCCTGGTTTAGACCTGGTTTAGACCTGGTCTAGTCCTGGTCTAGTCCTGGTTTAGACCTGGTTTAGACCTGGTCTAGTCCTGGTCTAGTCCTGGTTTAGTCCTGGTTTAGTCCTGGTCTAGTCCTGGTCTAGTCCTGGTTTAGTCCTGGTCTAGTCCTGGTTTAGTCCTGGTCTAGTCCCTTCTCTAGTCCTGGTATAGTCCTGGTTTAGTCCTGGTTTAGTCCTGGTCTAGTCCTGGTCTAGTCCTGGTTTAGTCCTGGTCTAGTCCTGGTTTAGTCCTGGTCTAGTCCTGGTTTAGTCCTGGTCTAGTCCCTTCTCTAGTCCTGGTCTAGTCCTGGTCTAGTCCTGGTTTAGTCCTGGTTTAGTCCTGGTTCAGTTCTTTGTTTCATGTTTGTACAGTTTGATCCTGAATCAGTCCCAGACTCAGACTCAGGTCCAAGTTCTCACAGATCCAGATGAGTTTAAATCAGGACTAAGACTAACCCGGACTCGGACTAACCCGGACTCGGACTAACCCGGACTCGGACTAACCCGGACTCGGACTAACCCGGACTCGGACTAACCCGGACTCGGACTAATCCGGACCCAGACTCAGACTAACCCGGACTCGGACTAACGCTGATTAAAATCTGTTTTTAATTCAAATCTTTGTGGTTAATCCTGGTCTTTTCTCTCTCCAGCTGCTGATACTGATACTGCAAGTACTTCTGCTACTACTGCAAGTACTACTACTGCAAGTACTACTACTACTGCAAGTACTACTACTGCAAGTACTTCTGCTACTGCAGTAACGGAATCATCCTGAGGACCAGAGCTACAGGACAGTTGAAAGGTGAGAAGAAATAAAGATTTACATGATGAACTGTAGAAGTACACGGGCTTAGTCCTGGTTTAGACCTGGTTTAGTCCTGGTTTAGACCTGGTTTAGTCCTGGTTTAGTCCTGGTTTAGTCCTGGTTTAGTCCTGGTTTAGTCCTGGTTTAGACCTGGTTTAGTCCTGGTTTAGTCCTGGTTTAGACCTGGTTTAGTCCTGGTTTAGTCCTGGTTTAGACCTGGTTTAGTCCTGGTTTAGTCCTGGTTTAGACCTGGTTTAGTCCTGGTTTAGACCTGGTTTAGTCCTGGTTTAGACCTGGTTTAGTCCTGGTTTAGACCTGGTTTAGTCCTGGTTTAGTCCTGGTTTAGACCTGGTTTAGACCTGGTTTAGACCTGGTTTAGTCCTGGTTTAGTCCTGGTTTAGTCCTGGTTTAGACCTGGTTTAGTCCTGGTTTAGACCTGGTTTAGTCCTGGTTTAGTCCTGGTTTAGACCTGGTTTAGTCCTGGTTTAGTCCTGGTTTAGTCCTGGTTTAGACCTGGTTTAGTCCTGGTCTAGTCCTGGTCTAGTCCTGGTTTAGTCCTGGTTTAGTCCTGGTTCAGTTCTTTGTTTCATGTTTGTACAGTTTGATCCTGAATCAGTCCCAGACTCAGACTCAGGTCCAAGTTCTCACAGATCCAGATGAGTTTAAATCAGGACTAAGACTAACCCGGACTCGGACTAACCCGGACTCGGACTAACCCGGACTCGGACTAACCCGGACTCGGACTAACCCGGACTAAGACTAACCCGGACTCGGACTAACCCGGACTCGGACTAACCCGGACTCGGACTAACGTTGATTAAAATCTGGTTTTAATTCAAATCTTTGTGGTTAATCCTGGTCTTTTCTCTCTCCAGCTGCTGATACTGATACTGCAAGTACTTCTGCTACTACTGCAAGTACTACTACTACTGCAAGTACTACTACTACTGCAAGTACTACTACTACTGCAAGTACTTCTGCTACTGCAGTAACGGAATCATCCTGAGGACCAGAGCTACAGGACAGTTGAAAGGTGAGAAGAAATAAAGATTTACATGATGAACTGTAGAAGTACACGGGCTTAGTCCTGGTTTAGTCCTGGTTTAGTCCTGGTTTAGACCTGGTTTAGTCCTGGTTTAGTCCTGGTTTAGTCCTGGTTTAGTCCTGGTTTAGTCCTGGTTTAGACCTGGTTTAGTCCTGGTTTAGTCCTGGTTTAGACCTGGTTTAGTCCTGGTTTAGTCCTGGTTTAGACCTGGTTTAGTCCTGGTTTAGTCCTGGTTTAGACCTGGTTTAGTCCTGGTTTAGACCTGGTTTAGTCCTGGTTTAGACCTGGTTTAGTCCTGGTTTAGACCTGGTTTAGTCCTGGTTTAGTCCTGGTTTAGACCTGGTTTAGACCTGGTTTAGACCTGGTTTAGTCCTGGTTTAGTCCTGGTTTAGTCCTGGTTTAGACCTGGTTTAGTCCTGGTTTAGACCTGGTTTAGTCCTGGTTTAGTCCTGGTTTAGACCTGGTTTAGTCCTGGTTTAGTCCTGGTTTAGTCCTGGTTTAGACCTGGTTTAGTCCTGGTTTAGTCCTGGTTTAGACCTGGTTTAGTCCTGGTTTAGACCTGGTTTAGTCCTGGTTTAGTCCTGGTTTAGACCTGGTTTAGTCCTGGTTTAGACCTGGTTTAGTCCTGGTTTAGACCTGGTTTAGTCCTGGTTTAGACCTGGTTTAGACCTGGTTTAATACAGGACTGAACCAAGGACTAAACTAAAAACTAAACCAGCACAATAGGAAGCAGACCAGGAACTTGGACTGGACCAGGACTGGACCAGGACTGGACCGGGGACTGGACCAGGACTGGACCGGGGACTGGACCAGGACTGGATCAGGACTGGACCAGGACTGGACCAGGACTGGATCAGGACTGGATCAGGACTGGATCAGGACTGGATCAGGACTGGACCAGGACTGGATCAGGACTGGACCAGGACTGGACTGGGGACTGGACCAGGACTGGGTCAGGACTGAGGAGCAGCTGCAGTTTGAGACAAAGACTCTGTTTTCTTTTTTTGACGTCGTGTTTCAGACGAACATGTGTTTAAAACGACACATGTGAACGAGGGAGGAGGAGACATGTGGACTGAGAGAGGGAGAGAAGGAGAGAGGAGAGGGGAGAGGGAGACAGGAGAGGAGAGAGGGAGGAGAGGAGAGAGGGGAGAGAGGAGAGGAGAGGAGAGGGGAGAGAGGAGAGGGAGAGAGGAGAGGAGAGAGGGAGGAGAGGAGAGAGGGGAGAGAGGAGAGGGGAGAGGAGAGAGGAGAGGAGAGAGAGTGTAGAGGGAGAGAGGAGAGAGGAGAGGAGAGAGGGGAGAGGAGAGGGGAGAGAGGAGAGGGGAGAGGAGAGAGGAGAGGAGAGGAGAGAGGAGAGAGAGGGAGAGGGAGAGAGGAGAGGGAGGAGAGGAGAGAGTGGGAGAGAGGAGAGAGAGAGAGGGAGAGAGGGAGAGAGGAGAGAGAGAGTGGAGAGGGAGAGGGGGAGAGAGTGGAGAGAGGAGAGGGAGGAGAGGGGAGAGGGAGAGAGGAGAGAGGGAGAGGGGAGAGGGAGAGAGGAGAGAGGGAGAGAGGAGAGAGGGAGAGAGAGAGAGAGAGGAGAGGGGAGAGAGGAGAGGAGAGAGGGGAGAGAGGGGAGAGGGAGAGAGGAGAGAGAGAGGGAGAGGGGAGAGAGAGGAGAGGGAGAGAGGGAGAGAGAGGGAGAGAGAGGAGAGAGAGGAGAGGGAGAGAGAGGAGGGGAGAGGGGAGAGAGGAGAGGAGAGGAGAGAGGGGAGAGAGGAGAGAGAGAGAGGGAGGAGAGGGGAGAGGGAGAGAGGAGAGAGGGAGAGGAGAGAGAGAGGGAGAGAGAGGGAGAGAGGGGAGAGGGAGAGAGGAGAGAGAGAGGGAGAGGGGAGAGGGGGAGAGAGAGTGGAGGAGAGAGGGAGAGAGAGAGAGAGAGGAGAGAGAGGAGAGGAGAGAGAGGAGGGGAGAGGGGAGAGAGGAGAGAGAGGAGAGGGAGAGAGGAGAGAGAGGAGAGAGAGGAGAGAGAGAGAGAGAGAGGGGAGAGAGGAGAGAGAGA
>JAVJIX010000235.1:852500-865000 GCA_036785185.1 Paratrypauchen microcephalus | reverse complement strand
GGTTAGACCGGGGTTAGACCGGGTTAGACCGAGTTAGACCGAGTTAGACCGGGTTAGACCGGGAAGAGACCGGGAAGAGACCGGGGTTAGACCAGGGAGAGACCGAGGTTAGACCGGAGTTAGACCGAGTTAGCCCGGGTTAGACCGGGGTTAGACCGGGGTTTAGGCCGGGGTTTAGGCCGGGGTTTAGGCCGGGTTAGACCGGGTTAGACCGAGTTAGACGGAGTTAGACCGGGAAGAGACCGGTGTTAGACCAGGGAGAGACCGGGGTTAGCCCGGAGTTAGACCGAGTTAGCCCGGGTTAGACCGGGGTTAGACCGGGGTTTAGACCGGGGTTTAGGCCAGGGTTAGACCGGGTTAGACCGGGGCTTAGACCGGGGTTAGACCAGGTTAGACCGAGTTAGACCGGGTTAGACCGAGTTAGACCGGGAAGAGACCGGGGTTAGACCAGGGAGAGACCGGGGTTAGACCGAGTTAGCCCGGGTTAGACCGGGGTTAGACCGTGGTTTAGACCGGGGTTTAGGCCGGGGTTAGACCGGGTTAGACCGGAGCTTAGACCGGAGTTAGACCGGAGTTAGACCGGAGTTAGACCGGAGTTAGACCGGGAAGAGACCAGGGTTAGACCAGGGAGAGACTGGGGTTAGACCGGAGTTAGACCGAGTTAGCCCGGTTTAGACCGGGGTTTAGACCGGGGTTTAGACCGGGGTTTAGACCGGGGTTTAGGCCGGGGTTTAGGCCGGGGTTAGACCGGGCTTAGACCGGGTTAGACCGGGGTTAGACCAAGTTAGCCCGGGTTAGCCCGGGTTAGACCGGGGTTTAGACCGGGGTTTAGACCGGGGTTAGACCGGGGTTAGACCGGGGTTAGGCCGGGGTTTAGACCGGGGTTTAGGCCGGGGTTTAGACCGGGGTTTAGACCGGGGTTTAGACCGGGGTTAGGCCGGGGATTAGACCGGGGTTAGGCCGGGGTTTAGACCGGGGTTAGGCCGGGGTTAGGCCAGGGTTTAGACCGGGGTTTAGACCCGGGTTTAGACCGGGGTTAGACCGGGGTTAGGCCAGGGTTAGGCCGGGGTTTAGACCGGGGTTTAGACCGGGGTTTAGGCCGGGGTTAGGCCGGGTTCAGTTTTTAATTCTTAATTGTTTGTATTTTTTATTTGTGCAATTCTATACATTAAATGTTTTGGATCTTCTCAGATGGAGCAGGTGTTTGTTTTGGATCTTCTCAGATGGAGCAGGTGTTTGTTTTGGATCTTCTCTGATGGAGCAGGTGTTTGTTTTGGATCTTCTCAGATGGAGCAGGTGT
This sequence comes from Paratrypauchen microcephalus, assembly GCA_036785185.1. Taxonomy (NCBI): domain Eukaryota; kingdom Metazoa; phylum Chordata; class Actinopteri; order Gobiiformes; family Gobiidae; genus Paratrypauchen; species Paratrypauchen microcephalus. The sequence continues at coordinate 863,700 of JAVJIX010000235.1, read as the reverse complement.
TTGTTTGGATCTTCTCAGATGGAGCAGGTGTTTGTTTGTTTGGATCTTCTCAGATAGAGCAGGTTGAATTTCTCATTTGAATTTTTAAACTTAAAAATGGAAAATTCTCGTTTTAATAAAAGGAATTTCAAGCCTCAGATGGAGCAGAGTGTTTGTTTGGATCTTCTCAGATAGAGCAGGTGTTTGTTTGTTTGTTTGGATCTTCTCAGATAGAGCAGGTGTTTGTTTTGGATCTTCTCTGATGGAGCAGGTGTTTGTTTTGGATCTTCTCAGATGGAGCAGGTGTTTGTTTGGATCTTCTCAGATAGAGCAGGTGTTTGTTTGTTTGGATCTTCTCAGATAGAGCAGGTGTTTGTTTGGATCTTCTCAGATGGAGCAGGTGTTTGTTTGGATCTTCTCAGATGGAGCAGGTGTTTGTTTGGATCTTCTCAGATAGAGCAGGTGTTTGTTTGTTTGTTTGGATCTTCTCAGATAGAGCAGGTGTTTGTTTGGATCTTCTCAGATGGAGCAGGTGTTTGTTTGTTTGTTTGGATCTTCTCAGATGGAGCAGGTGTTTGTTTGTTTGTTTGGATCTTCTCAGATAGAGCAGGTGTTTGTTTGGATCTTCTCAGATGGAGCAGGTGTTTGTTTGTTTGTTTGGATCTTCTCAGATAGAGCAGGTGTTTGTTTGGATCTTCTCAGATAGAGCAGGTGTTTGTTTGGATCTTCACAGATGGAGCAGGTGTTTGTTTGGATCTTCTCAGATGGAGCAGGTGTTTGTTTGGATCTTCTCAGATAGAGCAGGTGTTTGTTTGATTGTTTGGATCTTCTCAGAGAGAGCAGGTGTCTGTTTGGATCTTCTCAGATGGAGCAGGTGTGTGTTAGTTTGTTTGGAGCTTCTCAGATAGAGCAGGTGTTTGTTTGGATCTTCTCAGATGGAGCAGGTGTTTGTTTGTTTGTTTGGATCTTCTCAGATAGAGCAGGTGTTTGTTTGGATCTTCTCAGATAGAGCAGGTGTTTGTTTGGATCTTCTCAGATAGAGCAGGTGTTTGTTTGGATCTTTTCAGATGGAGCAGGTGTTTGTTTGTTTGTTTGGATCTTCTCAGATAGAGCAGGGGGGTATTCCACGAAAGCTACTAAGCGCAAAGCCCGGCTTTGTTCGTCAGTTGGCGCTAGGTTAAGTGAGAGTTCGGTTCCACGACGCGCGCTAAACTTAGTTCCCGCTGAGTTACTGGGGCAACATGGTCTTAGCAGATAGTCTGGTCGCGGGCTGGCTAAGTTGTGTCTTACTTAGGCCGTGTCGCAGAGAATACGTACCTGACGTAAACAGAGTGTCAAACACACCGTTCCGCACACCTCCCCGCATGAGTATCTGTGTTGTCCGAAAACAACATCAACAAAAAACGAAATTACCTTACGTTCTCGGTTCTTGACAATTCTCCGGTAATCTAAACATATGCTTTTCAGCCGCTGTCTTTACGACATTAACATATAGAAGAATTTCAAAAGCATTTCAGAGAATAGCTGTGGTCCAGTGGGTTTGTGCTTTGACTCTCGTGTGGGCGGGCTGGGTTCGATTCCTGCTATTGACCTATTGATGCCCACGTCAAAATTCAGTTAAATTTTCACGCATTTATATTTGCAACATATTACAGAAATGGAAATGAATTTAACCTACAATTATTGTTATCATCACATAACTTATATCAGTTAGTCCTAACATCACTCTCACATGACGACATTGACACTTTATATTTTATGTGACATCTCTATCAAAGAATACAGTTACAGGTAAACCTTTACTTTTAAAACAAAATGTAGCCAAATAACAGGCACACTCCATGATGCAACATTTCAATGATTCAACAAATTTGCTTCAGAGATGCTGTGCAAGCCTCTTTAATGAAATCCTATTTATCAATTTCCATCAATAGGCATAAAACAATAAAAGACATTAGGTATGACATTCTGGTGCGAGGCCACTGCTGGAGGACTGCTGAGGGTCAGGCAAGGCACTGCTGGAGGACTGCTGAGGGTCAGGCAAGGCACTGCTGGAGGACTGCTGAGGGTCAGGCAAGGCACTGCTGGAGGACTGCTGAGGGTCAGGCAAGGCACTGCTGGTCCAAGTGTACGCCATCTTCAGTAACTTGAATATACTCTTCAGGAGAACTCGCAGGAAGGATCTTTGATGGGGTCCCTCCTTCAGTTACCTCCACCAGTGGGTGACCCCGGTTTAGGGCCAGTGCCAGCTCCTCTGCAGGTGAAAGGCTTTGAGGGGGGCTCCCACCTCCTGTGGCTTGGTAGCTACTGTTCATTTTAAATTAAATTAAGGTACCATTTCAACAGTATTACTAATTTCACTGAATAATAATATTAATATTAGCCTACTTACCACTCTGCAAAATGTTTTTATGCTTTGTCTTTACCTGCAAAACAGTCCTCTTCACATTATTCCTGCTCAAAGACAAGATAACACAATTTAACGTATTAGTTGGAGCAAATACTTTTACACAGTAAAAATAAATTACAACTGACAAGACTGCTATACAAATAAATAATAATTATGCCATCAACTGCCTACTATGAGTATCGAACTCACAATCTTCCGTACTCCAGACGGTAACTCTGCCCCTGCGCCACAAATCAGCGTTGACGTCAATGGTGAAAAACAGACTTAAAAAACTCAACCTCCAGCACTGTTATAGGACTTAACTTACGTATTTAAGCGTTCGGCGAACTTCTGCCACGCCATGTCTCTGGCCTTGGTTATTGCAAATGTGTTGTAGAGTTCCAAAAGCAACTTCTGTTCTGATGCGCTGAAATAATCGGCCCGAATCTTCGACATGATCGCGTTTTCGACAGTCGCTTGTTCAGGGCTTCTTACCTTCCCCGTGCACGCGTCTAGGCCCGGCCTGATGAGGCCAGACTGAGCTTAGCTCTGACTAGGCGCAGCTGAAACGCGTTAGTGGAACGGGTTCAAGCTTTTGTCTAAGTTGTGTCTCAGCCAGGCGAGAACTTAGCACTTAGTCGCGGCTAAGTTTAGCCACGTTCGTGGAATACCCCCCAGGTGTTTGTTTGGATCTTCTCAGATGGAGCAGGTGTTTGTTTGTTTGGATCTTCTCAGATGGAGCAGGTGTTTGTTTGGATCTTCTCAGATGGAGCAGGTGTTTGTTTTGGATCTTCTCAGATGGAGCAGGTGTTTGTTTTGGATCTTCTCAGATGGAGCAGGTGTTTGTTTGGATCTTCTCAGATGGAGCAGGTGTTTGTTTTGGATCTTCTCAGATGGAGCAGGTGTTTGTTTGGATCTTCTCAGATGGAGCAGGTGTTTGTTTGTTTAGATCTTCTCAGATAGAGCAGGTGTTTGTTTGGATCTTCTCAGATAGAGCAGGTGTTTGTTTGGATCTTCTCAGATAGAGCAGGTGTTTGTTTGGATCTTCTCAGATAGAGCAGGTGTTTGTTTTGGATCTTCTCAGATGGAGCAGGTGTTTGTTTGGATCTTCTCAGATGGAGCAGGTGTTTGTTTTGGATCTTCTCAGATGGAGCAGGTGTTTGTTTGGATCTTCTCAGATGGAGCAGGTGTTTGTTTGTTTAGATCTTCTCAGATAGAGCAGGTGTTTGTTTGGATCTTCTCAGATAGAGCAGGTGTTTGTTTGGATCTTCTCAGATAGAGCAGGTGTTTGTTTTGGATCTTCTCAGATGGAGCAGGTGTTTGTTTGGATCTTCTCAGATGGAGCAGGTGTTTGTTTGGATCTTCTCAGATGGAGCAGGTGTTTGTTTGGATCTTCTCAGATGGAGCAGGTGTTTGTTTGTTTGGATCTTCTCAGATAGAGCAGGTGTTTGTTTGGATCTTCTCAGATGGAGCAGGTGTTTGTTTGTTTGGATCTTCTCAGATGGAGCAGGTGTTTGTTTGGATCTTCTCAGATGGAGCAGGTGTTTGTTTGGATCTTCTCAGATGGAGCAGGTGTTTGTTTTGGATCTTCTCAGATGGAGCAGGTGTTTGTTTTGGATCTTCTCAGATGGAGCAGGTGTTTGTTTGGATCTTCTCAGATGGAGCAGGTGTTTGTTTGTTTGGATCTTCTCAGATGGAGCAGGTGTTTGTTTTGGATCTTCTCAGATGGAGCAGGTGTTTGTTTGGATCTTCTCAGATGGAGCAGGTGTTTGTTTGTTTGGATCTTCTCAGATAGAGCAGGTGTTTGTTTGGATCTTCTCAGATAGAGCAGGTGTTTGTTTTGGATCTTCTCAGATGGAGCAGGTGTTTGTTTGGATCTTCTCAGATGGAGCAGGTGTTTGTTTGGATCTTCTCAGATGGAGCAGGTGTTTGTTTGGATCTTCTCAGATGGAGCAGGTGTTTGTTTGGATCTTCTCAGATGGAGCAGGTGTTTGTTTTGGATCTTCTCAGATGGAGCAGGTGTTTGTTTGGATCTTCTCAGATGGAGCAGGTGTTTGTTTGTTTAGATCTTCTCAGATAGAGCAGGTGTTTGTTTGGATCTTCTCAGATGGAGCAGGTGTTTGTTTGGATCTTCTCAGATGGAGCAGGTGTTTGTTTGGATCTTCTCAGATAGAGCAGGTGTTTGTTTGGATCTTCTCAGATAGAGCAGGTGTTTGTTTTGGATCTTCACAGATGGAGCAGGTGTTTGTTTGTTTGTTTGGATCTTCTCAGATGGAGCAGGTGTTTGGATCTTCTCAGATGGAGCAGGTGTTTGTTTGGATCTTCTCAGATAGAGCAGGTGTTTGTTTGTTTGGATCTTCTCAGATGGAGCAGGTGTTTGTTTGGATCTTCTCAGATAGAGCAGGTGTTTGTTTGGATCTTCTCAGATAGAGCAGGTGTTTGTTTGGATCTTCTCAGATGGAGCAGGTGTTTGTTTGGATCTTCTCAGATAGAGCAGGTGTTTGTTTGGATCTTCTCAGATGGAGCAGGTGTTTGTTTGGATCTTCTCAGATGGAGCAGGTGTTTGTTTGGATCTTCTCAGATAGAGCAGGTGTTTGTTTGTTTGGATCTTCTCTGATGGAGCAGGTGTTTGTTTTGGATCTTCTCAGATGGAGCAGGTGTTTGTTTGGATCTTCTCAGATGGAGCAGGTGTTTGTTTGGATCTTCTCAGATGGAGCAGGTGTTTGTTTGGATCTTCTCAGATAGAGCAGGTGTTTGTTTTGGATCTTCTCTGATGGAGCAGGTGTTTGTTTGGATCTTCTCAGATAGAGCAGATGTTTGTTTGGATCTTCTCAGATGGAGCAGGTGTTTGTTTTGGATCTTCTCAGATGGAGCAGGTGTTTGTTTGGATCTTCTCAGATAGAGCAGGTGTTTGTTTGGATCTTCTCAGATGGAGCAGGTGTTTGTTTGGATCTTCTCAGATAGAGCAGGTGTTTGTTTGGATCTTCTCAGATGGAGCAGGTGTTTGTTTGGATCTTCTCAGATGGAGCAGGTGTCTGATGATGAGCTGGACCACGGCGCTGAGGAGGACAGTGACAAAGAAGACCAGGACCTGGACCAGATGTTTGGAGCCTGGCTCGGAGAACTTGACAAACTCACACAGGTACAAGTACTACTACTACTACTACTACTACTACTACTACTACTACTACTACTGCTACTACAAATATTACTACAAATACTACTGCAACTGCTACTACTACTGCTACTACTACTATAAATGCTACTACAAATACTACTGTAACTGTTACTATTACAGTACTGCTACTACTACAACTACTACAAATACTACCTCAAATACTACTACTACTGCTACTGTAACAACTACTGTTGCGAGTTCTACTGCTTCTACTGCTCACACAGGAGTACAACTATTTCAAGTATGAAAAGTACTACTACTACTACATACTACGACACTACTGCGGTTGTTGCAGGCAGAAGTACTGCTGTTACTAACAGTGTGTAAGGGAATAACAGTGTTTCCATGGCAACCGTCACCGTGACGATCTGATTCCAACAGTCTCCCGTAGCAACCCCCCCGTCCTCTGAGTGTGAAACAGGACGGGCTGAAAATACCACACATCCTCCTCTGATTGGTCAGAATCTGAGTGACAGGAGGATTCAGCCAATCACAGTGAAGCGTGAACTCTCAGGAGCATAAGAATGAAGACTCCACCAGGACTCCACCAGAACTCCACCAGGACTCCACCAGGACTCCACCCGGACTCCACCCGGACTCCACCCGGACCCGGACTCCACTAGGACTCGACCCGGACTCCACCAGGACTCCACCCGGACTCCACCAGGACTCCACCCGGACTCCACCAGGACTCCACCAGGACTCCACCAGGACTCCACCCGGACTCCACCCGGACTCCACCCGGACTCCACCAGGACTCCACCCGGACTCCACCAGGACTCCACCAGGACTCCACCAGGACTCCACCCGGACTCCACCCGGACCCGGACTCCACCAGGACTCCACCCGGACTCCACCAGGACTCCACCAGGACTCCACCAGGACTCCACCCGGACTCCACCCGGACCCGGACTCCACCAGGACTCCACCCGGACTCCACCCGGACTCCACCAGGACTCCACCAGGACTCCACCCGGACTCCACCAGGACTCCACCCGGACTCCACCAGGACTCCACCCGGACTCCACCCGGACCCGGACTCCACCAGGACTCCACCCGGACTCCACCAGGACTCCACCAGGACTCCACCAGGACTCCACCCGGACTCCACCCGGACCCGGACTCCACCAGGACTCCACCCGGACTCCACCAGGACCCGGACTCCACCAGGACTCCACCCGGACCCAGACTCCACCAGGACTCCACCAGAACTCCACCCGGACCCGGACTCCACCAGGACTCCACCCGGACCCGGACTCCACCCGGACCCGGACTCCACCAGGACTCCACCAGGACTCCACCCGGACCCGGACTCCACCAGGACTCCACCCGGACTCCACCAGGACCCGGACTCCACCAGGACTCCACCCGGACCCAGACTCCACCAGGACTCCACCAGAACTCCACCAGGACCCGGACTCCACCAGGACTCCACCCGGACCCGGACTCCACCCGGACCCGGACTCCACCAGGACTCCACCAGGACTCCACCAGGACTCCACCCGGACCCGGACTCCACCAGGACTCCACCAGGACTCCAGCAGGACTCCACCCGGACCCGGACTCCACCAGGACTCCACCCGGACCCGGACTCCACCAGGACTCCACCAGGACTCCAGCAGGACTCCACCCGGACCCGGACTCCACCAGGACTCCACCAGGACTCCACCAGGACTCCACCAGGACTCCACCCGGACCCGGACTCCACCAGGACTCCACCAGGACTCCACCCGGACCCGGACTCCACCAGGACTCCACCAGGACTCCACCAGGACTCCACCAGGACTCCACCAGGACTCCACCCGGACACCGACTCCACCAGGACTCCACCCGGACCCGGACTCGACCTGGATTCCTCCAGGACTCCACCAGAACTCGACCCGGACCTGGACTCGACCTGGACTCGACCCGGACCCGGACCTGGACTCGACCTGGACCAGAACTCGACCCGGACCTGGACCTGGACTCGACCCGGACCTGGACCTGGACTCGACCTGGACCTGAACTCGACCCGGACCTGGACCCGGAGTATATGACATGTTGTTATTTAATGTTTCAGAGTCTGGACGATGGGCGTCCTCAGAAGAACGTGCAGAAACCTCCTCTCAGACAGGAGACCAACATGGCCAACTTCTCCTACCGCTTCTCCATGTACAACCTGAACGGTAACTCCTGAAGGACCGACACTATCGATATGTCATCAATACATGTGTCATCAATACATGTGTCATCAATACATGAGTCATCAATACATGAGTCATCAATACATGAGTCATCAATACATGTGTCATCAATACATGAGTCATCAATACATGAGTCATCAATACATGAGTCATCAATACATGTGTCATCAATACATGAGTCTGTAGAACATCTATGTGTCGGGACTAAACCAGAACTAAACCAGATCTGAACCTGGTCTAATCCTAGGGCTAAACGAGGACTAAACCAGGACTAAACCAGGTCTAAACCAGGTCTAAACCCGGTCTAAACCCAGTCTAAACCAGGACTAAACCCGGTCTAAACCAGGACTAAACCCGGTCTAAACCCAGTCTAAACCAGGACTAAACCCGGTCTAAACCAGGACTAAACCCGGTCTAAACCCGGTCTAAACCAGGTCTAAACCCAGTCTAAACCAGGACTAAACCCGGTCTAAACCAGGACTAAACTCGGTCTAAACCAGGTCTAAACCCAGTCTAAACCAGGTCTAAACCAGGTCTAAACCCAGTCTAAACCAGGACTAAACCCGGTCTAAACCCGGTCTAAACCAGGTCTAAACCCGGTCTAAACCCGGTCTAAACCCGGTCTAAACCAGGACTAAACCCAGACTGAACCCGGTCTAAACCCAGTCTAAACCCGGTCTAAACCTGGTCTAAACCCAGTCTAAACCAGGACTAAACCCAGACTGAACCCGGTCTAAACCCGGTCTAAACCAGGACTAAATCCACACTGAACCAGGTCTAAAGCCAGTCTAAACCCGGTCTAAACCAGGTCTAAACCAGGTCTAAACCCGGTCTAAACCCGGTCTAAACCAGGACTAAATCCAGAGTGAACCCGGTCTAAACCCAGTCTAAACCCGGTCTAAACCTGGTCTAAACCCAGTCTAAACCAGGACTAAACCCAGACTGAACCCGGTCTAAACCAGGTCCAAACCCGGTCTAAACCCGGTCTAAACCAGGACTAAACCCGGTCTAAACCCGGTCTAAACCTGGTCTAAACCCGGTCTAAACCAGGACTAAACCCGGTCTAAACCAGGTCTAAACCAGGACTAAACCCAGACTGAACCCGGTCTAAACCCGGTCTAAACCAGGTCTAAACCGGGTCTAAACCCGGTCTAAACCAGGACTAAACCCGGTCTAAACCCGGTCTAAACCCGGTCTAAACCCGGTCTAAACCAGGTCTAAACTCGGTCTAAACTCGGTCTAAACCAGGACTAAACCCAGACTAAACCCGGTCTAAACCCAGTCTAAACCCGGTCTAAACCAGGTCTAAACTCGGTCTAAACCCGGTCTAAACCAGGACTAAACCCAGACTAAACCCGGTCTAAACCCGGTCTAAACCAGGTCTAAACTCGGTCTAAACCCGGTCTAAACCCGGTCTAAACCCAGACTGAACCCGGTCTAAACCCGGTCTAAACCAGGTCTAAACCCGGTCTAAACCCGGTCTAAACCCGGTCTAAACCAGGACTAAACCCGGTCTAAACCCGGTCTAAACCCGGTCTAAACCCGGTCTGTTGCAGAGGCGTTGAACCAGGGTGAGTCTGTGGACCTGGACGCTCTCATGGCTGACCTCTGCTCCATGGAGCAGGATCTGACCCCCCCCAGACCGGGCACCAGAGGGCACCAGCAGAGGGCGCCGGGGAGCCAGAGCAACGGAACCCGGAGCAACGCGGGAGGAGCGGGCAGCAGCGGAGGTACGGGTCGGAACCGGGACTGAACCAGGACTGAACCGAGACTAGACCAGGACTGAACCGAGTCCCTCTGTGTCGCCCCCTGCAGGCAGCTCAAACAGCAGCACCCGCGCGTCTCCCGCCAGCTCAGTGCGTGGCCCCGCCTCTCGCCCCGCCCCCTCTGCGCTCTCATTGGACGAGATCACCGCTCGTCTGGACCAGGCGTCTGCGAGTATGGACCAGGCCGCCCGAGACTCCTCCTCCTCCTCCGGCTCCTCCTCCGGCCCCGCCCCCTCCTCCGGCCCCGCCCCCTCCTCCGGCCCCGCCCACAGGAGGCCGTCGGCAGCGTCCACGGGCAGTGCAGAGGGCCGGCCCGCGGGGGGCGCCGTGGAGCACACGGAGAGACAGAACACCGGACAGAACCAGACCGAGGTGAGACCTTACCCCTTTAAACTCTTTAAAGCTGCACTCTGGAACTTTTCTGGATGGTCTGCCACCTGCTTGTTTCCATGGAGACCTGGTTCAGTCCTAGTCCTGGTTTAGACCTGGTTTAGTCCTGGTTTAGTCCTGGTTTAGACCTGGTTTAGACCTGGTTCAGTCGTGGTTTAGTCCTGGTTTAGTCCTGGTTTAGTCCTGGTTTAGACCTGGTTTAGTCCTGGTTTAGACCTGGTTCAGTCCTAGTCCTGGTTTAGACCTGGTTTCGTCCTGGTTTAGTCCTGGTTTAGACCTGGTTTCGTCCTGGTTTAGTCCTGGTTTAGACATGGTTTAGACCTGGTTCAGTCGTGGTTTAGTCCTGGTTTAGACCTGGTTTAGACCTGGTTTAGACCTGGTTTAGACCTGGTTTAGACCTGGTTTAGTCCTGGTTTAGACCTGGTTTAGACCTGGTTTAGTCCTGGTTCAGTCCTGGTTTAGTCCTGGTTTAGTCCTGGTTTAGTCCTGGTTTAGATCTGGTTTAGACCTGGTTTAGACCTGGTTTAGTCCTGGTTTAGACCTGGTTTAGACCTGGTTCAGTCCTGGTTCAGTCCTGGTTTAGTCCTGGTTCAGTCCTGGTTCAGTCCTGGTTCAGTCCTGGTTTAGCATGTTTCCATGGAGATGTATATTTTTAATGCCATAATGTGGAATGTTTCAGGGAAAGCTACAGCATCTCCATGGAGACGCGGCAGGTAACAAGCCCTGGCCTTCTGAAATGTTCCACAGTGGAGCTTTTTCAGATGTTTTGTAAAGGTTTGTGTGGAAGGGCATCTGACATAAACTCTGTGTGACCCAGAGCAAATCTGCCCGGCGACAGCTCCACTTCACACCTGCAGGGGGCGACAGCGAGAGGGCTGTAGTAAGTGACCCAGACCTGGTTTAGACCTGGTTTAGTCCTGGTTTAGACCTGGTTTAGTCCTGGTTTAGTCCTGGTTTAGACCCAGGTTTAGTCCTGGTTTAGACCTGGTTTAGTCCTGGTTTAGACCTGGTTTAGTCCTGGTTTAGTCCTGGTTTAGACCTGGTTTAGACCCAGGTTTAGACCCAGGTTTAGACCCAGGTTTCGACCTGGTTTAGTCCAAGGATTAGGCCTGGTTTAGTCCCAGGATTAGACCTGGTTTAGTCCAAGGATTAGACCTGGTTACAGGATTAGACCTGGTTTAGACCTCGTTTAGTTCTAGACATTTGTGGGTCGAACAGTTATAATGACAGAAATTAAAATAAATTTATAAATTTTAACTTTTGTTCCAAATTTCATAAAACTTTGAGACACTAAATTCCAACAAAAATGTGAAAC
>JAVJIX010000235.1:785000-847500 GCA_036785185.1 Paratrypauchen microcephalus | reverse complement strand
GTCCCGGTCTCACCGTGTGTCCCGGTGTGTCCCAGTCTCACCGTGTGTCCCGGTCTCACCGTGTGTCCCGGTCTCACCGTGTGTCTCGGTCTCTCCGGTCTGTCCCGGTCTCACCGTGTGTCCCGGTGTGTCCCGGTCTCACCGTGTGTCCCGGTCTCACTGTGTGTCTTGGTCTCTCCGCTCTGTCCCGGTCTCACCGTGTGTCCCGGTCTCACCGTGTGTCCTGGTGTGTCCCGGTCTCACCGTGTGTCCCGGTCTCACCGTGTGTCCCGGTGTGTCCCGGTGTGTCCCGGTCTCACCATGTGTCTTGGTCTCTCCGCTCTGTCCTGGTATCACCATGTGTCCCAGTGTGTCCCGGTCTCACCGTGTGTCCCGGTCTCACCGTGTGTCTTGGTCTCACCGTCTGTCCCGGTCTCACCGTGTGTCCCGGTGTGTCCCGGTCTCACCGTGTGTCCCGGTCTCTCCGCTCTGTCCCGGTCTCACCGTGTGTCCCGGTCTCACCGTGTGTCCCGGTCTCACCGTGTTTCTCGGTCTCACCGTGTGTCCCAGTCTCACCGTGTGTCCCGGTCTCACCGTGTGTCCCGGTGTGTCCCGGTCTCACCGTGTGTCCCGGTCTCACCGTGTGTCCCGGTGTGTCCCGGTCTCACCGTGTGTCCCGGTCTCACCGTGTGTCCCGGTCTCACCGTGTGTCCCGGTCTCACCGTGTGTCCCGGTCTCACCGTGTGTCCCGTGTCCAGTTGGTGATCCGGGTCCACATGTCTGACGAGAGCTCGAAGACGATGATGGTGGACGAGCGGCAGACGGTCCGACAGGTCCTGGACTGTCTCCTGGACAAGTCCCACTGCGGGTACTCCCCCGACTGGAGCCTCGTGGAGACGCTGTCCGAGCTACGCATGGGTCAGTACTACCAATACTACTAATACTACTACAAATACTACTACTGCCAATACTACCAATACTACTACTACTACTACTAATACTACCACCAATACTAACAATACTATGAATACTACTACTACTACAAATACTAGCAATACTACTAATACTACTACTTCCAATACTACCAATACTACTACTACCAACACTACAAATACTACTACTATGAATACTATGAATACTACAAATACTATGAATGCTACTGCATTTAAAAAAATCTTTTATTATTGAAGTTACTGTGACTACTACGATAAATCCTCGTACAGGTGGTAGGATTGTAGTACTCCTGCACTGTGTCTGTTTAAAGAGGAGTTTGGTTCCAGTCAAATGGAGCTCACTGAGGCCAGCGGTTATCAGTTCCATTTTGGGAACAGGAAGTGACTTGGGACAAACGAAGTCCAAACGCCAGGATCATGTTTGACAATCCGCCCGATCCCAGTGTTCCTCCAGACCAGTCCTGATCACGTTCTGTCAGAGACGTTCTTCTGACGTTCTTCTGACGTTCTTCTGACGTTCTTCTGACGTTCTTCTGATGTTCTTCTGACGTTCTTCTGACGTTCTTTTCTTCTGATGTTCTTCTGACGTTCTTTTGATGTTCTTTTGATGTTCTTCTGACGTTCTTCTGATGTTCTTCTGACGTTCTTCTGACGTTCTTTTCTTCTGATGTTCTTCTGACGTTCTTTTGATGTTCTTTTGATGTTCTTCTGACGTTCTTCTGACGTTCTTTTCTTCTGATGTTCTTCTGATGTTCTTCTGACGTTCTTTTGATGTTCTTTTGATGTTCTTCTGACGTTCTTCTGACGTTCTTCTGATGTTCTTCTGACGTTCTTCTGATGTTCTTCTGACGTTCTTCTGACGTTCTTCTGACGTTCTTTTCTTCTGACGTTCTTCTGACATTCTTCTGACGTTCTTTTCTTCTGACGTTCTTCTGACGTTCTTCTGACGTTCTTCTGACGTTCTTTTCTTCTGATGTTCTTCTGACATTCTTCTGACGTTCTTTTCTTCTGACGTTCTTCTGACGTTCTTCTGACGTTCTTCTGACGTTCTTCTGATGTTCTTTTCTTCTGTTTCTTTTCAGAGCGGATTTTTGAAGACCACGAGAACCTGGTGGAGAACCTCCTGAACTGGACCAGGGACAGCCACAACAAACTCATGTTTATAGAACGAATCGAGAAGTACGCGCTCTTCAAAAACCCGCAGGTACAAACCCCAAACGCAGAAGTAGGCCCCCTTCAGGAACCCCCCGGAACAACACTATACAAGAAACAGAGTCCTGGTTTAGTCCTGGTTTAGTCCTGGTTCAGTCCTGGTTCAGTCCTGGTTCAGTCCTGGTTTAAACCTGGGTTTAGACCCGGGTTTAGTCCTGGTTTAATCCAAGGACTAAAGTGGGTTTTCTAAACCTGATTTAGTCCTGGTTTAGAAAACCCACTTTAGTCCTTGGACTAAACCAGGACTGAACCAGGACTAAACCAGGACTAAACCAGGACTGAACCAGGACTAAACCAGGACTGAACCAGGACTGAACCAGGACTTCTTTGTCTTTGCAGAACTACTTTTTGGGGCGGAAGGAGGCGACTGAAATGGCGGACAGGAATAAGGAGGCTCTGCTGGAGGTCAGGTTCAGAATGTTCCAGAATTTGAACGTTTATTTCTGTATGAGTGAAGAGTCCCTCAGTCGTCCAGGCAGAATCCATGATAAAAGGAGAAATTCAATTTGTCAACTGGACAAAGTTTGTTTGGTCGAAAACGTTTCGTCGCTCATCCGAGAGGCTTCATCAGTTCTGGTTCTAGTGCTGGTTAGACCCTGTTTATATCTCGCTGCAGGGAGGAGCTCCTACACTGAAATAGCTCTGAAACTATCTCAACTACTCTGTCTCTTTGTTTTTCAAATTTCTCTGGCGACTAGTTTAGCCTCCCTATTCAAGCCTAACGACCCTCTCCACCCCTCTGCCCTGGCTCGTCTGCCCTAATGTTTCTTTGTCTGTTTTTGACTTGGTTTAAGAATCGAATTATAGATGGGAAACAAGTTATGTCTAACTCCCCCATTTCTGTTTAACGACGGATTCTCTTTTTTTTAACAAAAATAGCCTCTTTAACTCCCCTCTCAAACCAGTTCTTTTCCCTGGCTAAGATCTGAACCTCACTGTCCTCAAAAGAATGGCCCGTGGCTTCTAGGTGAAGATGTACGGCAGATGACCAGAGTGCCAGAGTGGACCGTCACTCTGACGAAGACCGAGCTGACGAAGCCTCTCGGATGAGCGGCGAAACGTTTTCAACCAAACAAACTTTGTCCAGTTGACAAATTGAATTTCCTCCTTTTATCACGTTTATTTCTGTAGTTTTCTAAAATCACTGTTGATGTTCTTGATGTTCTCCACTGTTGATGTTCTCCACTGTTGATGTTCTTGATGTTCTCCAGGAGTGCTTCTGCAGCGGGACGGTGATGGTGCCCGAGATGGAGGGCGTCCTGTGGCTCAAAGACGACGGGAAAAAGTCCTGGAAAAAAAGATACTTCCTCCTCCGAGCGTCTGGAATCTACTACGTACCGAAGGGCAAAGCCAAGGTGCTCCTCATCTGCTCCTCATCTGCTCCTCATCTGATCTTCTCCTCTTCTCCTCACGTTCTCCTCTGCTCCTCACGTTCTCCTCTTCTCCTCACGTTCTCCTCTTCTCCTCACGTTCTCCTCTTCTCCTCACGTTCTCCTCTGCTCCTCACGTTCTCCTCTGCTCCTCACGTTCTCCTCTTCTCCTCACGTTCTCCTCTTCTCCTCACGTTCTCCTCTGCTCCTCACGTTCTCCTCTTCTCCTCACGTTCTCCTCTTCTCCTCACGTTCTCCTCTGCTCCTCACGTTCTCTGACCTTCTCCTCGTCTTGTCTCCAGGCGTCTCGAGACCTGGTTTGTTTTCTTCAGCTGGATCACGTGAACGTTTATTACGGTCAGGATTATCGCTCCAAATACAAGGCTCCCACGGACTACTGCCTGGCCCTGAAGGTACGGCCCTGGAGGACCTCCTCGGGCTCCTGGACTTTGGTCGTTTCTTCGTTTCGTTTCTTCGTATCGTGGCTTCTGTTGTGTTTTTTTCGATGTGGTGACGTTCTCGTGTCTCCTGCAGCACCCTCAGATCCAGAAGAAGTCTCAGTACATAAAGTACCTCTGCTGCGACGACGTGCGGACGCTGCACCAGTGGGTCAACGGGATCCGGATCGCCAAGTTCGGCCGCCAGCTCTACGCCAACTACCAGGACGCCATGAGGAGGACGGAGGCGGCGTACGACTGGTCCTCCCTGTCCAACAGTCTGTCCAACAGTCTGTCCAACAGTCTGCGCTCGGGCTCCAGCGGCAACAGCATCCCAGGTCTGGACCCGGACCAGGACTGGGACCAGACGGGGACTAAACTGGGACCCGGACTGGGACCAGGACTGGGACTAAACCCTGGGGACTAAACCCTGGGGACTAAACCCTGGGGACTAAACCCTGGGGACTAAACCCGGTCTGAGCGGTCTCTCTTGCCGTTGCAGAGTCTCAGTCGAATCACTCGGGGGACAGTGGGGTGGACTCTTCTCATGGTCGCTCTCAGAGTGTGGTCAGCTCCATCTTCTCCGAGGCCTGGAAGAGAGGAACGCAGATCGAGGAGAACACCAAGGTACAAAAGTTCCACACTGCAGCTTTAACTTCCCTCTCACTATGAAAGAGAACAGACCAGATTAAGTCGAAACCAAAAAAAGAAACTGAAACAGACTTTTATTGAAGTTTTTATTTTTATAGAACGTTTTTTATGTGACGCTTTACGGAGCGTTTTTCTTTGACTCCACAAACGAAGACGTCCACAAAAATGTCCTCCTCAGGTGGAGGAGTTCCAGTATGTCGGGGTCTTGTTCTCGAGTGAGGGGAGGATGGAGCGTGAGATTGACAGGCGGATCAGTGCAGCGTCGGCAGTGATGCGGTCGTTGTACCGGACCGTTGTGGTGAAGAGGGAGCTGAGCCGAAAGGCAAAGCTCTCGATTTACCGTCGATCTACGTTCCTCCCCTCACCTATGGTCATGAGCTCTGGGTAATGACCGAAAGGACGAGATCGCCGATACAAGCGGCCGAAATGAGTTTCCTCCACAAAGTGGCTGGACGCTCCCCTAGAGATAGAGTGAGGAGTAGACCTGGTTTAGACCTGGTTTAGTCCTGGTTCAGTTCTGGTTTAGACCTGGTTTAGTCCTGGTTCAGTTCTGGTTTAGTCCTGGTTTAGTCCTGGTTCAGTTCTGGTTTAGACCTGGTTTAGACCTGGTTTAGACCTGGTTTAGACCTGGTTTAGACCTGGTTTAGACCTGGTTCAGTCCCAGTTTAGACCTGGTTTAGTCCTGGTTCAGTCCCGGTTTAGTCCTGGTCTGGCTCGGGCGTCTGTTCCGGACGCCTCCTGGACTTCTCCCTCGAAGTGTTCCGGAAGGAATACTTCCCAGAAAAAATGTACAAAAATGTATCAAGGAAAGACAGAAACATATTTAGATTCAGTAAAATATAAAAACTAGTGCTGTCAGACGATTAAAAACTTAATTTAATTAATTACAGGATTTATAATTAATTCATCTAATTAATCACATTTTAAGTGAGAGAGCGATCGAGCGAATGAACGAACCCACTTCGTGATTGAGTTTTTCAGTTTTCATGTGGTCGCTGTGAGCGTGGATTGGTGGTTTGGTTTGTTGGTTTGGTGGTTTGGTTTGGTGGTTTGGTGGTTTGGTGAAGTGCTCTCACACTCGCTCTATCACCGGTAACGATGGAACTTGTCCGGACGTGTTTATCGTTCAAATGATCCGTCAGGCTGGAGCAGCTTCGGTGATCGGAAAATTCTTTTTGACAAAAGCTCCAAATCTCGGCGTTCTTGTTGACCGTCACGTCTTCGTTCTTTTTATAAATAAACTCGCCGTTCAAAGGCTCTGGCAGCGATTCGCTCGCCGCACGCCAAATTTAAAATGCGCATTGAGTTGCCGCTCATAATTAATTGCGTTAATTTTTATAAGGCGTTAATTTGCAGTGTAATTAATGAATCTAATTAACGCGTTAAACTGACAGCCCTAAAACAACATTTCTATACAAAGAGTAAACTGCACGTCATCACTTTTACTTTTGTAGCTTTTCATTTTTAGCATTTAAAATTGTAAATTTTAAAATCCAAAACTGAATCTGAATATGATTGTTTTTTTCCCCGCAGCAGCTGAGGATGGAAGCGGCTCGGGCGGCGACGCTTCCCCACGGCGCTCACGGACACAAACACCACAGCCAGCACTCTGTGGATCTGCCCCCTCCTGCCCCTCTGCCCCCTCAGAATCTGCCCCAAGCTCCCGCTCCTCATCCTCAAAATCTGCCCCAGAATTTACCCCAGCCGCCCCCGCCACAGGCCCAAAACCTGCCCCAGACTCCTCCTCCTCAGCCTCAGCATCTGCCCCAGAATCTGCCCCAGAATCTGCCCCAACCGCCCCCCTGTCACCCCCAGAACCTGCCCCACAAACCCCAGAGTCCCGCGCACTCCCCGCCCTCCGCCGCGGCGCCTCCTCTTCTTCGGCAGAACGTTTCAAATCCTTCCTTCCCTCCTCCGCCTCCTTCTTCTTCTCCTCCTTCGTCGGCGTCTCCTCCGTCCCGTCACCCGGTCATTCACTTCCCGCCGCCGCCCGACTCCGCTTTAGACCCCGCCCCTTTGCCTCCGTCTCCGTTGGCGCCCGCCGAGTGCCCGATCCCGCCCGCTCCCCCGGGTCACTCCGCCCAAACCGTCCCCAACCCGCCGTCGCCCGTCACGCCCGACGTCCCGCCCATTTCCCCTCCCGCCACCGCCGCCGCGAATCCCACCCCTCCCCCGCCCCCGCCGCTACCCGTGGAACACCTACCCCCGCCCCCTCCTCCCCCGCCGCCCCCGCCCCCTCCTCCTCCGCCGCCCATCCAAAGTGTCTCCGCCCACAAACACGTGAACATGTACAAGTTCAGCACCATAACCCGCCTCCAAAACCAGAACAACCAGAACAACCAGGCCCGGCAGCAGGTCCCGACTCCGCCCCCTCCGCCTCCTCCCCCGCCCGCGCCGCCCGTCGTGGTCAAACCGGTCAACCACATCGCCGCCAGGACCAACGTGCCTCCTCCGCCTCTCCCGCCGCCTCTCCCTCCTCTTCAGTTCAGACCCATGCCCGGTTCTGCCATGGCGAAGCTTTCCAATTCCGCGTATTTCCCCATGCCCGCCGCCTCCTCTGCGTTCCCGGCCCCTCCCCCTCCGCCGCCTCCTCCGCCATTTTCAGGCAGCGGCATGATGCACACGCCGTACGCCAACGGGATCAAGCAGGCGTTGAAAGAGCGGTTTCCGAGTCCTCCGCGGGAGTTGTTGCCGGCGAATGCTGGCTTAGAAGCATCGACTCCGCCCGCACAAGCTCCGCCCCATCTGCCCCCGCCTCCCCCGCCACCGCCGCCCCCTCCTCCCCCTCCGCAGCAGCATAAATCGGTCTTCGCCAATCAGATATCATCAACTTTTCCTCCGCCGCCTGCGCCCAAAACTTACACGACCGGATTCGTCCCGGCGAAACCCATGACTCCGGTTACTCCCTTCCCGCCGGCGCCGCCTCCTCCTCCTCCTCCCGGTTTAGTCAGATGCCCCGCCCCACCACCCCCTCCTCCTCCACCCCCTCCCCCGCCCGCCCCCATGAAAAAGCAGTTCCAGAATCCTCCCCCGCCGACGTTCCCCAAACAGCACGGCGTCACCAAGCCGAACTCGCTGGTGAAGCAGCTCGCCAGCCAGTTCCCAGGCTCCGCCCCCCACACGGACACGCCCAAACCGCCGCCGCTGTCCCCGCCCCCGCCTGCCGTCAAAACCAAACCAAAATGGCAGCCAGAGTTCCCGCCTCCGCCTCTGGACAGCCCCGCCCCTCCCCCTCCGCCCCTGCCCTCTGCGAACACGAGCTCGCCGCTGAAGAGATCGCCCCCGGGAACGCTGAAGAAGGCCCCGCCCACGCCGCAGAGGAACACCAAGCCTGAATCGTCATTGTCGTATTTGGAAAACAGGCGGAATCTTCTGAGTAAGTTTGGACAGCAGACCTCCGCCTCGGCGCCGTCTCCTCCCCCTCCGTGTCCCAACAGCCCCTCGCCGAACAGGGACCCGTCCTCCGCCCCGCCGGCTCCGCCCAAACCCGGCAAACTCAACCTGTCACATTTACCGTTAGCACTCCAGGCTAAAGTGAACCAGGCTAAATGCGATTTCCCGTCTCTGCCCACGGACCCGAGATCGTTCCCTCCGCCTCCGAACGTGTGCGAGCTGTTCCCGCCCCCTCCGCCGCCGCCGCCGCCGACCAACGACACGCCGGCCCCCAAAGTCGCCGTTGTCAACCCGCAACCTCAAGCTCCACCCCCTCCTCCGCCCATGCCCCTCACCAACAACTCCTGGAGCAAAAGTTCGTTAAAGAAGGTGAACCCGGCACCGAACCCTGCGCCCATCTCTCCTCCGACCTCGCCCAAAAACGGTTCTTCCGGTAATTTCCTGGACGATCTGCACAGGACTCTGAAGAGGAAGTCCGTCGGCAAACACGGTTCTGTGGACCAAAGCGGCGGAGCGGGCACCGACCCGGCGCTGCCACCCCCGCCTCCCCCCGACCTCCTGACGCTCCGCCGCTCGGGACCGCCGCCCACCCCGCCCAAACGAGGAGACTGCACCAAACTCACCGGGGAGTGCTGAGGACCAGAGGAGGTCCCGACCCTGTGAAGGTCTGATGTTCTGAAGTTCTAAAGTCCAGGAAACGGTCCGGGACGTTTAAAGACGTTCTGATGAAAACGTGAAGGACTTTGAGGAGAAGTGTAAAGTCCAACAGAAGGAACGACGTGAAGAAGGAAGAACGCCTCCGGATTGAGACACTGTTCAATTCTGCATTTTCATCGACTTCAGACGGAACTGATACCGTAGAATCTGTACAACTGCAAACGGGACCGGACCAAGGACCAGACCGGGGACGGGACCGGGTACCGGACCAGGGACCGGACCAGGGACCGGACCAGGGATTTGACCAAGGACAGGACCGGGGACCGGACCAGGGATTTGACCAAGGACAGGACCGGGGACCAGGCCGGGGATCAGGCCGGGGACTTGACTGGGGAAGGGACCGGGGACCAGGTCAGGAACTGGGCTGGAGACTGGACCGGGGACTGGTCCGGGCCAGGGGCTGGGCTGGAGACTGGACCGGGGACTGGGCCGGGCTGGGCTGGAGACTGGACCGGGGACTGGGCCGGGCCAGGGGCTGGGCTGGAGACTGGACCGGGGACTGGTCCGGGCCAGGGGCTGGGCTGGAGACTGGACCGGGGACCGGGCCGGGCCAGGGGCTGGGCTGGAGACTGGACCGGGGACCGGGCCGGGCCAGGGGCTGGGCTGGAGACTGGACCGGGGACTGGGCCGGGCTGGGCTGGAGACTGGACCGGGGACTGGGCCGGGCCAGGGGCTGGGCTGGAGACTGGACCGGGGACTGGGCCGGGCTGGGCTGGAGACCGGACCGGGGACTGGGCCGGGCCAGGGGCTGGGCTGGAGACTGGACCGGGGACTGGGCCGGGCCAGGGGCTGGGCTGGAGACTGGACCGGGGACTGGGCCGGGCTGGGCTGGAGACCGGACCGGGGACTGGGCCGGGCCAGGGGCTGGGCTGGAGACTGGACCGGGGACTGGGCCGGGCCAGGGGCTGGGCTGGAGACTGGACCGGGGACCGGGCCGGGCAAGGGGCTGGGCTGGAGACTGGTAGTCCTGACCAAAACCAGGTGAAGATCTGGAGATGGTCCCACTGGTCCTGACAGGTGGAACCCAGAGGTCCTGAAGGACGGGTCAGATGCAGAGGACGCATTTCTCTGTGGGGGGGCTTGAACCTGGGACTGGCCCTGGTTCAGTCCTGGTTTAGTCCTGGTTTAGACCTGGTTCAGTCCTGGTTCAGTCCTGGTTTAGTTCTGGTTTAGTCTTGGTTTAGTCCTGGTTCGGTCCTGGTTCTGTCCTGGTTTAGACCTGGTTTAGTCCTGGTTTAGTCCTGGTTTAGTCCTGGTTTAGACCTGGTTTAGTCCTGGTTTAGTCCTGGTTTAGACCTGGTTCAGTCCTGGTTTAGACCTGGTTTAGTCCTGGTTCAGTCCTGGTTTAGTCCTGTTTTAGACCTGGTTCAGTCCTGGTTTGGACCTGGTTCGGTCCTGGTTCGGTCCTGGTTTAGACCTGGTTTAGACCTGGTTTAGACCTGGTTCAGTCCTGGTTCAGTCCTGATTTAGACCTGGTTTAGACCTGGTTTAGTCCTGGTTTAGTCTTGGTTTAGTCCTGGTTCGGTCCTGGTTCTGTCCTGGTTTAGACCTGGTTTAGTCCTGGTTTAGTCCTGGTTTAGTCCTGGTTTAGACCTGGTTTAGTCCTGGTTTAGACCTGGTTTAGACCTGGTTTAGACCTGGTTCAGTCCTGGTTTAGTCCTGGTTTAGACCTGGTTTAGTCCTGGTTTAGTCCTGGTTTAGACCTGGTTTAGTCCTGGTTTAGTCCTGGTTTAGACCTGGTTTAGACCTGGTTTAGACCTGGTTTAGACCTGGTTTAGTCCTGGTTTAGTCCTGGTTTAGTCCTGGTTTAGTCCTGGTTTAGTCCTGGTTTAGTCCTGGTTTAGACCTGGTTTAGATCTGGTTTAGTCCTGGTTTAGTCCTGGTTTAGATCTGGTTTAGATCTGGTTTAGTCCTGGTTTAGTCCTGGTTTAGTCCTGGTTTAGTCCTGGTTTAGTCCTGGTTTAGATCTGGTTTAGTCCTGGTTTAGTCCTGGTTTAGTCCTGGTTTAGTCCTGGTTTAGATCTGGTTTAGTCCTGGTTTAGTCCTGGTTTAGATCTGGTTTAGTCCTGGTTTAGTCCTGGTTTAGTCCTGGTTTAGACCTGGTTTAGTCCTGGTTTAGTCCTGGTCTGACACATTCTCTCGTTAAATCGCCTTAAAAACGTTGTTGAAACTGAAGGATTTTGAAATGTTTTTTGTTTTTTTCCTTTTTTATAAAATAATTTAAGGACTGGATTTTTGTAAACGTGTTTTTTATGCAGATTATGAAGAAGAATTCTCACTGTTATCGGAGTTTAAACCTGAAGTCCACAAGGGTGTGGCCAGATTATTAGGTACAGTTCTTTAAAATGGACCTGGTTTAGTCCTGGTTTAGTCCTGGTTTAGTCCTGGTTTAGTCCTGGTTTAGACCTGGTTTAGAGCTGGTTTAGACCTGGTTTAGACCTGGTTTAGTCCTGGTTTAGACCCAGTTTAGTCCTAATAAACTGGCCACTCTTCGTTCTGACGGTTTGTCGTCGGTTTGTCGTCGGTTTGTCGTCGGTTTGTCGTCGGTTTGTCGTCGGTTTGTCGTCGGTTTGTCGTCGGTTTGTCGTTGGTTTGTGGTTTTGGGAGAATGTACGAAGTTTAAATTGACTTAATTTATCTGTTTTTTATATGTGCTGCGTTTGTTTTCTCTCGGTGTAAATGTCCAGGTTTGTCTGCGTTTGTTTTGTTTGAAAGTTTTTTACAAATGTCCCGGTGCCTGAAACTTCAGTTTGGCCTTTACCATTTTACTATTTTCATCTTAAAAACAAGGAACCGCCGGACGTTTTCTGCACCTGTTTATTTGTCGACAAATAACTTTTGTCGTAGGTTTTAATCAGATTTTAGTTGAAGAAAATCCCTGAAATGTTTAGCCCCTGGTTTAGACCTGGTTTAGACCTGGTTTAGTCCTGGTTTAGACCTGGTTTAGTCCTGGTTTAGACCTGGTTTAGACCTGGTTTAGACCTGGTTTAGACCTGGTTTAGACCTGGTTTAGTCCTGGTTTAGTCCTGGTTTAGTCCTGGTTTAGACCTGGTTTAGTCCTGGTTTAGACCTGGTTTAGACCTGGTTTAGACCTGGCTTAGACCTGGCTTAGTCCTGGTTTAGACCTGGTTTTAGATGGTCTAAATCAGGTCTACACTTGGACTTCCTTAGGACTAAACCTGGACTAGAGCAGGACTTTTTCGATCTTATTTATTTGAATTTCAGAGTGTGTAAAACAGCCGGCGTGTTTCAGATCTCAGCGCTGAAACATGAAACTGAAACATGAAACTGAAACATGAAACTGAAACATGAAACTCGTGTTTGGGGATTTTCAGTCGGAAATTTGTGCAGAAATGAAATAAAATCAAATAAATGAACTCTGCTGTGTGTGTTTGTCTCCCTCTGGTGTCCGGGCTGCAGTACTGCAGTAAAAGTACACATACGTACTGCAGTAAAAGTACACTCACATGTACTGCAGTAAAAGTACACTCATGTACTGCAGTAAAAGTACACTCACATGTACTGCAGTAAAAGTACACTCTCAAATGTACTGCAGTAAAAGTACACTATCAAATGTACTGCAGTAAAAGTACACTCACATGTACTGCAGTAAAAGTACACTCTCAAATGTACTGCAGTAAAAGTACACTATCAAATGTACTGCAGTAAAAGTACACTCACATGTACTGCAGTAAAAGTACACTCATGTACTACAGTAAAAGTACACTCACACGTACTGCAGTAAAAGTACACTCACATGTACTGCAGTAAAAGTACACTATCAAATGTACTGCAGTAAAAGTACACTCACACGTACTGCAGTAAAAGTACACTCACATGTACTGCAGTAAAAGTACACTCACATGTACTGCAGTAAAAGTACACTCACACGTACTGCAGTAAAAGTACACTCACATGTACTGCAGTAAAAGTACACTCACACGTACTGCAGTAAAAGTACACTATCAAATGTACTGCAGTAAAAGTACACTCACATGTACTGCAGTAAAAGTACACTCACATGTACTGCAGTAAAAGTACACTCGCATACGTACTGCAGTAAAAGTACACTCACATGTACTGCAGTAAAAGTACACTCTCAAATGTACTGCAGTAAAAGTACACTATCAAATGTACTGCAGTAAAAGTACACTCTCAAATGTACTGCAGTAAAAGTACACTCTCAAATGTACTGCAGTAAAAGTACACTCACATGTACTGCAGTAAAAGTACACTCACATGTACTGCAGTAAAAGTACACTCACATGTACTGCAGTAAAAGTACACTCACATGTACTGCAGTAAAAGTACACTCACATGTACTGCAGTAAAAGTACACTCACATGTACTGCAGTAAAAGTACACTCACATGTACTGCAGTAAAAGTACACTCACATGTACTGCAGTAAAAGTACACTCACATGTACTGCAGTAAAAGTACACTTACACGTACTGCAGTAAAAGTACACTCATGTACTGCAGTAAAAGTACACTCACACGTACTGCAGTAAAAGTACACTCACACGTACTGCAGTAAAAGTACACTCACATGTACTGCAGTAAAAGTACACTCACACGTACTGCAGTAAAAGTACACTCACATGTACTGCAGTAAAAGTACACTCACATGTACTGCAGTAAAAGTACACTCACATGTACTGCAGTAAAAGTACACTCACATGTACTGCAGTAAAAGTACACTCACATGTACTGCAGTAAAAGTACACTCACATGTACTGCAGTAAAAGTACACTCACACGTACTGCAGTAAAAGTACACTCACATGTACTGCAGTAAAAGTACACTCACACGTACTGCAGTAAAAGTACACTCACACGTACTGCAGTAAAAGTACACTCACACGTACTGCAGTAAAAGTACACTCACATGTACTGCAGTAAAAGTACACTCACATGTACTGCAGTAAAAGTACACTCTCAAATGTACTGCAGTAAAAGTACACTCTCAAATGTACTGCAGTAAAAGTACACTCTCAAATGTACTGCAGTAAAAGTACACTCTCAAATGTACTGCAGTAAAAGTACACTCTCAAATGTACTGCAGTAAAAGTACACTCTCAAATGTACTGCAGTAAAAGTACTCTCACACGTACTGCAGTAAAAGTACACTCACATGTACTTCAGTAAAAGTACACTCACACGTACTGCAGTAAAAGTACACTCTCAAATGTACTGCAGTAAAAGTACTCTCACACGTACTGCAGTAAAAGTACACTCACATGTACTTCAGTAAAAGTACACTCACACGTACTGCAGTAAAAGTACACTCTCGCATGTACTGCAGTAAAAGTACACTCTCAAATGTACTGCAGTAAAAGTACACTCTCAAATGTACTGCAGTAAAAGTACACTCTCAAATGTACTGCAGTAAAAGTACACTCTCAAATGTACTGCAGTAAAAGTACACTCATGTACTGCAGTAAAAGTACACTCACATGTACTGCAGTAAAAGTACACTCACATGTACTGCAGTAAAAGTACACTCACACGTACTGCAGTAAAAGTACACTCTCGCATGTACTGCAGTAAAAGTA
Organism: Paratrypauchen microcephalus; assembly: GCA_036785185.1. NCBI lineage: Eukaryota > Metazoa > Chordata > Actinopteri > Gobiiformes > Gobiidae > Paratrypauchen > Paratrypauchen microcephalus. Next base: position 833,234 of record JAVJIX010000235.1, on the reverse strand, counting down.
CACTCACATGTACTGCAGTAAAAGTACACTCTCAAATGTACTGCAGTAAAAGTACACTCTCAAATGTACTGCAGTAAAAGTACACTCTCACATGTACTGCAGTAAAAGTACACTCACATGTACTGCAGTAAAAGTACACTCTCACATGTACTGCAGTAAAAGTACACTCACATGTACTGCAGTAAAAGTACACTCTCAAATGTACTGCAGTAAAAGTACACTCTTAAATGTACTGCAGTAAAAGTACACTCTCACATCTACTGCAGTAAAAGTACACTCTCATGTACTGCAGTAAAAGTACACTCTCAAATGTACTGCAGTAAAAGTACACTCACATGTACTGCAGTAAAGGTACACTCTCACATGTACTGCAGTAAAAGTACACTCTCAAATGTACTGCAGTAAAAGTACACTCACATGTACTGCAGTAAAGGTACACTCTCACATGTACTGCAGTAAAAGTACACTCTCAAATGTACTGCAGTAAAAGTACACTCTCATGTACTGCAGTAAAAGTACACTCTCAAATGTACTGCAGTAAAAGTACACTCACATGTACTGCAGTAAAGGTACACTCTCACATGTACTGCAGTAAAAGTACACTCACATGTACTGCAGTAAAAGTACACTCTCAAATGTACTGCAGTAAAAGTACACTCACACGTACTGCAGTAAAAGTACACTCACACGTACTGCAGTAAAAGTACACTCTCACACGTACTGTAGTATCAATCAATCAATCAATCAAATATTTATAAGGCGCTTTTCATACAAAATTGTAAAACAAAGCGCCTTACAGTGGTCAAGGATTAGAAGATTGACCTTTATTGATCTCGCACAGGAGAAGTTGTTTCTATATTTGACCCGGGGACCATCCCCATGATTTTGTTTTGTTATTTAGGCTTTGGTCAGGCCCTAAGCTGGAGGATTTTACCTATGGTGCATGTTTAGGTTGGTGGGGGAAACCGGAGTACCCGGAGGAAACCCACCCAAACACGGGGAGAACATGCAGTCTCCACACAGAAAGGCCCGGGCAACCCGAACCTTCTTGCTGTGAAGCATGAGTGCTAACCACTCAGCCATCGTGCCGCCAGGGAAAAAACAAAAAAAAACAAAAAAAGAACAAGAACAGCAGCAACAACAGCAAGAACAACAGCAACACCAACATCAACAGCAACAACACCAACATCAACAGCAACAACATCAACAGCAACAACAGCAACAACAACAGCAACAACAGCAACAACAGCAACAACGGCAACAACAGCAACAACGACAGCAACAACGACAGCAACAACAGCAACAACAGCAGCAACAGCATCATCAACAACAACAGCAACAGCAGCAGCAGCAACAACAACGGCAACAACGACAGAAACAACAGCAACAACAACAACAGCAAGAACAACAGCAACCACAACAACAGCAACAACAGCAGCAGCAACAGCAGCAACAACAACAACAGGAACATCAGCAACAACAACAGCAGCAGCAACAGGAACATCAGCAACAACAACAACAGGAACATCAGCAACAGCAGCAACAACAACAACAGCAGCAGCAACAAGAACAGCAGCAACAACGACAACAGGAACATCAGCAACAACAACAGCAGCAGCAACAACAGCAGCAACAACGACAGAAACAACAGCAACAACAACAGCAACAACAACAGCAGCAACAACAACAGCAACAACAAGAACAACAGCAACAACAGCAACAGGACCAGCAGCAGCCACAGCAACAGGAACAGCAGCAACAACAGCAATAGCAACAACAGCAGCAACAACGACAGAAACAACAGCAGCAGCAGCAACAACAACAACAGCAGCAACAACAGCAACACCAACATCAACAGCAACAACATCAACAGCAACAACAAGAACAGCAACAACAGCAACAGATACAGCAGCTCCAACAGCAACAACAACAGAAGCAACAACAGCAATAGCAACAACAGCAGCATCAACGACAGAAACAACATCAGCAGCAGCAACAACAACAACAGCAGCAACAACAGCAACACCAACATCAACAGCAACAACATCAACAGCAACAACAAGAACAACAGCAACAACAGCAGCAGCAACAGCAGCAGCAACAGCAACAGGAACAGCAGCAACACCACCAATAGCAACAACATCAGCAACAACGACAGAAACAACAGCAGCAGCAGCAACAACAACAACAGCAGCAACAACAGCAACACCAACATCAACAGCAACAACAGCAACAACAACAGCAACAACAGCAACAACAGCAACAACGACAGCAACAGCAACGACAGCAACAACAACAGCAACAAGAGCAACAAAGGCAACAACAGCAACAACGACAGCAACAGCAACGACAGCAACAACAACGGCAACAACAACAACGGCAACAACAGCAGCAACAACAGCAACAACAACAGCAACAACAGGAACAGCAACAACAACAAAAGCAACAACAGCAACAACAACAGGAACAGCAACAACAACAACAGAACCACAGCGACAACAAAACAACAACAGCAATAACAGGAACAACAAGAACAACAACAGCAGCAACAACAAAAGCAACGAAAGCAACAGCAACAACAAAAGCAACAACAACAGCAACAACAGCAACAACAAAACAACAACAGGAACAACAACAACAGGAACAGCAACAACAGCAGCAGCAACAACAGGAACAGCAACAACAAACAAAAGAACAAATAAAAGACAAGCAAACAGACGACCGAAGTCAGTCAAAGGCCAAGCTAAACAGGTGAGTCTTGAGCCCACTCTTAAAAACATGAATGTTCTCTGCAGCCCTGAGGTCCTCCGGCAGTTCCATAGACGAGGGCCGTAGTACTGAAAAGACGCCTCTCCGTGAGTCTGTGTCCTGACTTTGGGAATGACCAGGAGCTGCCGGAGGAGCGCAGGGCCCGTGAAGGTTCATAAGGGGAAAGCAGTTCTGAAAGATAGGAAGGCCCAAGACCATTAAGACATTTAAAAACCAGTAAAAGAACTTTAAAATCTATCCTGTAACTCACAGGGAGCCAATGCAGAAATTTTAAGACCGGTGTAATGTGATCCCGCCCTCTGGACCTAGTCAGGACACGTGCTGCTGAATTCTGTAATAATTGCAAACCTGAAATACTCTTTTGGGAAGACCAGAGAGCAGGGCATTACAGTAGTCTATACGGCTGGTGATAAAAGCATGCATCAGTAAAAGTAAAAGTACACTGACACGTACTGCAGTAAAAGTACACTCACATGTACTGCAGTAAAAGTACACTCACACGTACTGCAGTAAAAGTACACTCACACGTACTGCAGTAAAAGTACACTCACACGTACTGCAGTAAAAGTACACTCTCACATGTACTGTAGTAAAAGTACACTCACATACTGCAGTGAAAGTACAGAGTACAGATATGTAGTATTTCTACATCAGTGCAGTATTTACTCCTTGTACTTGGATAGACGGTACACATGTAATGCCGCACTGTGGAACTCTCCGGGCCTGGGATCACATCTCCATGGAGACGAGCAGGAGGAAAAGTGCCGCAGTGCAGCTTTAGCGGGTCTGTTTGCGGGGTGAACTCTGTCCTCGCTAAAGTAAACACAAAAACACAGGAAAAACAAACTTTAGGCTCCAGCTCTGGTCCCAGACTCAGACCAACCTCAGACATGAAGAGTCCTCTGGTCCTGGTCCTAGTCCTAGTCCTGGTCCTGGTCTGGGCCACAACCGGACTCGGATCTCAAACACAGTGAGTACAGGACTACACCAGAACTAAACCAGGACTACACCAGAACTAAACCAGAACTACACCAGAACTACACCAGAACTAAACCAGGACTACACCAGAACTAAACCAGGACTACACCAGAACTACACCAGAACTACACCAGAACTAAACCAGAACTACACCAGGACTACACCAGGACTACACCAGAACTACACCAGGACTACACCAGAACTACACCAGAACTACACCAGAACTAAACCAGGACTACACCAGAACTACACCAGAACTAAACCAGGACTACACCAGGACTACACCAGAACTAAACCAGGACTACACCAGAACTAAACCAGGACTACACCAGAACTACACCAGAACTACACCAGGACTACACCAGAACTAAACCAGGACTACACCAGAACTAAACCAGGACTACACCAGAACTACACCAGAACTACACCAGGACTACACCAGGACTACACCAGGACTACACCAGAACTAAACCAGGACTACACCAGGACTACACCAGGACTAAACCAGGACTACACCAGAACTACACCAGAACTAAACCAGGACTACACCAGAACTAAACCAGGACTACACCAGGACTACACCAGAACTAAACCAGGACTACACCAGGACTAAACCAGGACTAAACCAGGACTACACCAGGACTAAACCAGGACTACACCAGGACTACACCAGGACTAAACCAGGACTACACCAGGACTAAACCAGGACTACACCAGAACTAAACCAGGACTACACCAGGACTAAACCAGGACTACACCAGAACTAAATCAGGACTACACCAGGACTAAACCAGGACTACACCAGAACTACACCAGAACTACACCAGGACTACACCAGAACTAAACCAGGACTACACCAGAACTACACCAGAACTACACCAGGACTACACCAGAACTAAACCAGAACTACACCAGGACTACACCAGGACTACACCAGGACTACACCAGAACTACACCAGGACTACACCAGAACTAAACCAGGACTACACCAGAACTAAACCAGGACTACACCAGAACTACACCAGAACTAAACCAGGACTACACCAGGACTACACCAGGACTACACCAGAACTACACCAGAACTAAACCAGGACTACACCAGAACTAAACCAGGACTACACCAGGACTACACCAGAACTACACCAGGACTACACCAGAACTAAACCAGGACTACACCAGAACTAAACCAGTACTACACCAGTACTACACCAGAACTAAACCAGAACTAAACCAGGACTACACCAGAACTAAACCAGGACTACACCAGGACTACACCAGAACTACACCAGGACTACACCAGAACTAAACCAGGACTACACCAGAACTAAACCAGTACTACACCAGAACTAAACCAGGACTACACCAGAACTAAACCAGGACTACACCAGAACTAAACCAGTACTACACCAGTACTACACCAGAACTAAACCAGGACTACACCAGAACTAAACCAGGACTGAACCAGGACTAAACCAGGACTACACCAGAACTAAACCAGGACTACACCAGGACTAAACCAGGACTACACCAGAACTACACCAGGACTACACCAGAACTACACCAGAACTACACCAGGACTACACCAGAACTACACCAGAACTACACCAGGACTACACCAGAACTACACCAGGACTACACCAGGACTAAACCAGGACTACACCAGAACTAAACCAGGACTACACCAGAACTAAACCAGAACTAAACCAGGACTACACCAGAACTAAACCAGGACTACACCAGGACTACACCAGAACTACACCAGGACTACACCAGAACTACACCAGAACTACACCAGGACTACACCAGAACTAAACCAGTACTACACCAGAACTAAACCAGTACTACACCAGAACTAAACCAGGACTACACCAGAACTAAACCAGGACTACACCAGAACTAAACCAGTACTACACCAGTACTACACCAGAACTAAACCAGAACTAAACCAGGACTACACCAGAACTAAACCAGGACTACACCAGAACTAAACCAGGACTACACCAGGACTACACCAGAACTACACCAGGACTACACCAGAACTACACCAGGACTACACCAGGACTACACCAGAACTACACCAGAACTAAACCAGGACTACACCAGAACTAAACCAGGACTACACCAGAACTAAACCAGGACTACACCAGAACTACACCAGAACTACACCAGAACTAAACCAGGACTACACCAGAACTAAACCAGGACTACACCAGAACTAAACCAGTACTACACCAGAACTAAACCAGGACTACACCAGAACTAAACCAGTACTACACCAGTACTACACCAGAACTAAACCAGGACTACACCAGAACTAAACCAGGACTACACCAGAACTAAACCAGGACTACACCAGAACTAAACCAGGACTACACCAGAACTACACCACGACTACACCAGGACTAAACCAGGACTACACCAGGACTACACCAGGACTACACCAGGACTACACCAGAACTAAACCAGGACTACACCAGAACTAAACCAGGACTACACCAGGACTAAACCAGGACTAGACCAGAACTACACCAGGACTAAACCAGGACTAGACCAGAACTACACCAGAACTACACCAGAACTACACCAGAACTAAACCAGGACTACACCAGGACTAAACCAGGACTAGACCAGAACTACACCAGAACTACACCAGAACTACACCAGAACTAAACCAGGACTACACCAGGACTACACCAGAACTAAACCAGGACTACACCAGGACTACACCAGGACTACACCAGAACTAAACCAGGACTACACCAGAACTAAACCAGGACTACACCAGGACTACACCAGGACTACACCAGAACTAAACCAGGACTACACCAGGACTACACCAGAACTACACCAGAACTACACCAGGACTACACCAGGACTACACCAGAACTACACCAGGACTACACCAGGACTACACCAGAACTAAACCAGGACTACACCAGAACTACACCAGGACTACACCAGAACTACACCAGAACTACACCAGAACTAAACCAGGACTACACCAGGACTACACCAGAACTACACCAGAACTAAACCAGGACTACACCAGGACTACACCAGGAGTAAACCAGGACTACACCAGAACTAAACCAGGACTACACCAGAACTACACCAGAACTACACCAGAACTACACCAGGACTACACCAGAACTAAACCAGGACTACACCAGAACTACACCAGAACTCAACCAGGACTACACCAGAACTACACCAGGACTAAACCAGAACTACACCAGGACTACACCAGAACTACACCAGGACTACACCAGGACTAAACCAGAACTACACCAGAACTAAACCAGAACTACACCAGGACTACACCAGGACTAAACCAGAACTACACCAGAACTAAACCAGAACTACACCAGAACTACACCAGGACTACACCAGGACTAAACCAGGACTACACCAGGACTACACCAGAACTAAACCAGGACTACACCAGAACTAAACCAGGACTACACCAGAACTACACCAGAACTACACCAGGACTACACCAGAACTAAACCAGGACTACACCAGAACTACACCAGAACTACACCAGGACTACACCAGGACTACACCAGGACTTCACCAGAACTAAACCAGGACTACACCAGAACTACACCAGGACTACAGCAGGACTACACCAGAACTACACCAGGACTACACCAGAACTAAACCAGGACTACACCAGGACTACACCAGAACTAAACCAGGACTACACCAGAACTACAGCAGGACTACACCAGAACTAAACCAGTACTACACCAGAACTAAACCAGAACTAAACCAGGACTACACCAGGACTAAACCAGGACTACACCAGAACTACACCAGGACTACACCAGAACTAAACCAGTACTACACCAGGACTAAACCAGGACTACACCAGAACTACACCAGGACTACACCAGAACTAAACCAGGACTACACCAGAACTAAACCAGGACTACACCAGGACTACACCAGAACTAAACCAGGACTAAACCAGGACTAAACCAGGACTAAACCAGGTCTAAACCAGGACTAAACCAGGACTAAACCAGGACTAAACCAGGTCTAAACCAGGACTAAACTAGGACTAAACCAGGACTAAACCAGGACTAAACCAGGTCTAAACCAGGACTACACCAGGACTGAACCAAGTCTCTTTCATCTCCAGTGATCAGGTTCTCTCCCTGACGCCGAAGACTCTGGAGCACGTGGAGGTTCTGAGGAACATCTCCACCGAGCCCGAGGTGAGGGGAGGGCATCTGACACACGGGGGGTATCTGACACACGGAAGGGTATCTGACACACAGGGAGGGTATCTGACACACGGGGGGTATCTGACACTAGAGGTAAGATCGGGCCTAAAAAATCCAGCCCGACCCGACCCGGCCCGCGGGTATTAAAGCCCGACCCGGCCCGAGCCCGAAGCAAACCCGAAATGTCATATTTTATTTGTGAGGACTCGGGAGGAGGAGGGGTGATTTATGATCACAAATTAAAGCCTGTCTTTTGTAACGAAATCTAAGTTAAACAAGACTGTATAAACATTTACATCTTTTATATTTGTTTCTGCAGAGGGTACATTAACCCACAATTTTACATCATTGACGGATTTTTTAAAGAGTTGACGGGAAAAATTTAAGACCGTCCGTCATTTTGACGGGTTGAAAGTTGGGCCATAAACCACAGCAGCAGTACGTCCTTAAGAATCTAGCGCGGCACTTTAAGAGAGAGAAGCAGAGAGAGAGAGCGGAGGGGAAGATTATTAAGAGGGCGGAGCGGAGGGGAAGATTATTAAGAGGGCGGAGCGGAGGGGAAGATTATTAAGAGGGCGGAGCGGAGGGGAAGATTATTAAGAGGGCGGAGCGGAGGGGAAGATTATTAAGAGAGCGGAGCGGAGGGGAAGATTATTAAGAGAGCGGAGCGGAGGGGAAGATTATTAAGAGGGCGGAGCGGAGGGGAAGATTATTAAGAGGGCGGAGCGGAGGGGAAGATTATTAAGAGGGCGGAGCGGAGGGGAAGATTATTAAGAGAGCGGAGCGGAGGGGAAGATTATTAAGAGCGCGGAGTGGAGGGGAAGATTATTAAGAGGGCGGTGTTCACGTGCGCAGAGCTCTGGCTCTGCGGCTCCTGTTAGTAGTTCAATAGCAATTACATTACAGCACCTTCTCTGTTTTATCCACATTATTTATTTTAAAACAAGTATTCCTTAGTTTAGTATCCACACATCGTTGTAGTATACATTTTTATAAACATATATTTTAAAAAAGTCAGCGAGAGAGAAGCCCGAGCCGAAGCAATGATTGACATTTTAGGCCCGACCCGTCGGGCTTAAGATCTTACCTCTATCTGACACATGGGGGGTATGTGACACACGGGGGGGGTATCTGACACACGGGGGGTATGTGACATACGGGGGGGTATCTGACACACAGGGAGGGTATCTGACACACGGGGGGTATCTGACACACGGGGGGTATCTGACACACGGGGGGGTATCTGACACACGGGGGGTATCTGACACACGGGGGGTATCTGACACACAGGGAGGGTATCTGACACACGGGGGTATCTGACACACGGGGGTATCTGACACACGGGGGGTATCTGACACACGGGGGGGTATCTGACACACGGGGGGTATGTGACATACGGGGGGTATCTGACACACAGGGAGGGTATCTGACACACGGGGGGTATCTGACACACGGGGGGTATCTGACACACAGGGAGGGTATCTGACACACAGGGGGGTATCTGACACACGGGGGGTATCTGACACACGGGGGGTATCTGACACTCAGGGGGGTATCTGTCACACGGGGGGGTATCTGACACACAGGGGGTATCTGACACACGGGGGGTATCTGACACACAGGGGGGGTATCTGACACACGGGGGGTATCTGACACACGGGGGGGTATCTGACACACAGGGGGGTATCTGACACACGGGGGGTATCTGACACACGGGGGGTATCTGACACTCAGGGGGGGTATCTGACACACGGGGGGTATCTGACACACAGGGGGGTATCTGACACACGGGGGTATCTGACACACAGGGGGGTATCTGACACACGGGGGGGTATCTGACACACAGGGGGGGTATCTGACACTCGGGGGTATCTGACACACGGGGGTATCTGACACACGGGGGGTATCTGACACTCAGGGGGGTATCTGTCACACGGGGGTATCTGACACTCGGGGGGTATCTGACACACGGGGGTATCTGACACTCAGGGGGGTATCTGTCACACGGGGGGGTATCTGACACACGGGGGGGTATCTGACACTCAGGGGGGTATCTGTCACACGGGGGTATCTGTCACACGGGGGGTATCTGACACTCGGGGGGTATCTGACACACAGGGGGTATCTGACACACAGGGGGGGTATCTGTCACACGGGGGGTATCTGACACTCAGGGGGGTATCTGTCACACGGGGGGGTATCTGACACTCGGAGGGGTATCTGACACACAGGGGGGGTATCTGACACACAGGGGGGGTATCTGACACACGGGGGGGGGTATCTGACACACAGGGGGGGTATCTGACACACAGGGGGGGTATCTGACACACGGGGGGGTATCTGACACACAGGGGGGGTATCTGACACACAGGGGGGGTATCTGACTCTCTTCTCCGCAGACGTCGCTGTGGAAGCCCGCCTCGTCTGAGTTCATTCGAATGGAGAGTCCGGTTCATCTGTTCATCTCCAGAAACATCTCCAAGAGAGTGAGAGAAGAACTGAACCACCACGGAATCACCCACCAGTGAGTACAGGAGGAGGAGGTCCAGAGGAGGAGGAGGTCCAGAGGAGGAGGAGGTCCAGAGGAGCAGAGGAGGAGGAGGTCCAGAGGAGGAGAGGAGCAGAAGAGGAGAGCAGAGGGTCCAGAGGAGGAGAGGGTCAGAGGAGGAGAGGGTCAGAGGAGGAGGAGAGGGTCAGAGGAGGAGAGGGTCAGAGGAGGAGAGGAGCAGAGGAGGAGGAGGTCCAGAGGAGGAGGAGGTCCAGAGGAGAAGAGGAGCAGAGGAGGAGGAGGTCCAGAGGAGGAGGTCCAGAGGAGGAGAGGAGCAGAGGAGGAGGAGGTCCAGAGGAGGAGGAGGTCCAGAGGAGGAGAGGAGCAGAGGAGGAGGAGGTCCAGAGGAGGAGGAGGTCCAGAGGAGGAGGAGGTCCAGAGGAGGAGGAGGTCCAGAGGAGGAGAGGAGCAGAGGAGGAGGAGGTCCAGAGGAGGAGGAGGTCCAGAGGAGGAGAGGAGCAGAAGAGGAGAGCAGAGGGTCAGACGAGGAGAGGGTCCAGAGGAGGAGAGGGTCAGAGGAGGAGAGGGTCAGAGGAGGAGGAGAGGGTCAGAGGAGGAGAGGGTCAGAGGAGGAGGAGAGGGTCAGAGGAGGAGAGGGTCAGAGGAGGAGAGGAGCAGAGGAGCAGAGGAGCAGAGGAGCAGAGGAGGAGGAGGTCCAGAGGAGGAGAGGAGCAGAGGAGGAGAGCAGAGGGTCAGACGAGGAGAGGGTCCAGAGGAGGAGAGGGTCAGAGGAGGAGAGGGTCAGAGGAGCAGAGGAGCAGAGGAGGAGGAGGTCCAGAGGAGGAGAGGACCAGAGGAGGAGAGCAGAGGGTCAGACGAGGAGAGGGTCCAGAGGAGGAGAGGGTCAAAGGAGGAGGAAGAGAGGGTTAAAGGAGGAGAGGGTCCAGAGGAGGAGAGGGTCAGAGGAGGAGAGGGTCAAAGGAGGAGGAAGAGAGGGTTAAAGGAGGAGAGGGTCCAGAGGAGGAGAGGGTCCAGAGGAGGAGAGGGTCAAAGGAGGAGGAAGAGAGGGTTAAAGGAGGAGAGGGTCCAGAGGAGGAGAGGGTCAGAGGAGGAGAGGGTCAGAGGAGGAGGAGAGGGTCAGAGGAGGAGAGGGTCAGAGGAGGAGAGGAGCAGAGGAGCAGAGGAGCAGAGGAGGAGGAGGTCCAGAGGAGGAGGAGGTCAAGAGGAGGAGAGGAGCAGAGGAGGAGGAGGTCCAGAGGAGGAGGAGGTCCAGAGGAGGAGGAGGTCAAGAGGAGGAGAGGAGCAGAGGAGGAGGAGGTCCAGAGGAGGAGGAGGACCAGAGGAGGAGGAGGTCCAGAGGAGGAGAGGAGCAGAGGAGGAGGAGGTCCAGAGGAGGAGGAGGTCCAGAGGAGGAGGAGGTCTGAGGAGGAGAGGAGCAGAGGAGGAGGAGGTCCAGAGGAGGTCAGAGGAGGAGAGGAGCAGAGGAGGAGGAGGTCCAGAGGAGGAGGAGGTCCAGAGGAGGAGAGGAGCAGAGGAGAAGGAGGTCAGAGGAGGAGGAGGTCCAGAGGAGGAGGAGGTCAGAGGAGGAGAGGAGCAGAGGAGGAGGAGGTCCAGAGGAGGAGGAGGTCCAGAGGAGGAGGAGGTCAGAGGGGGAGAGGAGCAGAGGAGGAGAGGAGCAGAGGAGGAGGTCCAGAGGAGGAGGAGGTCAGAGGAAGAGGAGGTCCAGAGGAGGAGGAGGTCAGAGGAGGAGAGGAGGAGGAGGTCCAGAGGAGGAGGTCAGAGGGGGAGAGGAGCAGAGGAGGAGGTCCAGAGGAGGAGAGGAGCAGAGGAGGAGGTCCAGAGGAGGAGGAGGTCAGAGGAAGAGGAGGTCCAGAGGAGGAGGAGGTCAGAGGAGGAGGAGGTCAGAGGGGGAGAGGAGCAGAGGAAGAGAGGAGCAGAGGAGGAGGAGGTCCAGAGGAGGAGGAGGTCAGAGGAGGAGAGGAGCAGAGGAGGAGGAGGTCCAGAGGAGGAGGAGGTCAGAGGGGGAGAGGAGCAGAGGAGGAGGTCCAGAGGAGGAGGAGGTCAGAGGAAGAGGAGGTCCAGAGGAGGAGGAGGTCAGAGGAGCAGAGGAGGAGGAGGTCAGAGGAGGAGGAGGTCAGAGGGGGAGAGGAGCAGAGGAAGAGAGGAGCAGAGGAGGAGGAGGTCCAGAGGAGGAGGAGGTCAGAGGAGGAGAGGAGCAGAGGAGGAGGAGTTCCAGAGGAGGAGGAGGTCCAGAGGAGGAGAGGAGCAGAGGAGGAGGAGGTCAGAGGAGGAGGAGGTCCAGAGGAGGTGGAGGTCAGAGGAGGAGAGGAGCAGAGGAGGAGGAGGTCCAGAGGAGGAGGAGGTCAGAGGGGGAGAGGAGCAGAGGAGGAGGAGGTCCAGAGGAGGAGGAGGTCCAGAGGAGGAGAGGAGCAGAGGAGGAGGAGGTCAGAGGAGGAGGAGGTCCAGAGGAGGAGGAGGTCCAGAGGAGGAGAGGAGCAGAGGAGGAGGAGGTCAGAGGAGGAGGTCAGAGGAGGAGAGGAGCAGAGGAGGAGGAGGTCAGAGGAGAAGAGGAGCAGAGGAGGAGGAGGTCCAGAGGAGGAGAAGAGCAGAGGAGGAGGAGGAGAGGGTCAGAGGAGGGGAGGGTCAGAGGAGGAGAGGAGCAGAGGAGGAGAGCAGAGGGTCAGACGAGGAGAGGGTCCAGAGGAGGAGAGGGTCAAAGGAGGAGGAGGAGAGGGTCAGAGGAGGGGAGGGTCAGAGGAGGAGAGGAGCAGAGGAGGAGAGCAGAGGGTCAGATGAGGAGAGGGTCCAGGGGAGGAGAGGGTCAGAGGAGCAGAGGAGGAGGAGGTCCAGAGGAGGAGAGCAGAGGGTCAGACGAGGAGAGGGTCCAGAGGAGGGGAGGGTCAGAGGAGGAGAGGAGCAGAGGAGGAGAGGGTCAGAGGAGGAGGAGGAGAGGAGCAGAGGATGCTCAGAGGTCCAGAGGATTCTCCATCTCTTGCAGGGTTCTTCTGTCTAACACCGAGGAGCTGGTGGAGATGCAAACTCGGAACGACTCCTCAGACCCTCGAAGCAGCTCCAGCTTTTACGAGAGATACCACAACCTGGACGATGTGAGGGTCAACACAAACATCTGAGAACCACACCAGAACCAGCCAGACCAGGACTGAACCAGGACTGAACCAGGACTGAACCAGGACTGAACCAGAACTGAACCAGGACTGAAGCAGGACTGAACCAGGACTAAACCAGGACTAAACCAGGACTGAACCAGGACTAAACCAGGACTAAACCAGGACTGAACCACGACTAAACCAGGACTAAACCAGGACTGAACCAGGACTGAACCAGGACTGAACCAGGACTAAACCAGATCTTCATGTTTCTCAGGTCTGGATCCTAAAAGAGTCCCATTTTCAGGACTGAGCAGAACCTGAATGTGTTTAGAACGATCTGGAGATCTGGAGACCTGGTTTAGACCTGGTTTAGACCTGGTTTAGACCTGGTTTAGTCCTGGTTTAGTCCTGGCTTAGACCTGGTTTAGACCTGGTTTAGACCTGGTTTAGACCTGGTTTAGTCCTGGTTTAGACCTGGTTTAGTCCTGGTTTAGACCTGGTTTAGACCTGGTTTAGACCTGGTTTAGTCCTGGTTTAGATTTCAGTTTAGTCTTATTTTAGTGCTGGTTTAGCCCTGATTAAAGATGATTAAAGCTGCACTCTGTAACCTTTGGTCATGCTTTGTCTGTAATGTTCCACAGTCTGGCATTTACTGTTTCTGTTTCAGATTTACCTTTGGATCAACAGAACAAGTCAAGACAACCCGACCTCAGTGAAAGTTCTACTGCTGGGGTCCTCCTACGAGAAGAGACCCATCTACGCCCTGAAAGTAAACCAGGACTAAAGCAGGACTAAAGCAGGACTAAATCAGGACTAATGCAGGACTAAAGCAGGACTAAAGCAGGACTAAACCAGGAATAAATCAGGACTAATGCAGGACTGAACTGAGACTGAACCCGGTCTAAACCCGGCCTAAACCCAGTCTAAATCCAGCTTAAACCTGGTCTAAACCCGGCTTAAACCCAGTCTAAATGCAGCCTAAACCCAGTCTAAACCTGGCCTAAACCCTGTCTAAATCCAGCCTAAACCCGGCCTAAACCCAGTTTAAACCTAGCCTAAACCCAGCCTAAACTTGGTCTAAACCCGGCCTAAACCTAGCCTAAACCCGGCCTAAACTCGGTCTAAACCCAGCCTAAACCTAGCTTAAACCCGGTCTAAACCCGGCCTAAACCCGGCCTAAACCTAGCCTAAACCCGGTCTAAACCCAGTCTAAACCCAGTCTAAACCCAGTCTAAACCCAGTCTAAACCCTGCCTAAACCCAGTCTAAACCAGTTTAAACCCAGTCTAAACCTGGTCTAACCCCGGTCTAAACCCAGTCTAAACCCGGTCTAACCCCGGTCTAAACCCAGTCTAAACCCAGCCTAAACCCAGTCTAAACCCAGTCTAAACCCAGCCTAAACCCAGTCTAAACCCAGTCTAAACCCGGTCTAAACCCGGTCTAAACCCAGCCTAAACCCAGCCTAAACCCGGTCTAAACCCGGCTTAAACCCAGTCTAAACCCAGTCTAACCCCGGTCTAAACCCAGTCTAAACCCATCCTAAACCCAGTCTAAACCCGGCTTAAACCCAGCCTAAACCCAGTCTAAGCCCGGCTTAAACCCAGTCTAAACCCAGTCTAAACCCGGTCTAACCCCGGTCTAAACCCAGTCTAAACCCAGCCTAAACCCAGTCTAAACCCAGTCTAAACCCAGTCTAAACCCAACCTAAACCCAGCCTAAACCCAGTCTAAACCCGGTCTAAACCCGGCCTAAACCCAGTCTAAATCCAGTCTAAGCCCGGCCTAAACCCGGCCTAAACTCGGTATAAACCCAGTCTAAACCTAGTCTAAACCCGGTCTAAATCCGGCCTAAACCCAGCCTAAACCCAGTCTAAACCCGGCTTAAACCCAGTCTAAACCCAGTCTAAACCCGGTCTAAACCCGGCTTAAACCCAGTCTAAACCCAGTCTAAACCCGGTCTAAACCCAGTCTAAACCCAGCCTAAACCCAGCCTAAACCCAGCCTAAACCCGGTCTAAACCCGTCTTAAACCCAGCCTAAACCCGGTCTAAACCCAGCTTAAACCCAGTCTAAACCCGGTCTAAACCCGGTCTAAACCCGGTCTAAACCCAGCCTAAACCCAGCCTAAACCCGGTCTAAGCCCGGCTTAAACCCAGTCTAAACCCAGTCTAACCCCGGTCTAAACCCAGTCTAAACCCAGCCTAAACCCAGCCTAAACCCGGTTTAAACCCAGTCTAAACCCGGTCTAAACCCGGTCTAAACCCAGCCTAAACCCAGCCTAAACCCAGTCTAAACCCGGTCTAAACCCAGTCTAAACCCAGCCTAAACCCAGTCTAAACCCAGTCTAAACCCGGTCTAACCCCGGTCTAAACCCAGTCTAAACCCAGCCTAAACCCAGTCTAATCCCGGCCTAAACCCGGCCTAAACTCGGTATAAACCCAGTCTAAACCTAGTCTAAACCCGGTCTAAACCCGGCCTAAACCCGGCCTAAACCCGGTCTAAACCCGGTGTGTGTCCCAGTTGTCCCTGGGTGCTGGCGTGGAGAAGAAGGCTCTGTGGTTGGACTGTGGGATTCACGCTCGGGAGTGGATAAGCCCCGCCTTCTGCCTCTGGTTCGTCCAATACGTGAGTGCAGCTGTCAATCATTTTTATACATTATAATTAGCCACGCCCCCTCACATTAGCCACACCTCCTCACATTAGACACGCCTCCTAACATTAGACACGCCTCCTCAGATTAGCCACTCCTCCTCACGTTAGCCCCGCCTCCTCACGTTAGCCCCGCCCCTCACTGTCTCCTGTCTGTTTCCTGTACGTCTCAGTCTCTGGGCTTTTACGGCCTGAACTCGGAGATCACTCAGATCCTGGACAGTTTTGACGTGTTTGTGCTGCCGGTGCTCAACCCCGATGGATACCACTACACCTGGACCAAGGTACGGTGAGGACTGGACCAGGGACGAGACCAGGACTAACCCAGGACTGAGCAAGGATCAAACCAGAACTGGCCCAGACCAAGACAAGATCAGGGAGTCGACTAAACCACTAAACCTGATCAGATGATACAGGCTTATAGATGTTATGTTTATTATGTTTATTTGATCAACTTGCAGGTTCCATTTAAGAATAATTTCACAAATACAAACTCAAAATACAAACAAATACAAACTTATGTCACATGTCTCTGCAGTTCCTTTTGCTCAAAATGGAGCAGGTGGAAGAATAAACGTATTTACTCCTGCTCCATATTCTCACACATTCCACACTGACAGCTATTATAATATATATATAATATAATAATATAATACAATGCAATATAATATAATATAATATAATGCGTGAAAAGTCCCTCAGTCGTCCAGGTAGAATCCATGATAAAAGGAGAAGTTCAATTTGTCAACTGGACAAAGTTTGTTTGGTTGAAAACGTTTGGCCGCTCATCCGAGAGGCTTCGTCAGCTCTAATAAGAATACTGGTAAGACACTTGCTTATATCTTGCTGCAGGGAGGAGCTAACTAGCTAACTACTTTCCGAAACTATCTCATTGGTTTCCGTCTTTTGTTTCTCTGGCGTCTAGATAACGATCCCTATTCATCCCTACGACCGTTTTTCCCACCTCTGGCCCTGCCCGGCTAGCCCTATTGTTTCCCTGTTTGCTTGATCTAGGCTTAAGAATGGAATTGTAGATGGGATGCAAATTATGTCTGACTCCACCATTTCTGTTCAGAGAAGGATTCTCTTTTTTGACAAAAATAGCCTCTTTAACTCCCCTCTCAAACCAGTTCTTTTCCCTGGCTAAGATCTGAACCTCACTGTCCTCAAATGAATGACCCGTGGCTTCTAGGTGAAGATGTACGGCAGATGACGGTCCACTCTGGCACGCCCGTCTGTGTTGGTACATCCTCTTGTGAAGTGGCTGTTTTGTTTCTCCAGTGTAGCGCTCACTGCAGTCTTCACTACACTGAATGGAGTAGACCACATTGCTTTGTTTGTGGCTCGATGTTTTGTCCATTGGGTGGACGAGTTTTTGTCTTAAAGTGTTTGTGGGTTTGAAATAAACTGGAATTTCATATTGTCTGAAAATCCTCTGTAGTTTTTCCGACACGCCGGTCAGGTACGGAATCGCTACCCCTTTCCTCCTGGGTTCGGATTCTCTATTATCTTGTTTCTTGCCCTTGTCTCTCTTGGTTTTGTTGACAGCCCATTTGGGATAACCACAAACAGAGAGGGCTTCCTGCACATGTTGTTCTTCTTTCTCCTTACCCTCTGTGCTTGTGGGAACCACTTGGGCCCTGTGTTGTAATGTCCGAATAACTCCCAGTTTGTGCTGCAGTGGGTGGTGTGAATCAAAAAGCAGGTATTGGTCTGTGTGTGTGGGCTTCCTGAAGACTTCTACTTGGAGTCCCCGGTCTCCTCCTATCGTTACTGCACAATCTAAGAATGCCAATGTGTTATCCTTGGCATCTTCACGGGTGAATTTGATATTAGGATCTACAGAATTGATATGTGCAGTAAAAGGTTCCAAATCTTGAATTTTGATTTTTGTAAAATTATCATCAACATAATGATACCAGTGTGTGGGTGGAGTGCCTGGATATGAAGCTAAGGCACTTTGTTCAAATTGTTCCATGTATAAATTAGCCATGATAGGGGAGACCGGTGAGCCCATCGCACAGCCATGAATTTGCCTGTAGAAGTTCCCTCTGAACTGGAAATAGGTGGTATTTAGACAAATTTCCAGCAGTAATATTATATTATAATATAATATAATATAATATAATATAATATAATATAATATAATATAATATAATATAATATACATTTCTCATCGTCCTGTACAACTTTACATTCTATATACATATATATCTATACAATACTACTTTGCTTTTACCAATAAATTGAACAGAGAACGCTATATATATATATATATATATATATATATATATATATATATATATATATATATATCCCCTTAACTCATCCTATGTCTAAATAATTATCAAATATAATGTTTTTGATCAGATGTTTAAAACGGCATTTATTTAGGCAACTCTTAACTTATTTTTTTGCATGTTGTACGGAAAAATAACTTCTTAAAATGTAATTCATTTCTTAAGTTATAATTTCCTTCTCTGTTGCTAAATAATATTTGAATATTTCCTGGTAGTTGTTTAAACCAGACTTGATACATAATTTGCAAGGTTTTAAATTTAAAACCTTTGGATTTGTAAAACAACATGTTTGTATGATCTCTGTGTTCTTCCCCATGTAGAATTCTCACGGCCTTTTTTTGTATTTTGAATAATGAATCTGTATTGGTTTTATATGTTCCCCCACACTTGTCGCTCAAGTAGGAACAATCATCGTGATGTATAAGATCTGGAGGGATCCAGGGTCTAGAAATAATCTTGTTTTTCCGATCACTGAAACATTTCTGGCTAAACTAAAACAGGACTAAACAGGACTAAACAGGACTAAACAGGATTAAACAGGACTAAACAGGATTAAACAGGATTAAACAGGACTAAACAGGATTAAACAGGATTAAACGGGACTAAACGGGATTAAACAGGACTAAACAGGACTAAACAGGACTAAACAGGACTAAACAGGATTAAACAGGATTAAACAGGATTAAACAGGATTAAACGGGATTAAACGGGACTAAACGGGACTGAACGGGACTGAACGGGACTAAACGGGACTAAACGGGATTAAACGGGACTAAACGGGTCTAAACGGGACTAAACGGGACTAAACGGGATTAAACGGGTCTAAACGGGACTAAACGGGATTAAACGGGATTAAACGGGACTAAACGGGACTAAACGGGACTAAACGGGACCAAACGGGATTAAACGGGATTAAACGGGATTAAACGGGACTAAACGGGATTAAACGGGACTAAACGGGTCTAAACGGGACTAAACGGGACTAAACGGGACTAAACGGGACTAAACGGGTCTAAACGGGTCTAAACGGGACTAAACGGGACTAAACGGGATTAAACGGGACTAAACGGGACCGAACGGGACCGAACGGGACCGAACGGGACCGAACGGGACCGAACGGGACCGAACGGGACCGAACGGGACTAAACGGGACTAAACGGGACTGAACGGGACTAAACGGGACGGGACTGAACGGGACTGAACGGGACTGAACGGGACTGAACGGGACTGAACGGGACTAAACGGGACTAAACGGGATTAAACAGGACTAAACAGGATTAAACAGGACTAAACAGGATTAAACAGGATTAAACAGGATTAAACAGGATTAAACAGGACTAAACAGGATTAAACAGGACCAAACCAGGACCAAACCAGGACCAAACCAGGACTAAAACAGGACTAAACCTGGACTCTGGGTTTGTGTGAGGAGGAACACGAGTTTTGTGTTTCAGAACCGCATGTGGAGGAAGAACCGCTCTGCGACTCAGAACAGCCGCTGTGTCGGAGTCGACCTCAACAGGAACTTTGATGCAAACTGGTGCAGTGAGTTCACCTCATTTACAAAATATAATAAGATCACAGCTCCTCACAGCCCAGCACCAGGAGGTCACAGGTTCAGTTCCCGGGCAGGGCATGTTCTCCCTGTGTTTCTCCTGACCATCCTGCACACAGAAATGTTCTAACACTTTCAGAGACAAAGGACACAGCAGAACTGAACCCCTAACCTCCTGGTTCTAGAGCCTCATGTCAGACTGTAATGTGTGTGTTTTGTCCAGCGGAGGGCGCCTCCAGCTCCCCGTGCTCAGAGATCTACTGCGGGCTCTTCCCAGAGTCGGAGCCCGAGTCTCAGGCCGTGGCCAACTTCCTGAGGACCAACAAAGACCTGGTCCAGATCTACATCAGCATCCACTCGTACTCCCAGATGCTCCTGTTCCCCTACTCCTGCACCACCGAGCAGGCCCAGAACCACCAGGAGCTGGTGAGGACTAAACCAGGACTAAACCAGGACTAAACCAGGTCTGAACCAGGACTGAACCAGGACTAAACCAGGTCTGAACCAGGACTAAACCAGGTCTAAACCAGGACTAAACCAGGACTGAACCAGGACTGAACCAGGTCTGAACCAGGTCTGAACCAGGTCTGAACCAGGACTGAACCAGGACTAAACCAGGTCTAAACCAGGACTAAACCAGGACTAAACCAGGACTAAACCAGGACTGAACCAGGACTAAACCAGGTCTAAACCAGGTCTGAACCAGGACTAAACCAGGTCTAAACCAGGACTAAACCAGGACTAAACCAGGACTAAACCAGGACTGAACCAGGACTAAACCAGGTCTAAACCAGGACTAAACCAGGACTAAACCAGGACTAAACCAGGACTGAACCAGGACTAAACCAGGTCTAAACCAGGACTAAACCAGGTCTAAACCAGGACTGAACCAGGTCTGAACCAGGACTAAACCAGGTCTAAACCAGGTCTGAACCAGGACTAAACCAGGACTGAACCAGGTCTAAACCAGGACTAAACCAGGTCTGAACCAGGACTGAACCAGGTCTAAACCAGGTCTAAACCAGGTCTAAACCAGGACTAAACCAGGTCTAAACCAGGACTAAACCAGGTCTAAACCAGGACTAAACCAGGACTAAACCAGGTCTAAACCAGGACTAAACCAGGTCTGAACCAGGACTGAACCAGGACTGAACCAGGACTAAACCAGGACTAAACCAGGACTGAACCAGGACTAAACCAGGACTAAACCAGGTCTAAACCAGGACTGAACCAGGTCTAAACCAGGTCTAAACCAGGACTAAACCAGGACTAAACCAGGTCTAAACCAGGTCTAAACCAGGACTAAACCAGGTCTAAACCAGGACTAAACCAGGACTAAACCAGGTCTAAACCAGGACTGAACCAGGACTAAACCAGGTCTAAACCAGGACTAAACCAGGACTAAACCAGGTCTAAACCAGGACTAAACCAGGTCTGAACCAGGACTGAACCAGGACTGAACCAGGACTAAACCAGGTCTAAACCAGGACTGAACCAGGACTAAACCAGGACTAAACCAGGTCTAAACCAGGACTGAACCAGGTCTAAACCAGGTCTAAACCAGGTCTAAACCAGGACTAAACCAGGTCTAAACCAGGACTAAACCAGGACTAAACCAGGTCTAAACCAGGACTAAACCAGGTCTAAACCAGGTCTAAACCAGGACTGAACCAGGTCTGAACCAGGACTGAACCAGGACTGAACCAGGACTAAACCAGGTCTAAACCAGGACTGAACCAGGACTAAACCAGGACTAAACCAGGTCTAAACCAGGACTGAACCAGGTCTAAACCAGGTCTAAACCAGGTCTAAACCAGGACTAAACCAGGTCTAAACCAGGACTAAACCAGGACTAAACCAGGTCTAAACCAGGACTGAACCAGGACTAAACCAGGTCTAAACCAGGACTAAACCAGGACTAAACCAGGTCTAAACCAGGACTAAACCAGGTCTGAACCAGGACTGAACCAGGACTGAACCAGGACTAAACCAGGTCTAAACCAGGACTGAACCAGGACTAAACCAGGACTAAACCAGGTCTAAACCAGGACTGAACCAGGTCTAAACCAGGTCTAAACCAGGTCTAAACCAGGACTAAACCAGGTCTAAACCAGGACTAAACCAGGACTAAACCAGGTCTAAACCAGGACTGAACCAGGACTAAACCAGGTCTAAACCAGGACTGAACCAGGACTAAACCAGGTCTAAACCAGGACTAAACCAGGACTGAACCAGGACTAAACCAGGTCTAAACCAGGTCTAAACCAGGACTGAACCAGGACTAAACCAGGACTGAACCAGGACTGAACCAGGACTAAACCAGGACTGAACCAGGACTAAGCCAGGACTAAACCAGGACTAAACCAGGACTAAACCAGGACTATCTTTTGTCTTGAAGCTGGAGATGGTGAAAGAAGCGTCTTATCAAATCCGCAGACATTATCGCAACAACTACAAATATGGAGCTGGAGCCGAAACTATCTGTAAGTAACGGGAGGGCATCTGACACACGGGGAGGGCATCTGACACACGGGGAGGGCATCTGACACACGGGGAGGGCATCTGACACACAGGGAGGGCATCTGACACACGGGGAGGAGGGCATCTGACACACGGGGAGGGCATCTGACTGTTTGTCTCCTCAGACCTGGCTCCTGGAGGATCAGACGACTGGGCGTATAATCTGGGGATCAAATACTCGTTCACGTTTGAGCTCCAGGACACAGGACGCTACGGTTTCCTCCTCCCTCCGTCTCACATCAACAAGGCCTGCAACGAAGCTCTGCTCGCCGTGAAGACCATCGCCCTGAAGGTCCTCCAGAACAGGGCCAAACAAGCACCAAACCAGGACTAAACCAGGACTGAATCAGGTCTAATCCAGGTCTAAACCAAGACTAAACCAGGACTAAACCAGGACTGAACCAGGACCAAACCGGGACTGAACCAGGACTAAACCAGGACTAAACCTCCTCCCTCCGTCTCACATCAACAAGGCCTGCAACGAAGCTCTGCTCGCCGTGAAGACCATCACCCTGAAGGTCCTCCAGAACAGGGCCAAACAAGCACCAAACCAGGACTAAACCAGGACTGAATCAGGTCTAATCCAGGTCTAAACCAAGACTAAACCAAGACTGAACCAGGACCAAACCGGGACTGAACCAGGACTAAACCAGGACTGAACCAGGACTAAACCTGAGCTAAAGCAGAGGTGGACCAGGTCTACATCTGGACTACACTGGGTCCAAACCAGGACCTGTAACGGCTCTTTCATCTTCACAAACATGTCTAGTTTTTAGTTATTAAATGTGTGTGTTTTTATTGTGCTTCTCCGTCCGTCCATGTTCTTCCTCTGATCCGGGGCCGGGTCGCCGGGGCAACGGTCTAAACAGGGACTCGCCCAGATCTCCCCGCCCCAGCCCCTTCTGAAGTGTAAATATAATATCATTAAAATCTACATTTGAAAGAATCTGGAAACAAATGATTATTTGTTTTATTCAGGAGTTTAATCAGGTCCAGACCAGGACTAAACCAGGACTAAACCAGGACTAAACCAGGTCTAAACCAGGACTAAACCAGGTCTAAACCAGGACTAAACCAGGACTAAACCAGGTCTAAACCAGGACTAAACCAGGACTAAACCAGGACTAATCCGGGTCTAAACCGGGTCTAAAACAGGTCTAAACCAGGACTAAACCAGGACTAAACCAGGACTAATCCAGGTCTAAACCAGGACTAATCCAGGTCTAAACCGGGTCTAAAACAGGTCTGAACCAGGTCTAATCCGGGTCTAAACCGGGTCTGAACCGGGTCTAAACGGAGTCTAAACCAGGACTAAACCGGGTCAAAACCAGGACTAAACCAGGACTGAACCAGATCTAAACCAGGACTAAACCAGGACTGAATCAGGTCTAATCCAGGTCTAAACCAGGACTAAACTGGGTCTAAACCAGGTCTAAACCAGGTCTAAACCAGGACTAAACCAGGACTAAACCAGGTCTAAACCAGGTCTAATCCGGGTTTAAACCAGGTCTAAACCAGGACTAAACCAGGTCTAAACCAGGACTAAACCAGGTCTAATCCGGGTTTAAACCAGGTCTAAACCAGGTCTAATCCGGGTTTAAACCAGGTCTAAACCAGGTCTAATCCGGGTTTAAACCCTCTCTCGTGATCGGACCACGCGCTGTAGTGTCTTTTATTCCCCGGATGTGACGTCACTACCGCCGCCATGCCGGAGCCGCTCGGCGCAGATCGTGCACCGTGACATCTCCGAATAAAGCGGCGATTTTCTGCACAAAACGGACCCACCCCGGACTAAAGTCGATGCTCCGCCGAATACATATCTTGGGTGAGCAGTCCCCGGGTTTAAGCACTTATTTCGGGCGTGTTTTGGTGTCTGAGGCCGCGCTGTGGAGAAGGGATGGATGGAGTTAGCACGTTAGCATTAGCATCATCCGTGTTTGTGGCATTTTAAAACTCCAGAAATGTTCTTACAACAGATTCCTCTGCATTTACATATAAAGAGATAAATAATAAAATGGTGAATAAACATAATTTGCGTAGAATGTGATTGAAAATGTCGTAAATAAAAGAAAACCTCCTAGTGTTGCTCGTTGTACGGAGCATGTTTTGTTGTTGTTGTTGTTGTAGACTCGTAATGAATGAATCCCGCTGCATTAAGTGTGATTAACTTTTAATTTCTAATGTAATACAGTACAGGGTTATTATCTACAAATCCTAATGGGTTTACTTCACCCTTTGTGATTATATAACATGGACAAATGCTTTGGAACAGACTTTAAAACTCCAGAGAATATTCATAGCGTTGTAAACATTTGGACTTGTGATAGAATAGGATAGTTTGTTCAAAGATCAAAGATCAAAGTCAGCTTTATTATTAATTCTGCCATATGTGTTCAACATACAGTGAATCAAAATTTCGTTTCTCTCTGGCCAGGTAGTGCAAAAAGACAGTGTACAAAATACAGTATAAGAAGAAACAAAACAAAAACTTTCTAAGACTAAAATCTAGAATCTAAAATCTGAAAGCAGTGCAACAGAATAAATAAATACCTATTTACAGATGTCCAAAAATGTGTAGTGGAAGATACAGCAGTGAAATAGTAATGTGCATTGAAAGTAAAGATCAAATAAATGTGCAGCAGTAGTAATTCCAGTGCAATAACAGTAGTAAACAACAGTACAACAGTAGTAACAGTAGTAAACTTCCAGTAGTGAATGTGCAACAGGGCAGCAGTCGTCCTTAGCAGCAGTTTTTTAAAGTGTCTAGAGTGATATGTCTTTTTCAGTCTATTTCAAACCCTCAAACACTTTAAGACAAAAACTAGTCTACCCAAAGGACAAAACACCGAGCCACAAACAAAGAAATGTGGTCTACTCCATTCAGTGTAGTGAAGACTGCAGTGAGCGCTACACTGGAGAAACAAAACAGCCACTTCACAAGAGGATGTACCAACACAGACGGGCGTGCCAGAGTGGACCTCGGTCTGCTGTACATCTCCACCTAGAAGCCACGGGCCACTCCTTTGAGGACAGTGAGGTATACAGATCTTAGCCAGGGAAAAGAATTTGAGAGGAGGAGTTAAAGAGGCTATTTTTGTCAAAAAAGAGAATCCTTCTTTGAACAGGAATGGAGGGGTCAGACACAATTTGTCTCCCATCTATAACTCTATCCTTAAACCTAAATCAAAACAAAGAAAACAATAGTGCAGCAGGTCAGGTCCAGAGGTGTGAAAACACCCATGATGGTCCTGAATGGTTCTGCTAACAAGACTGAAACTGAAAACAAACAGGTGTGATAGTTTCATAGTAATTTAATTGTAGTTAGCACCCCCTTCAGGCAGATATAAGCAGTGTCCACCAGCACTCTAGCCAGAACTGATGAAGCAGCTTGGATGAGCTGAGAAACGTTTTCGACCGAATAAACTTTGTCCAGTTGACAAAGGGGGTAAGGTGAGAGTTCAGCCTCCTGACAGTCTGGTGGATGAAGCTGTTTGACAGTCTGGCGGATGAAGCTGTTTGACAGTCTGGTGGATGAAGCTGTTTGACAGTCTGGTGGATGAAGCTGTTTGACAGTCTGGTGGATGAAGCTGTTTGACAGTCTGGTGGAGTGGGCCCAGAGACTCCGGTACCTTCTCCCCGAGGGCAGGAGGCTGAAGAGGCTGTTTAATCTCTGCTTTGGTCCTGCTCTAGTCTCTGTTTTAGTCTCTGTTTTAGTCCTGGTTTAGTCCTGGTTTAGTCTCTGGTTTAGTCTCTGGTTTAGTCTCTGGTTTAGTCTCTGGTTTAGTCTCTGGTTTAGTCTGTTTTAGTCTTGGTTTAGTCCTGCTTTAGTCTCTGGTTTAGTCCTGGTTTAGTCCTGTTTTAGTCCTGGTTTAGTCTCTGCTTTAGTCCTGGTTTAGTCTCTGCTTTAGTCCTGCTTTAGTCTCTGGTTTAGTTCTGGTTAGTCCTGGTTTAGTCCTGGTTTAGTCTCTGGTTTAGTCCTGGCTTAATCCACACTGATACAGGAGGACGGGAGGGCATCTGACGTCTTTCCTCCCGTTGCAGCTCTGCAGAATGTCCAAGATCAGGAGGAAGGTGACAGTGGAGAATTCTAAGACGATTTCGGACTCGAGCGCCGTGCCCCTTCCCCCCACGTCCCGCCGCCCCAGTGTGTTTGAGAGGCTCGGACCCAGCACCGCCGCCACTGCTCCAGAGGTGAGACCAGGTTTAGACCGAGGGTTTAGACCGAGGGTTTAGACCGAGGGTTTAGACCGAGGGTTTAGACCGAGGGTTTAGACCGAGGGTTTAAACCAGGGTTTAGACCGAGGGTTTAGACCGAGGGTTTAGACCGAGGGTTTAGACCGAGGGTTTAGACCGAGGGTTTAGACCGAGGTTTAGACCGAGGGTTTAGACCAGGGGGTTTAGACCAGGGGGTTTAGACCAGGGGGTTTAGACCAGGGGGTTTAGACCAGGGGGCTTAGACCGAGGGTTTAAACCAAGGTTTAGACCAGGGGGTTTAGACCTTACACCAGGGGTTTAGACCAGAGTTTGGACCTTAGACCGGGGTTTAGATCACTGCTCCAGAGGTCAGAAACGGGTTTCTAGCAGGGTTTTGTTTAGATTCGACCTGGTTTACCCCCTGATTTAGACTGGATCAGACCTGGGTTAGTCCTGGGTTAGTCCTGGGTTAGTCCTGGGTTAGTCCTGGGTTAGTCCTGGGTTAGTCTTGGTTCACATATAGTTTAGACTGATTTTAGAACTAACGTAGTCTTGATTTTGACCCTGGCTTAGTCCTAGTTTAGTCCATGGTTTTGTGTGGATTTAATCTTGGTTTGGCCCAGTTTTAGTCCCGGTTTAGGTCTGCTTTAGTTTCTGCTTTAGTCCTGTTTTAGTCCTGGTTTAGTTTCTTTGTTAGTCCTGGTTGAGTTTATTTTTTTAGTCCTGCTTTAGTCCTTGTTTAGTCCTGTTTTAGTGTTGCTTTAGTCCTAGTTTAGTCTTGCTTTAGTCCTGCTTTAGTCCAGGTTTAGTCTCTGTTTTAGTCTCTGCTTTAGTCCTGGTTTAGTCTCTGGTTTAGTCTCTGCTTTAGTCCTGCTTTAGTCCTCGTTTAGTCCTGGTTTAGTCCTGGTTTAGTCCTGGTTTAGTCCTGGTTTAGTCCTGGTTTACACCTGTGTTCTTTCTAATCGTTGTATTTTTACGTTTCAGAGTCAGTGCAGAAATTGGCTGAAAACTGGAAACTGCAGCTACGGAAACACTTGTCGTTACACACATGGCCCTCAGCCCCGCGGCAAATTCAGCTTCAGCCTGTGAGCAGAAAACCACGCCACATTTAAACTTTCACTTTTTACATTTTTGTGAACGTTTGTTTTTGTTTCGTATCAGGTCAGCGGAGAGGCCCACTGGAGATCTGCGTGAGAGGATGAAAAATAAGCGACAGGATGTGGAGTCAGACAATTTAAAACGCGACGCAGACGAACCACAAACCGCCACCACTAGAGTAAGTTTAAGGATATTTGAATATTATTATTTTATTCACGTGATTCTTTTCCCAGTGTTTATCCTAAATGTGTTTTATTTTGTTTGGAGCAGAGAGACTCGTCCAGGGGCAGACACAGGGAGAAGGAGGACATCAAAATCACTAAAGAGAGAACTCCAGCCAGTGAAGAAGAGGCTCCAGAGTGGGAGGCCACCAGAGAAGGTACTGCGTTTACCATTTTAGAGGAATATCCTTTCTCTGGTTTAGTCCTGCTTTAGACCCCGAATAGACCCGGTTTACTCCTCCCTTTACTAACCCTGTCCTGTGTTCAGACTCGGATATCGGAGACTACGACTACGAGCTGTCTCTGGAGATGAAGAGGCAGAAGATCCAGAGGGAGCTGATGAAGCTGGAGCAGGAAAACCAGGACAAAAGGGAAGAAATCACCATCAAGAAAGACGAGACGCAGAAGAGCAGAGGCTCAGCGGTCAAGGTACAGAGCTGGTCTAATCTGAGGGTTATTCCACAAACGTGGCTAAGCACAAAGTCCGGCTTTATTCGGCAGTTCGCGCTAGTTTTAGTGAGAGTTCGGTTCCATGACTCTCGCTAACCTTAGTCCCCGCTGAGTTACTGCGGCAACATGGTCATCATAGTAAATTACCTTACATTCTTGTTCTTGACAAATCTCCGGTAATTTAAAATTATGCTTTTGAACCACTGTCTTTACAACATTATCAGATAGAAGAATTCCAGAGCTGTCACCGAGAAAGACTTTGGTCGAGTGGTTAAGCGCTGCGTCTTTCACGTGGGAGTCCCGGGTTTGATTCCGGTTACTGACGTGTTCATGCTCAAGTCAATTATGTGTTATATTTTCACGAATTTACATTTGCCACACATTACACAAATGTGAATGAATTTAACCTAAAATTGTTCATATCATCATAGAACTTATATCAGTTGGGCCTAACATCACTCTCACTTGACGACATTGACGACATTGACATAATATTAATATTGGCCTACTTACCACTCTGCAAAATGTTTTTATGCTTTGTCTTTATATTTTATGTGACATCTCTATCAAAGAATACAGTTACAGGTAAACCTTTACTTTTAAAACAAAATGTAGCCAAATAACAGGCACACTCCATGATGCAACATTTCAATGATTCAACAAATTTGCTTCAGAGATGCTGTGCAAGCCTTTTTAATGAAATCCTATTTATCAATTTCCATCAAGAGGCATAAAACAATAAAAGACATTAGGTATGACATTCTGGTGTGAGGCCACTGCTGGAGGACTGCTGAGGGTCAGGCAAGGCACTGCTGGAGGACCGCTGAGGGTCAGGCAAGGCACTGCTGGAGGACTGCTGAGGGTCAGGCAAGTCACTGCTGGAGGACCGCTGAGGGTCAGGCAAGTCACTGCTGGAGGACCGCTGAGGAGGGTCCAAGTGTACGCCATCTTCAGTAACTAGAACACAAACATACTATTAAAATACACAAATGCTTGTATCACAGCTGAGGCAAGCATTAGCCTAGAGAATACCTTGAATATACTCCTCACGAGAACTCGCAGGAAGGATCTTTAATGGGGTCCCTCCTTCAGTTACCTCCACCAGTGGGTGACCCCGGTTTAGGGCCAGTGCCAGCTCCTCTGCAGGTGAAAGGTTTTGAGGGGGGCTCCCACCTCCTGTGGCTTGGTAGCTACTGTTCATTTTAAATTAAATTAAGGTACCATTTCAACAGTATTACTAATTTCACTGAATAATAATATTAATATTAGCCTACTTACCACTCTGCAAAATGTTTTTATGCTTTGTCTTTACCTGCAAAACAGTCCTCTTCACATTATTCCTGCTCAAAGACAAGATAACACAATTTAACGTATTAGTTGGAGCAAATACTTTTACACAGTAAAAATAAATTACAACTGACAAGACTGCTCTACAAATATATAATATTTATGACATCAACTGTTCTCCCTGATAATCAAACTCACGTCTCCCACGTGACAAACCGTAACATACCCTCTCCCCCACAGACTTGTCTTGACACTGATGGTAAAAACATACTTAAAAAAACTCAACCTCCAGCACTGTTATAGGACTGAACTTACGTATTTAAGCGCTCGGCGATCTTCTGCCACGCCATGTCTCTCACCTTGGTTATTGCAAATGTGTTGTAGAGTTCCAAAAGCAACTTCTGTTCTGATGCGCTGAAATAATCGGCCTGAATCTTCGACATGATGGCGTTTTCCACAGTCGCTTGTTCAGGGCTTCTTACGTTCCCCGTGCACGCGTCTAGGCCAGGACAGGATGGGCACGGCTGAAGTTAGCGCTACTGAGGCACCACTGAAATGCGTTAGTGGAACGACTTCAGGCTTTAGTCTAAGTTGCCGCTACTTCAGGCGAGGCTTTACCACTTAGGCGCCACTATGTTTAGCGACGTTCGTGGAATACCCCCTGGTCTAGTCCTGGTTTAGTCCTGGTTTAGTCCTGGTTTAGACCTGGTTTAGTCCTGGTTTAGTCCTGGTCTAGTCCTGGTTTAGTCCTGGTTTAGACCCAGTTTAATCCTGGTTTAGACCTGGTTTAATCCTGGATTGTGACATTTCTGTTCCTCACAGGCGTCTCCAGAGCAGATGAGCTCCAAAGACTCTCCCTCCAGGAAGTCCAGTGGCTCCCCCAAACACAAAGGGGGCGCTAAAAACACCGGTTCTGGAAAGAAGGAGAAGAAGAGCACTGTGTCGTCTCCCGTCGTGGAGAGGTAAAAATGTAAACACCAGAGCAGAGGGTTAGAAGGAGCCATAGAACCATAGTGTATCTATGAATGGACAGGAAGTTAGCATGGTCGTGATTCGGCTCCATCATCTCTGGCTCCAGGGCACTTGGGCGGGGGGTATTGTTTTGAACCTGCACTACGTGATCCTTTTGGTTTATTTCACTGTTTATTTCACATACACTTTAGACTGACTTTAGTCTTGATTTTGACCCTGCTTTAATCCTCGTTTAGTCCTAGTTTAGTCCATGGTTTGTGTGGGTTTAATCTTAGTTTAGCCCAGTTTTAGTCCTGGTTTAGTCTCTGCTTTAGTCCTGGTTTAGTCCTGGTTTAGTCCTGGTTTAGACCTGGTTTAGTCCTGCTTTAGTCTTGCTTTAGTCCTGTTTTAGTTCTGGTCTAGTCCTGTTTTAGTCCTGTTTTAGTTCTGGTTTAGTCCTAGTCAAGTCCTGGTTTAGTCCTGGTTTAGTCTCTGGTTTAGACCTGGTTTAGTCTCTGCTTTAGTCCTGCTTTAGACCTGGTTCAGTCCTGGTTTAGTCTCTACTTTAGTCCTGGTTTAGTCCTGGTTTAGACCTGGTTTAGTCCTGCTTTAGTCTTGCTTTACTCCTGTTTTAGTTCTGGTCTAGTCCTGGTTTAGTCTTGTTTTAGTTCTGGTTTAGTCCTAGTCAAGTCCTGGTTTAGTCCTGGTTTAGTCCTGGTTTAGTCCTGGTTTAGTTCTGGTTTAGTCCTGCTTTAGACCTGGTTCAGTCCTGGTTTAGTCCTTGTTTAGTCTCTGCTTTAGTCCTGCTTTAGTCCTGGTTTAGTCTCTGCTTTAGTCCTGCTTTAGTCCTGCTTTAGTCCTGCTTTAGTCTCTGGTTTAGTCCTTGTTTAGTCTCTGGTTTAGTCCTGGTTTAGTCCTGGTTTAGTTCTGGTTTAGTTCTGGTTTAGTCCTGGTTTTGTAAGTGTTTGTTTTGGTTCCAGATGTTCTAAAGGAGGCCACAGTAAGAAGAAAGGTCCTCGCACGCCCAGCCCTCCTCCCCCCGTGCCTCTGGAACTGCCCGTCACAGGAAAGAAACACAAAACCAAACACAAGAACAAGAACGACGACAAAGTCAAGGACAGGGACGGAGACAAGCATAAAGACAAGAAGGACAAACGCAGGTGAGGACTGAACCGGGACTGAACCGGGGACTAAACCAGGACTAAACCAGGACTAAACCAGGACTAAACCAGGCCACATTATTCCCTGTTTTGGATGAACCTTGTATTGTTTTTAGGGACCGCTCGGACAGTTCCCATAAGGCCAAGCGTGTGGTGACGTCAGAGGAGCGATCAGGAAGTGCGTCTCCTCCTCCGACTCGAAAGAAGTCCGCCTCCCCCAAAACCGCCGCCGCAAAAGGCCCCGCCCACAACTCGCCTCCGCAGAGGTACAGCTGATTTTGAGTGGCCTGTATAACTTTATAGGATGTTTTTAAGTTTTTAAGCAAATCTCCAAACTTATGAATCCATCTTTTTCAGTTCTGATACGAATATCAATACTTTGATACCTGATATTACCCGATACCAGTGTCGGAATGGAAAATGTCACTTATTTCCTTAAAATGCAGTTAACTTATTACAGAGCTCCAATAGTGTTATGTATCCTTCACATCAAACCAGGACTAAACCAGGACTAAACCAGGGACTAAACCAGGGACTAAACCAGGACTAAAGCAGGGACTAAAGCAGGGACTAAACCGGGACTAAAGCAGGGACTAAACCGGGACTACACCGGGACTACACTGGGAGTAAACCAGGGACTAAACCAGGGACTACACTGGGGACTAAACCAGAGATTAAACCAGGGATTAAGCCAGGACTACACCAGGACTAAACCAGGGACTAAACCAGGGACTAAACTGGGGACTAAACTGGGACTAAACCAAGGAGTAAACCAGGACTAAACCAGGGACTGAACCGGGACTAAACCAGGGACTAAACTGGGACTAAACTGGGATTAAACTGGGGACTGAACCGGGGACTGAACCGGGGACTAAACAGGGGACTAAACAGGGGACTAAACCGGGGACTGAACCGGGACTGAACCGGAGACTAAACCGGGGACTAAACCGGGGACTAAACCGGGACTAACCAGGGACTAAACCAGGACTAAACCAGGACTAAACCGGGGGCTGGACCGGGGCCTGAACCGGGACTAAACCAGGACTAAACCGGGGGCTGAACCGGGACTAAACCAGGGCTGAACCAGGGACTAAACTGGGATTAAACCGGGGACTAAACCAGGACTGAATTAGGTCACGAGGACTAAATCAGGACTAAATTGGGACTGAACCACAGCACGAACAGCTTTGTGCGAGTAAGTTTGGAGATTCTGAGACGGCCAAAGTCGGTCTGTAAATCGTCTCATTACGTCCAGTTAAACGCCCAAACAGGATGTTGGTGTAACTGAAATCATTGATCTGATCTCCAGTGCATTCCTGCTTTTTCCCCACAAATGTTTATCATTCTGATTCTTTGGTCGGGATCAGTTCCTCAGACTTGTCCTGTTAATCTTCTGGTTTAAAGTCCTTCCAGCAGAAACTCTTAACGTCTTTGGGACTAAAGAGACTCTGTAATGTGCTGATGTAACATGAACGCAGCCCAGTTTAATTTAGTTTTTCTTCTCCTCCGTCAGGTCATTGTCTCCTCCTCACCGTCGCTCCCCCTCCTCCGGCTCTTCCACCCAGCGTCGCTCCTCCTCCCCCCTCCAGGACTCATCCCCTCCTCCCCCCAGGCGTGCCGAACGAGGAAGTCCGGGAAGGAGGCACTCGCGGGGCAGAGAGAGGGACCGGAGCAGGGATAGAAGCCGGGACAGGAGCAGGGACAGGAGCAGGGACAGGAGCAGGGACAGGAGCAGGGAGAGGAGCAGGGACAGGAGCAGGGACAGGAGCCGGGACAGGAGCCGAGACAGGAGCCGAGACAGGAGCCGGGACAGGAGCCGAGATAGGAGTCGGGATAGGAGCCGGGATAGGAGCCGGGACCGGAGTAGAGAACGGAGTAGAGAACGGAGCAGGGACAGGAGCCGGGACAGGAGCCGGGACAGGAGCCGTGACAGGAGCCGTGACAGGAGCCGAGACCGGAGCCGGGACAGAAGCCGGGACCGGAGCCGGGACAGAAGCCGGGACAGGAGCCGAGACCGGAGCCGGGACCGGAGCCGAGGGGAGCGAGAACGCAGAGATGGTGAGTTTAAAAAATTGGTTTTGTTTATATTTGACCTATTTTTCACTCAACCGCCTGCTCGTCTCCATGGAGATGTTATTGCTTTACCTGGAATTTTCCACAGTATGGCATTAGATAGAAGCAGGACCAAGCTACAGGTCAGATCTGTGGAGAGGTGATCCCCCTTACAGTAAGAATGCGCGTTTTTCAAGGTAGTTTGGAGCAATAAAAACACCTGTAAATGAATAAAGACACAAGATAAAAATGTTTAATGCCATACTGTGGGACATTCAACAGCAACACCATGGAGACAAGTAGAAAAGTGTCTTAGTGCTGCTTTAAATTCTAGTCATTGTCATAGTTTGCTTTGTTGTCGAAAAACCGTAATTTGAAATTTCGTCTCCCCGCTAACCAGGCAGGACAGTGATAGAGCGGCTAGGGGAGGGGCCACGTACATGTGCGCACCACTGACTGGGAGATACAGAGTGGAAAAGATGCAATACAATCAATGACAATTATTCACAACATGTAATGACAGAAAAACAATTGGACAGGTAACATGCGGTGTTTTTTTCTTTGGCGACAAGGAGGAAGGGTGTGGGGCAGGGGAGCAGATCAGAAATCAATGAAATTGATTGAAAACTGAAGTAGAAGCAGACATCCTAGAAACAGACAGGGCAGTATTATAGGGCTGGCATGGTTCACAAAATTCACGGTTCGGTTCGTATCACGGTTTAAGGGTCACAGTTTTCGGTTCTGTACGGTTTTTATTGGTTTCTTTCAAAATACACCTTATATCCATTTATCTTAATAATCCACTAATAACAGGATATAACATTAAAAAGGTTATAAGATTATATAATAATCTAATGTAATATAAAATCTTAATACATGTAATAATCACTAGGGCTGGGTTCAAAAGATCGATCCATGATACGATATCGATTCACTATCAAAAAATATGATATCGATTCAAACATTTGCGGATCGATCTTTTCCAAATGGTTATAGGCACTATTTTCTCGACCGCGGAAGGAGAGCTATAAAAGGCGGGTGCCGGTGAACGAAACTGAAACTTAGCGTGCCTTGCGAGATTGGCTGGAGCTGCACAGCTAAAATCACCTCCTGGTTTGAAGGCTGATGTGTCTCTCTGTGTATATTCCTCTTACACATACACAGATAAATGCACAAACACATATGGGGCTGTTCCTGTCAATGGTGACAGTTTTTACTTTAAAGAGACAATTCAGCAATATGTAAGTAGATCGATATCGAATCGGATCAGATCGTGGATCGAATCGCATCGTGGCCTTGTGAATTGAAATTGAATCGATCCAGGAAATCAGGATCGATACCCAGCCCTAATAATCACACAATCTGAATTTGACATGACTTTAAGCCCATTATTGGAACCATCTCTCCGATCTGGTGGCAGTAACTATGTCACCTGCTGTTGAAAAAACCCAACCACTAGATACTGAAGAAACAAACAAAAGTACGTGTCTCGTATTAAACTTCTACCGGTGTGCAGCCTGCGCTCCGTCTGGAGCTGTGGATGCCGCACGTGTAACGTGTATCACAGGGCAGGTTAAACTTTATAACACATCTGTCCGTGCCTCACTTACCAACTTTTCACGCTGTCTCTCCTCCTGTTAGCTTCCCTGATAGCGCATAAGCTCCTCCTCAATGCCTCTGATCAGAGCGCATTTCGGCGGCGGCGTGGGAGGGGCTTTTCCCCAGACACCGGACTTAAATGACACTGGTGCATCCTCTATGTCCTTGCCGCTATCTCCACTCTCACTTGCCATTTCTATCTAACTTTATTTACCGCACTCATTCATCTTTCTCTTTTTACATACGGGCATGCCAGAGGCAAGTTTACATTGCGCATGCCCGGAACCGTCAGGTGTGCACAGGTACAGAACCGTGACAAGCGAACCGAATGGTTCAGTATTACTTAATACATGTGTGTGAGCCGAATGGAATGTCTTGTTTTGTTTTGTAGAGTGCTGTGAGATAAGGCCGTAGCAGCTGGCAGCCTTGGACGTGTTAATGCAGAAGATGCAGATCACATTTTCCAGGAGAATTGATTACAAAAGGGGAATTTAACATAATCGATACATTTTAGAACCCAGGCGAACAGACAATTTGCCAGAACCCTGGCTTCTGTCAGGTCCCCACTTCCTGCTTGCCTGGTTTACACCTGACCATATCACTGATGTATGGTCTGGGAGCCACCTTCGAAATATCTCGTAGTGGAGGTGTGCTTTACGTTTATTGGGCGTTATGAATGTCTATCATGTGGCGTATACGTAGCCCAGAGCCAATCATGACAGTTGTCAGTTCAAACTACAAGTTTCCGTTTGTCACGTAGTACGAGTCACCGTCTTTCCACCCCTCCCTGCTCTCTGATTGGCTCCCAGAATCGGGAGAGCTCACTTGCCATAGTTGCCAGGCTGTCTTTCAGATCGGAACGAATGAAAGCAGCCTGGGATTTCCCAGGTTAACTTCCTGCAGGTCTGTGCGACTCGCAATCCTCCCCCCGCACGTATGATAATGAATACGGACTGAGCCGCTGTTCCCCACAGTTCCAAATCCATTTATCCGCGATGTTATGAAGAAGAAGAGTGAAGAAGTGACTTTATTGATCTCACACAGGAGGAATTCTTCTCTGTATTTAACCCATCCTGTTATCAGGAGCAGTGGGCTGCACATTCCTGCGCCCGGGGACCATCTCCAGGATCTGAGAGATCCCCCCCCCCCCCGAGTTCACAGTTCCTCATACTGTTCGGCGGATCGGGGCTGTTTTTATCCTCTCGGCTCCAATTAGTGATGGGTCAGAAAAACGTCCCCCAGGCCAATCCAGATGTCCTGCCATCAAAATTCCAATATTAATCGCTCCGTGTCCTCCGGTAACAGCGGTGTCAGACACACGACGCGTCCTTCGTGTATCAGGCAGCACGTTCCCTTAGGACTGACCGGCGCTCCTCTGTGGAAAAAAGCGTAGGGACCAGCTTTATCCAATTTAGAATTTAGGATTTGAAAAATCGAGACGAGAGAAATAAAACATCACACAGAGCAAAGATAAGGGAGGAAGAGAAAAGTGTGTCCGCTCATGACAGCTAGGAGTGAAAAAAGAACAACATTCTAGAACAAAAATGCAAAAAACGTATGTGATTTTTGTCCAACAGAAAGTCGCTCCAAACGAGACAAAGACGGTGGACGTGATGATCGTCACTACGACTCCGAAGGACGAGAGCGGCGGGAATCGAACCGGGAAGTGCGAGATAACCGGGAGAGAGAGAGCCAGAGGGACGGAGGAGTGGAACGGAGAGACAAGGAGAGGGAGAGGAAGGAGGAGGTGGAGGAGAGGAGCTACTCCAGAGGACACCGAGGAGAAGAGCGAGACCGAGGAGAGAGGAGCGGCCGTATCAGAGCCCGCAACGAACCGCAGGAGAAAGGTCAGTCCTGGTTTAGACCTGGTGTAGTCCTGGTTTAGACCTGGTTTAGTCCTGGTTTGGACCTGGTTCAGTCCTGGTTTAGTCCTGGTTTAGTCCTGGTTTAGACCTGGTTTAGTCCTGGTTTAGACCTGGTTTAGTCCTGGTTTAGTCCTGGTTTAGTCCTGCTTTAGTCCCTGGGTGATTGACAGATGTTTCTTCCTTTAGGTTCCAACAGAAACTCCAGAAGTTCTCAGCTGGAAAGCCACGAAAGCTGGGACTCACGGAGCAGTGGGACCTTGGACAGAGGACCAGACCGGAACTCGGACCGAGGTCTAGACCGAGGACCAGACCGAGGTTCAGATCGAGGTCCAGAAAGGGGATCTGAGAGAGACCGGTACGAGTCAGACCGCAGAGACCAGAGGGACCAGAGAGACCAGGGCAGAGACTCCTCCTACGACCGAAGAGGAGGCCACCAGGAGCGAGAGAGGAGGGACAGAGGTGAGAGGGACCGGGACTGGACCGGGACTAGACCGGGACTTGGACTGCTCTTTGCAACTTGAAAACACTGAAATGTGATCTGTAGGTCATCAGCTTTTTGTTTCAATGTAAAATACAGCTGAAAAGGTCGAGTCAGATCTGTGTCAAGGGAGTGTGAGGGGAGTAACAGCCCTCAGGACAAAAGTGGTGAACACACACAACAGAAAAGCCTCTTCTCAGTCTATTGAACTGCACAAGCTGCTGCATTTAGTTGATCGAAATCCCCAAAAGTACGCAACAGTTATTTTAACATC
Organism: Paratrypauchen microcephalus; assembly: GCA_036785185.1. NCBI lineage: Eukaryota > Metazoa > Chordata > Actinopteri > Gobiiformes > Gobiidae > Paratrypauchen > Paratrypauchen microcephalus. The sequence continues at coordinate 795,010 of JAVJIX010000235.1, read as the reverse complement.
AAATTTAAAAAAAAAAGTTTAGAAACCGCTCAGCTCAACCACAAGAGTAGCCAACCACGACCATGGCAACCAAAAACTAGGGATGCACCGATGTGAACATTTTAGCCCATACTGATTACCAATATTTATTTTTAATTGAGATAACATTTTATACAGACTGAAAATCATGCAAAATAAATTTTTTAATGTCTTTTATTTTCAAAACGTTTTGACTTGATTTTTTTTTTTTCTTCTCAATTTCAATTTTTTTTTATAGTGTAACATTTTTTTATAGTGTAACATTGTGTTCTGCGTCCTGATTGGCTAAGGGACCTTTGCCGATTGATGTTATAGATGGGGGACGTGAGGGGGGGGGGCAGACTGGGACCAGACCAGGACTAAACGCGGACTAAACCAGGTCTAGACCAGGTGTAAACAAGGTCTAAACCTGGACTGGACCAGGACTAAACCTGGACTAAACCAGGACTGGACCAGGTCTAGACCTGGACTAACCTGGACACGCTTCACTAGTTGTGAAATGTCTAAACTGAGCATTTACGATCCTTTTCCGCGTTTGAAAAAGAGGGCGATTCTGAACAAGGAAACTTTCTGACGTCGCACTCGCGGAAAGGTTTCCACCCCCTGTCTGGATGTCTACCCACCGTCTCTGGAAATCACGCCCAGAGAGTTTGGACCACAAACGAGCTACGCAATGCGAAATGCGTTTTTTTTATTTGCCTGCAGACACGTGAGAGTGTTTCCAGGCTCGGATGTCCTTTATCCGAGCCTCCGAACCTCTGAAACAGCAGTGGTTTCATTTTATTTTCTGTGGAAATGTGTTTTTTTTAAATGGAAAGCATCTCATATCTTCCTCCGTGCTTAAAACACGGAAGTTGAGCCAGCGCACATTGCACTGCTAATCCAGGAAACGTATTTGGCCCCAACCCCACCCGCTGCACTGGCCTGTCTCTGTCCTCCTCATTTGCATTCAAGCAACAACGCCCAGTTGTGAGTGTTTGAGAGACATGTTTAGCCTCATGAAGACAGTCAGAGTCTCATGATTTTGAAGAAGGATTCATTTACAGTATTGGGGAACCATTAAGGAGCCATATAAAAGCATCAACAAGTACCATGTCATGGGATCTTTAATGTTTCTTTTGTTTTTATTTCAGACCAAAGATCTCCCCCGAACCGCCACCAAAGCCGACCTGACGACTGTGAACGAGAGAGAGAAGAGAGGAGAGGAGAGAGGGATGACCGGAGAGAGAGGGAGAGAGAGAGGGAGCAGAGGGAGAAGGAACGAGAGGCCGAACGAGAGCGAGCGAGGGAGAGGGAGCAGAGGGAGAGAGAGAGGGAGCAGAGAGACAGGGAGCGAGAGAGGGAACAGAGGGAGAGAGAGAGGGAGGAGAGGGAGAGAGAGAGGGAGAGAGAGAAGGAGAGGAAGGAGCGGGAGGAGAGGAGAGAGAGGGAGCAGCGGCAGAGGGAGTGGGACGATCGAGAGAGGAGGAGGGGGGAGGAGAGAGAGGAGAGAGTGACTCGTGACGATCGCAAAGTCAGGTGAGCGACACTTCGGATATCAACCTGAACTGTACTATAGAGCTGATTTAAAGCTGTACTGTGTAACTTTTCTGGTTGAGAGTGCGTCACCTGCTTGTTTCTATGGATACTGCTCTGCCTGGAATGTTCCGCAGTGTGACATTACGCGTCTCTGCTTTACATTTATTCAATCGCAGGAGGTTTCAGAGCTCAAAAATACCTGGAAAAACAGACAGGCCTCTCCACAGATCTGACCTGGAACTTCACCCTGTTTAGACTCCATGAAAATAGAAGTGTCTAATGCCATACTGTGGAACATTCCAGACATCTTCTACTGTAGTAGTGTTATTTGAACTGTGCTGGTGAGCTCTTTCCCGTCTCTCCAGTAGGAAGAGGCACCGTGGCGACGGGAGCCAGAGCCCGCGCGCTTCACCCAAACGGCCCGCCCGCGACGCCAGCCCCAACGACAGCGACGAGGACAAAAGTGAGCGCCTGATTGGTCGAGGGAAGACCAAGCCCCTCCCACCCAGCCCCCAGTGCCTGCCTCCATCTGACAGTAATAAAAAAAACTTTAACTGGATCCGCTGCTCCTTCTGTGGGGAAAAGGCTTATTTTACTTTGGTATTCTGAACCGGGACTGAACCGGGACTGAACCAGGACTGAAACGGGACTAAACCGGGACTGAACCAGGACTGAACCAGGACTGAACCGGGACTAAACCGGGACTAAACCAGGACTGAAACGGGACTAAACCAGGACTGAACCAGGACTGAACCGGGACTAAACCGGGACTAAACCAGGACTGAAACGGGACTGAACCGGGACTAAACCAGGACTAAACCAGGACTGAAACGGGACTAAACCAGGACTGAAACGGGACTAAACCAGGACTGAACCAGGACTGAACCGGGACTAAACCGGGACTAAACCAGGACTGAAACGGGACTGAACCGGGACTAAACCAGGACTAAACCAGGACTGAAACGGGACTAAACCAGGACTGAAACGGGACTAAACCAGGACTGAAACGGGACTGAAACGGGACTGAACCGGGACTGAACCGGGACTGAACCAGGACTGAACCGGGACTAAACCGGGACTGAACCGGGACTAAACCGGGACTAAACCAGGACTAAACCGGGACTGAAACGGGACTGAAACGGGACTGAACCGGGACTAAACCAGGACTAAACCAGGACTAAACCAGGACTGAAACGGGACTAAACCAGGACTGAAACGGGACTAAACCAGGACTGAAACGGGACTGAACCGGGACTAAACCAGGGACTAAACCAGGGACTAAACCAGGGACTAAACCAGGGACTAAACCAGGGACTAAACAAGGGACTAAACCAGGACTAAACCAGGACTAAACCAGGACTAAACCAGGGACTAAACCAGGACTAAAACAGGTCTAAATCAGGGACTAAACCAGGACTAAACCAAGTCTAAACCAGGACTAAACCAGGACTAAACCAGGACTAAACCAGGGACTAAACCAGGGACTGAACCAGGACTAAAACAGGTCTAAATCAGGGACTAAACCAGGACTAAACCAAGTCTAAACCAAGTCTAAACCAAGTCTAAACCAGGACTAAACCAGGACTAAACCAGGACTAAACCAGGGACTAAACCAGGACTAAAACAGGTCTAAATCAGGGACTAAACCAGGACTAAACCAAGTCTAAACCAGGACTAAACCAGGACTAAACCAGGGACTAAACCAGGGACTAAACCAGGACTAAACCAGGACTAAAACAGGGACTAAACCAGGACTAAACCAAGTCTAAACCAGGACTAAACCAGGACTAAACCAGGACTAAACCAGGACTAAACCAGGGACTAAACCAGGGACTGAACCAGGACTAAAACAGGTCTAAAACAGGTCTAAAACAGGGACTAAACCAGGACTAAACCAGGACTAAACCAAGTCTAAACCAAGTCTAAACCAGGGACTAAACCAGGACTAAACCAGGGACTAAACCAGGACTAAACCAGGGACTGAACCGGGACTGAACCGGGACTGAACCAGGACTGAACCAGGGACTAAACCAGGGACTAAACCAGGGACTAAACCAGGACTAAACCAGGGACTAAACCAGGACTAAACCAGGGACTAAACCAGGGACTAAACCAGGGACTGAACCGGGACTGAACCGGGACTGAACCAGGACTAAACCAGGGACTGAACCGGGACTGAACCGGGACTAAACCGGGACTGAACCGGGACTAAACCGGGACTGAACCGGGACTAAAGTTTTCTGTTAACACCCCAGAAGGAAAATATATAAAAGGCCAATTGACTTCATCAAACTTTACATAAATTCCTTAAATCCGTCCACACAAAAACGACCAAAGTTAAATAATTCTTTATAAACTTTCGGTGTAATTTTCCTTTCTGGGCACTTTTTTTTGGTGAATTTTGATATTATTTTTGCACTTTCTCATGTTGGTGGGTCAAACTACTTTCCTCTCATCGTCCTTTTCCACTTAGGACTGCAACGATTAATCGAAAAACTGGCCTAGACTAGAAGACTTCTAGACTAGGACTAGACTTGGACCTAATCTAGACTAGGGTCGTTTTCACACCTTGTTTGGTTTGTTTAAAATGAACCAGAGTTCGTTTGTTCCTTTGATTCGGACCTTTTGTTCTGGTGTGAATAAAAACCAAAAGTCTCGATCCGGAGCAAACAGAACCGAGACCACCTAAAAAGCTCGGTCTCTGCACGGTTCCATTTGAACTCTGGTGCGGTTCGTTTGAGGTGAGAATGCAGACCGGACTCGACCCGACACAAGTTGCTTTTTGTACTTAACGAGCTCCCGTCGTATGTGGAACATTATGGGAAACCGAGGCTGACGAAACCAAACTAAACAAAACCAAACTCATGAGTCTTACTTATGTTTTGTGTGAAGAGTCAGAACTTGATGCTCACATGAGTTCTGTCCTCTGTAGTCGTCTTGTCCTGTGTCTTCGTCGTTTGTAAATTGATTGTAAAATAGTGTAAACTTCACGATGCTGCTCAAACATTTGTGCGAACTGTAAAAACTGAGCAAACCATATCGCTATGACGACACTGAAAACAGCAACATAACACCATGATTCTCCTCCTTCTGTTTGGACACGGCTCATTTCTGTCCAGTGTCTGAGCCTCAGCACACGTGGCTTTGTTTATAGATCTTAGTTCGCTTGGGGAAAAACTGCAGTGTGAAAATGAACCGCACCAAAATAAAAAAAATAAAAAAAACATTTGGTCCGGACCAAAGCAGGTGAACTATCAGACTTTCCTGGTGTGAAAACGACCTAAGACTAGCACTAGGACTAGACTAAAACTAGACTAGGATTAGATTTGGACCTGATCTAGACTAGGACTAGGACTAGACTAGGACTAGACTAGGACTAGACTTGGACTAGACTTGGACTAGACTTGGACTAGACTTGGACTAGACTAGGACTAGACTTGGACTAGACTTGGACTAGATTTGGACTAGACTAGGACTAGAGTAGGACTAGACTTGGATTAGACTAGGACTAGACTTGGACTAGACTAGGACTAGACTTGGATTAGACTAGGACTAGACTTGGATTAGACTAGGACTAGACTTGGACTAGACTAGGACTAGACTTGGATTAGACTTGGACTAGACTTGGACTAGACTTGGATTAGACTTGGATTAGACTTGGATTAGACTTGGACTAGACTTGGACTAGACTTGGACTAGACTTGGACTAGACTTGGACTAGACTTGGACTAGACTTGGACTAGACTTGGATTAGATTTGGACTAGATTTGGACTAGACTTGGACTAGACTTGGACTAGACTTGGACTAGACTAGGACTAGACTAGGACTAGACTAGGACTAGACTTGGACTAGACTTGGACTAGACTAGGACTAGACTAGGACTAGACTAGGACTAGACTTGGACTAGACTTGGACTAGACTTGGACTAGACTTGGACTAGACTTGGACTAGACTAGGACTAGACTTGGACTAGACTTGGACTAGACTAGGACTAGACTTGGACTAGACTTGGATTAGACTAGGACTAGACTAGGACTAGACTAGGACTAGACTAGGACTAGACTTGGACTAGACTAGGACTAGACTTGGACTAGACTAGGACTAGACTAGGACTAGACTAGGACTAGACTTGGATTAGACTTGGATTAGATTTGGACTAGACTAGGACTAGACTAGGACTAGACTTGGACTAGACTAGGACTAGACTTGGACTAGACTTGGACTAGACTAGGACTAGAAAAACTGACTATTAAAATTTCAGTCTCAATTATGGATACTCAGGAATGTTTGTACTGATCTAAAACTACAAGGTCAGCAGCTTTTATTTGGAATAAAATTGGAAATTCTGTTGTTTGTGGAGAAAATGATGGTACTTAGAAAATTTAGATTTGCTGATTGCGTTCATTCAAATTTTGATTTCGATAAGTCGTGCAGCTCAGCTTACACCATCGGCTTTGAAGGTCATTTCAATCCAGTTATTTAAAATGTTTATTGGATATTTTCTTGTATTTTCAGGTGATAAACATCGTCTGTTGAGTCAGGTGGTGCGACCCCAGGACCCTCCCCTCCGCTCGCCGTCCAGAACCGCCCCATTCGAGGAGGAGCGAAGAGGAGGCGCCGAGAAACGAGCGGACGCACGTAACCGCCACGAAGAACCCGAAACCCGGCCCCGACCCGGAGAACGGCGAGTAGAACGTGACCCCGAACCCGTCCAGGAAACGCGCGGCAGAACCAGGGAGCAGCGCCAGTCCCCGACGGCAAACGTGGATGATTCCGGATCGCACGACGAAGCTAAAAAGAAGGGAAAATCGCAAAAGAAAGCGCTGAAAAAGGGGAGGAAGGAGGAGGAGATGGGCGTGAAACCGGTGGCGGCGAATGTGAACGTGGATTCGTCAAACTCTGAGCAACATTCTCCACGGAAGGGAGCGAAGAAGAAGACGCTGGAACGAAAGAGGAAGAGAGGAGGAGAGTCTGACGTTTCGGAAGACGAAATGGCGAATAAACGTAAACGAGGACCCAAGACTCCGCCCAAAAACCTGTCGCCGCTGCAGAAGATGGACCACTTCAGCGACTGGTCGGACGAGGAGGTGGCGGAGAGCGTGTCTGAGCGGCGAGTGGGAGGAGCCAGGCCCGGGAGAGAGCGGGAGAGGGACAGAGGCGTCAATCCTCCTCCTCTGCTGTCTCAAGAGGCGGCGATTTTGATCCCAAGTTTAACCCCGCAACCGCTGATGTCACAGCCGCTGCTACGGAAACCACCAGGTAAGAGACTTTTTTAAATGAAAGGTCCCGTAATGCTCTGAGCGGACTCTTCACCTCTGTTCCCTCTTCAAAAACAGACCTGGAGTGGTGTTTTGTTTCATTCATCATACGCGTTTGAATTTGAACTTTAGTCCTGGTTCAGTCCCGGTTCAGTCCCAGTCCTGGTTTAGTCTTGTTTAAGTCCCGTTTCGGTCCCTGTTCGTTCCCTGGTTCAGTCCCGGTTTAGTCCCGGTTTAGTCCCGGTTTAGTCCTGCTTCGGTCCCCGGTTTAGTCCTGCTTCGGTCCCAGGTTTAGTCTCCGGTTTAGTCCCTGGTTCAGTCCTGGTTCAGTCCTGGTTTAGTCCCGGTTTAGTCCCTGGTTCAGTACCTGTTTAGTCCCTGTTCAATCCCCGGTTTAGTCCCTGGTTTAGTCCCTGGTTTAGTCCCTGGTTCAGTCCCCGGCTTAGTCCCTGGTTTAGTCCCTGGTTTAGTCCCTGGTTTAGTCCCTGGTTCAGTCCCTGGTTCAGTCCCTGTTTAGTCCCGGTTCAGTCCCTGGTTCAGTCCCTGTTTAGTCCTGGTTTAGTCCCTGGTTTAGTCCCTGTTTAGTCCCTGGTTTAGTCCCTGGTTTAGTCCCTGGTTCAGTCCCTGTTTAGTCCTGGTTTAGTCCCTGGTTCAGTCCCTGTTTAGTCCTGGTTCAATCCCTGGTTCAGTCCCTGGTTCAGTCCCTGGTTCAGTCCCTGTTTAGTCCTGGTTTAGTCCCTGGTTCAGTCCCTGTTTAGTCCTGGTTTAGTCCCTGGTTCAGTCCCTGGTTCAGTCCCTGGTTCAATCCCTGGTTCAGTCCCTGGTTCAGTCCCTGGTTCAGTCCCTGGTTCAGTCCCTGTTTAGTCCTGGTTCAATCCCTGGTTCAGTCCCTGGTTCAGTCCCTGGTTCAGTCCCTGGTTCAGTCCCTGGTTCAGTCCCTGTTTAGTCCTGGTTTAGTCCCTGGTTCAGTCCCTGGTTCAGTCCCTGTTTAGTCCTGGTTTAGTCCCTGGTTCAGTCCCTGTTTAGTCCCTGGTTCAGTCCCTGGTTCAGTCCTGGTTCAATCCCTGGTTCAGTCCCTGGTTCAGTCCTGGTTCAGTCCTGGTTCAATCCCTGGTTCAGTCCCTGGTTCAGTCCCTGGTTCAGTCCCTGGTTCAGTCCCTGGTTCAGTCCCTGGTTCAGTCCCTGTTTAGTCCCTGGTTCAGTCCCTGGTTCAGTCCCTGGTTCAGTCCTGGTTCAATCCCTGGTTCAGTCCCTGGTTCAGTCCTGGTTCAGTCCTGGTTCAATCCCTGGTTCAGTCCCTGGTTCAGTCCCTGGTTCAGTCCCTGGTTCAGTCCCTGGTTCAGTCCCTGGTTCAGTCCCTGTTTAGTCCTGGTTTAGTCCCTGGTTCAGTCCCTGTTCAGTCTGAACTGAACTGAACAAACTGGATGGGTGCATCCCTAAGAAGTTGTAGTAAAATATTTTCTTAAAATATATTGATTTTAACAGTCTTGGTCAAACGACTTGCACAGTGCCACAAATCAGGCAACCTGAAATGTTCCAGAATATGGCATTACACAGATCTGTCTCCAGTTTAGATTAGTCTGTTAACATTTATTATTACAATTTGTACCAACAACAAACACCTGCACACATACTACCTTTTTTTTATTGAATTCGTCTTGAAAATCATCTTTACGATGATTAAGAACCCAGGATTAAAACCAGGTCTAGTCTTGGACTAAACCTGGACTAAACCCGGACTAAACCGGGACTAAACATGGACAGACCTACAGATTTCTGCTCGGGGGTGTAGTTGGTCTCCTCTCCCTCCTGTGGAGTTCCAGGTTCTGAGATGGACAAAAACAAAATATCAAAACAAAATATGGAGATTTAAGTCTGATAATCCATAGGATAAAAAGGCCAAATATCAACCAATCAATATATCGGCCTATCACGACTCTCCACAGATGTGACCTGGACTTGGCCTGGTGGTGTCACATGTCTGTCTCCCTGCAGATATTAATAATGCCCCACTGTGGAACATTCAGTCCTTTGATCAGTTCAGTTTCTTTAATATGTTCTTCTCCAGGTGATTTTTGATGTTTTTGTTTCCTGAAGTTTGTTTTAGGCTGATCTTTCCCTCTGTACGTCCAGGAGACATGCAGCCGGGGCGGAGCGGGACCATGGGAGGGGTCCAGGGGAGAGTGCCCGGGAGGAGGCCCCGATCCCCCTCAAACGAGACCAGAGAAGACCCCCAGAGAACCAGGAGAGGGAGAGGGGCTCCGCCGCAGATCAACCCCAGAGAGAGGGATCGAGAGCGGGAGAGGGAGCGCGAGAGGCTGGGCGAAGGAGCCGGAGGAACCGAGAGGAAATCCAGAATCGACCAGCTCCGGAGAGGAGAGCCGAGCAGAAGCACCTCCTCAGGTAAAACCGACCGCGGGGACGAGAGCGGGGGGACGAGAGCGGGGGACGAGAGCGGGGGGACGAGAGCGAGGGGACTAGAGCGAGGGGACTAGAGCGAGAGGACTAGAGCGAGGGGACTAGAGCGAGGGGACTAGAGCGAGGGGACTAGAGCGAGGGGACTAGAGCGGGGGACTAGAGCGAGGGGACTAGAGCGAGAGGACTAGAGCGGGGGACGAGAGCGGGGGACGAGAGCGGGGGGACGAGAGCGGGGGGACGAGAGCGGGGGACTAGAGCGGGGGACGAGAGCGAGGGGACGAGAGCGGGGGGACTAGAGCGGGGGACGGGGACTAGAGCGGGGGGACTAGAGCGAGGGGACTAGAGCGCGGGGGACGGGGACGAGAGCAGGGGACTAGAGCGGGGATTAGAGCGTGGGGGACGGGGACGAGAGCGGGGGGACTAGGGCGGGGGGACTAGAGCGGGGGGACTAGAGCGGGGGACTAGAGCGGGGGGACTAGAGCGGGGGAGACTAGAGCGGGGAGACTAGAGCGGGGGGACTAGAGCGCGGGGGACGGGGACGAGAGCAGGGGACTAGAGCGGGGACAAGAGCGGGGATTAGAGCGTGGGGGACGGGGACGAGAGCGGGGAGACTAGAGCGGGGGAGACTAGAGCGGGGGGACTAGAGCGGGGGGACTAGAGGGGGGGACGAGAGCGGGGAGACTAGAGCGGGGAGACTAGAGCGGGGAGACTAGAGCGGGGCGACTAGAGGGGGGACGAGAGCGGGGAGACTAGAGCGGGGGGACTAGAGCGCAGGGGACGGGGACGAGAGCAGGGGA
>JAVJIX010000235.1:767500-780000 GCA_036785185.1 Paratrypauchen microcephalus | reverse complement strand
CCTGGTTTAGTCCAGGTTTAGACCTGGTTTAGTCCAGGTTTAGACCTGGTTTAGTCCTGGTTTAGTCCTGGTTTAGACCTGGTTTAGTCCTGGTTTAGACCAGGTTTAGACCTGGTTTAGACCTGGTTTAGACCAGGTTTAGTCCTGGTTTAGACCAGGTTTAGACCAGGTTTAGACCTGGTTTAGACCTGGTTTAGACCTGGTTTAGACCTGGTTTAGACCAGGTTTAGTCCTGGTTTAGACCTGGTTTAGACCTGGTTTAGACCAGGTTTAGTCCTGGTTTAGACCTGGTTTAGTCCTGGTTTAGACCAGGTTTAGTCCTGGTTTAGACCAGGTTTAGTCCAGGTTTAGACCTGGTTTAGTCCTGGTTTAGTCCTGGTTTAGTCCAGGTTTAGACCAGGTTTAGACCTGGTTTAGTCCTGGTTTAGCTCTGGTTCATTTCTTGTTAGTTTTGTACATTTCTTCTTGGTTTGTTTCAGATGCAGAGAAGCTGTTCGAACACGACCTGGGCGCGCTCAACATGGCCGCCCACAGCCGGCGCGTGGAGAGGGCGGGGCTTCTGCGGAACCTGGGGCCCTGCTGTAAGGCCCTGTGTGCGAGGAGGGACTTCGCCATCCGCCGCCAACTGCTCAAGAACGACAAGGTACGAGGGACCGGGGTTTAGACCTGGTGTAGACCTGGTTTAGTCCTGGTGTAGACCTGGTTTAGTCCTGGTTTAATCCTGGTTTAGACCTGGTTTAGTCCTGGTGTAGACCTGGTTTAGTCCTGGTGTAGACCTGGTGTAGTCCTGGTTTAGTCCTGGTTTAATCCTGGTTTAGACCTGGTTTAGTCCTGGTGTAGACCTGGTTTAGTCCTGGTGTAGACCTGGTGTAGACCTGGTGTAGTCCTGGTTTAGTCCTGGTTTAGTCCTGGTTTAGTCCTAGTTTAGACCTGGTTTAGTCCTGGTGTAGACCTGGTGTAGACCTGGTGTAGTCCTGGTTTAGTCCTGGTTTAGTCCTGGTGTAGACCTGGTTTAGTCCTGGTTTAGTCCTGGTGTAGACCTGGTTTAGTCCTGGTTTAGACCTGGTTTAGTCCTGGTGTATACCTGGTTTAGTCCTGGTTTAATCCTGGTTTAATCCAGATTTAGACCTGGTTTAGTCCTGGTGTAGACCTGGTTTAGTCCTGGTGTAGACCTGGTTTAGTCCTGGTGTAGACCTGGTGTAGACCTGGTGTAGCCCTGGTTTAGTCCTGGTGTAGACCTGGTTTAGACCTGGTGTAGACCTGGTGTAGACCTGGTGTAGTCCTGGTGTAGTCCTGGTGTAGACCTGGTTTAGTCCTGGTTTAGTCCTGGTTTAGTCCTGGTTTAGTCCTGGTGTAGACCTGGTTTAGTCCTGGTTTAGTCCTGGTTTAGTCCTGGTGTAGACCTGGTGTAGACCTGGTGTAGTCCTGGTGTAGACCTGGTTTAGTCCTGGTTTAGACCTGGTTTAGACCTGGTGTAGACCTGGTGTAGTCCTGGTGTAGACCTGGTTTAGTCCTGGTGTAGACCTGGTGTAGACCTGGTGTAGACCTGGTTTAGTCCTGGTTTAGTCCTGGTTTAGTCCTGGTGTAGACCTGGTTTAGTCCTGGTTTAGTCCTGGTGTAGACCTGGTGTAGACCTGGTGTAGTCCTGGTGTAGACCTGGTTTAGTCCTGGTGTAGACCTGGTTTAGTCCTGGTGTAGACCTGGTTTAGTCCTGGTGTAGTCCTGGTGTAGTCCTGGTGTAGTCCTGGTGTAGTCCTGGTTTAGATCTGGTTTAGTCCTGGTTTAGATCTGGTTTAGTCCTGGTGTAGACCTGGTGTAGACCTGGTGTAGACCTGGTTTAGTCCTAGTTTAGACCTGGTGTAGTCCTGGTGTAGTCCTGGTGTAGTCCTGGTGTAGACCTGGTGTAGACCTGGTTTAGTCCTGGTGTAGACCTGGTTTAGTCCTGGTTTAGTCCTGGTTTAGTCCTGGTTTAGACCTGGTTTAGTCCTGGTGTAGACCTGGTGTAGACCTGGTTTAGTCCTGGTTTAATCCTGGTGTAGACCTGGTGTAGACCTGGTTTAGACCTGGTTTAGACCTGGTTTAGATCTGGTTTAGTCCTGGTGTAGACCTGGTTTAGTCCTCGTGTAGTCCTGGTGTAGTCCTGGTTTAGTCCTGGTGTAGTCCTGGTGTAGTCCTGGTGTAGTCCTGGTGTAGTCCTGGTTTAGTCCTGGTTTAGTCCTGGTTTAGTCCTGGTGTAGACCTGGTGTAGTCCTGGTGTAGTCCTGGTGTAGTCCTGGTGTAGTCCTGGTGTAGTCCTGGTTTAGTCCTGGTTTAGTCCTGGTGTAGACCTGGTGTAGACCTGGTGTAGTCCTGGTGTAGTCCTGGTGTAGACCTGGTGTAGTCCTGGTGTAGTCCTGGTTTAGTCCTGGTTTAGTCCTGGTGTAGACCTGGTTTAGTCCTGGTGTAGACCTGGTGTAGACCTGGTTTAGTCCTTTTGCGTCACACTGAATGTCTCCCCCTGTCTCTCCTCCAGGGCCTGACGAAGCAGTACCTGACCACCCCCGTGGTGGATAATGAACTCTTCCAGATGAGCGTGCGTCTCTTTAAGAGAGCCGTGTCTGGATCCGGACCAGGACCGGGACCAGGACCGGGAGCAGAAAGAGCCCAGGACCCGGGGCTGGGACCAGAGAGCGGGACTAAACTGGAGTCGGGTGTGTCTGAAGTGTGTGTGAGCTGAAGAGGTGCACTCTGGGACTTGGGCAGGTTTTAGTGTCAGTGCAGCAGGTTCACTTAAACATTCACTGTGGAACTTTTCACTTCTCGTCTCCATGGAGATGTTATTGCCATTTCTGGAGGCGGTAATGTTGGGCAAAATGTCTAAAAACAAGATGATAAAAATAGGACCAAACCAGGACTTTAAGCCCGGTCTGAACCAGGACTTGACCTAGTCTGAACCTGGTCTAAACCAGGTCTAAACCAGGTCTAAACCCCAGTCTAAACCAGGTCTAAACCAGGTCTAAACCCTGGTCTAAACCTAGGTTTAGACCTGGTTTAGACCTGGTTTAGACCTGGTTTAGTCCTGGTTTAGACTGGGGTTTAGACCTGGTTTAGACCTGGTTTAGACCTGGTTTAGACCTGGTTTAGTCCTGGTTTAGACTGGGGTTTGGACCTGGTTTAGTCCTGGTTTAGACCTGGTTTAGACCTGGTTTAGACCAGGGTTAGACCTGGTTTAGACCGGGGTTTAGACCGGGGTTTAGACCGGGGTTTAGACCTGGTTTAGTCCTGGTTTAGACTGGGGTTTAGACCTGGTTTAGACCTGGTTTAGACCTGGTTTAGACCGGGGTTTAGACCGGGGTTTAGACCTGGTTTAGTCCTGGTTTAGACCTGGTTTAGACCTCACAAAAACACCTGGAGTCGTGTTTGTTTCATTCTCATGTTTGAGGAACTCTTTATTATTCGTCTGTTCCACCTCGTGATGTCATCAAGTGAACAGCTCCTTTAGTTCAGTCGAGATCGGCGACTCCAGGACTGAAAAGATCCAGATTATTCTGGGTTATTCTGTGTGGAGTTTAAAAACACAGTGGAGCACTTTGATGACATCACAAGGTGGAACAGAGCGTTTGTGACGAGGAAACATGAGAACAGAACATGAGCCCTTTGAGTTGTTAAAAATGAACTTCTGTAAATGTAGAAAAATAGAATATTGTTTGTAATTTTGATTTTGATATTTCTGACAATAATTAGTAGAAAAGTGTGAAATATTTGAGCGTATCTGAACCCGTGCACTGACAGTAGAGCGTGTGCGGCTCTCACACTTTCATGAATTTTTGCTTTTCCAGACTGAAAAACTCGTCCCCTAAAGAAGAGTTTTGTGGATTAAAGGTAGTTTCTTTGTCATTCTGACCACAATCATCATCTCGTGATTTGGAACCGTGGACTTTGTCTCGATGTGAGACGTTTAAAAACAACTTCAACTTCACCGTGTTTTAAATCTGATTTTTACTCAATTTTGTTTTTCATTTTGTGCATAAACTGTATTAAACGGTTGATGTCGAAAATGGCTCGTTTGTCTTTTTTTGTCTAAGGGTTTAGACCTGGTCTAGTCCTGGTTTAGTCCCTGGTTTAGTCCCTGGTTTAGTCCTGGTTTAGTCCCTGGTTTAGTCCCTGGTTTAGACCTGGTTTAGTCCCTGGTCTAGTCCTGGTTTAGTCCCTGGTTTAGTCCCTGGTTCAGTCCTGGTTTAGTCCCTGGTTTAGTCCCTGGTTCAGTCCTGGTTTAGTCCCTGGTTTAGTCCTGGTTCAGTCCTGGTTTAGTCCCTGGTTTAGTCCCTGGTTCAGTCCTGGTTTAGTCCCTGGTTCAGTCCTGGTTCAGTCCTGGTTTAGTCCCTGGTTTAGTCCCTGGTTTAGTCCTGGTTTAGTCCTTGTTTAGTCCCTGGTTTAGTCCCTGGTTTAGTCCTTGTTTAGTCCTGGTTTAGTCCTTGTTTAGTCCCTGGTTCAGTCCTGGTTTAGTCCCTGGTTCAGTCCTGGTTCAGTCCTGGTTTAGTCCCTGGTTTAGTCCCTGGTTTAGTCCCTGGTTTAGTCCTTGTTTAGTCCCTGGTTTAGTCCCTGGTTTAGTCCCTGGTTTAGTCCTTGTTTAGTCCCTGGTTTAGTCCTGGTTTAGTCCCTGGTTTAGTCCTTGTTTAGTCCTTGTTTAGTCCCTGGTTTAGTCCTTGTTTAGTCCCTGGTTTAGTCCCTGGTTTAGTCCTTGTTTAGTCCCTGGTTTAGTCCCTGGTTTAGTCCTGGTTTAGTCCTTGTTTAGTCCCTGGTTTAGTCCTGGTTTAGTCCTTGTTTAGTCCCTGGTTTAGTCCCTGGTTTAGTCCTGGTTTAGTCCTTGTTTAGTCCCTGGTTTAGTCCTGGTTTAGTCCTTGTTTAGTCCCTGGTTTAGTCCCTGGTTTAGTCCTTGTTTAGTCCTGGTTTAGTCCTTGTTTAGTCCCTGGTTCAGTCCTGGTTTAGTCCCTGGTTCAGTCCTGGTTCAGTCCTGGTTTAGTCCCTGGTTTAGTCCCTGGTTTAGTCCCTGGTTTAGTCCTTGTTTAGTCCCTGGTTTAGTCCCTGGTTTAGTCCCTGGTTTAGTCCTTGTTTAGTCCCTGGTTTAGTCCTGGTTTAGTCCCTGGTTTAGTCCTTGTTTAGTCCTTGTTTAGTCCCTGGTTTAGTCCTTGTTTAGTCCCTGGTTTAGTCCCTGGTTTAGTCCTTGTTTAGTCCCTGGTTTAGTCATTGTTTAGTCATGGTTTAGTCCTTGTTTAGTCCCTGGTTTAGTCCCTGGTTTAGTCCTGGTTTAGTCCTTGTTTAGTCCCTGGTTTAGTCCTGGTTTAGTCCTTGTTTAGTCCCTGGTTTAGTCCCTGGTTTAGTCCTGGTTTAGTCCTTGTTTAGTCCCTGGTTTAGTCCTGGTTTAGTCCTGGTTTAGTCCTGGTTTAGTCCCTGGTTTAGTCCTGGTTTAGTCCCTAGTTTAGTCCCTGGTTTAGTCCTGGTTTAGTCCCTGGTTTAGTCCTGGTTTAGTCCCTGGTTTAGTCCTGGTTTAGTCCTTGCCATTTTCAAAGTTCAAAGTCAGCTTTATTGTCAATTCTGCCATATGTGTTCAACATACAGTGAATCGAAATTTCGTTTCTCTCTGGTCAGGTAGTGCAAAAAGACAGTGTACAAAATACAGTATAAGAAACAAAACAAAAACTATCTAAGACAGAGATCTAAGTTAAAACTAAAGTCTACGGTCTAAAATCTTAAAACAGTGCAACAATAAATAACCTATACTATATACAGATTTCCAAAGTGTGCAGTGTGCATCAAAATGTGCAATGGAAGATACAGCAGTGACTTGGTCATGTGCAGTAGAATGTGCATTGGAGTTAAGATAAATAAAAATAAGTGTGCAACAGTAGTGATTCTAGTGCAGTAACAGGAGTAAACAACAGTACTAAAAATTCCAGTAGTAAATGTAAATGTGCAGCAGTGCAACAGTCGTCCTTAGCAGCAGTTTTTTTTAAGTGTCTAGAGTGATGTGTCTTTTATGGAATACAGGTTATGCCAATATGGGGGGTGGGGGGTGGGAGATGGGTAAGGTGGGAGTTCGGGTGTGAGTTCAGCCTCCTGACAGTCTGGTGGATGAAGCTGTTTGACAGTCTGGTGGATGAAGCTGTTTGACAGTCTGGTGGATGAAGCTGTTTGACAGTCTGGTGGAGTGGGCCCGGAGACTCCGGTACCTTCTCCCCGAGGGCAGGAGGCTGAACAGGCTATGTGCGGGGTGGCTCGGGTCACCCACAATGCTGGACGCTCTGCGGGTGAGCCGGGTGTTAAAAATGTCTAGGAGGGAGGGGAGAGAGACACCAGCGATCCTCCCAGCTGCATTCACTATGCGCTGCAGGGCTTTCCTGTTCTGTTCAGTGCAGCTCCCGTACCACACAGTGATGCAGCTGGTCAGGACGCTCTCAATGGTGCCTCGGTAGAAGGTGGTCATAATGGGTGGAGGGGCTCCAGCTCTCCTCAGTTTGCGGAGGAAATAGAGGCGCTTCTGAGCCCTCTTTGCCAGTGATACAGTATTCACTGTCCAGGAGAGGTCCTCACTGATGTGCACCCCCAGGAATTTGGTGCTGCTCACCCTCTCTACAGCAGCACCATTGATGGACAGTGGGGGGTGCTGGGTGGGGCCTCTCCGGAAGTCAATAACAATCTCCTTGGTCTTTTCAACATTAAGAAGGAGATTGTTATTGCTGCACCACTGGGTCAGAAGGCTCACCTCACTCCTGAGTTTGTCTCATCGTTATTAGAGATGAGACCCACCACAGTCGTATCGTCCGCAAACTTCACTATGTGATTGGTGCTGAACGCTGGTGAGCAGTCGTGGGTCAGCAGAGTGAAGAGCATCGGACTGAGCACACAGCCCTGGGGGGCTCCTGTGCTCAGTCTAATGCAGCTTGAGGTGTTTCTGCCGACCCGCACTGCCTGTGGCCTCTCACTGAGGAAGTCCAGCAGCCAATTACACAGTGAGGTCTGAAGCCCCAGGTGGTCTAGTTTGATAATGAGCTGCTGTGGGATTATAGTGTTGAATGCTGAACTGAAATCTATGAACAGCATTCTCACATATGAGTCTTTATTGTCCAGGTGGGTGAGAGCCGGGTGAAGTGCAGAACAGATTGCATCCTCGGTAGAGCGGTTGGCCCGGTATGCAAACTGGTATGGGTCTAGGGCGGGGGGGAGGATGGATTTGATGTGTGCCATGACTCGCCGTTCAAAGCACTTCATGATGATGGAGGGTCAGTGCAACAGGGCGATAGTCATTAAAAGTGGCCGGAGTGGGCTTCTTTGGCACGGGAACGATGGTAGTGGTTTTGAAGCAGGAGGGAACGACAGCCTGGCTCAGAGAAGCAAATACAAACAAAATATATTCTACACATATGAGATGATTTATGTACAGAAATGATTTGTTCATGTTTTATAATTCATATAATTCCCAACAGACAAAAACACAAAACACATTGTGTGGTTCAGGTCCAGCTGCTGTGATTACACACTTGGCCTGTAGGTGGCGTCGTGCTGAACCTCATGAGGTTCATCTCACCATCAGTAATGAAGCTTCCATTCATCCCAGAACTATTTATCTGCTGCTCGTGGTTTCAGTCGGACCTGATTTAAAGACGGACCGGATCCTTTACCCAGAATTCTCCGCGGGTGTTCCGTCCTTCTGACTTCCGCCTCACGTGCAGCTGAAGTGTTTATTTATGTATTTTTATTTGTATATGTTTTATTTTTTTATGTATTTTTATTTTTATATATTTTATTTTTATGTATTTTTATTCATTTATTTATGTATTTATGTAGTTAGACCTACACTGCGATGAGTCCCCATTTTTGCAATAATTTACACATGATGAAATTTGCTTTAATATATCAATAATTGATTTGTTGTCATTACTAACCACGTCTTGTTATTATTTATGAAAGTTCAGAAATACACAGTCGTGCTAATACTTTTGTCAGGCAGTGTATTTTCTATGTATATATAATATTATATATATTATTTTTGTATTTTTATTTATATATTATTTATTTTGATGTATTATTTCTTTATGATGATGATGAAGATTATTATTATTATTATTATTATTATTATTAATTTATTATTATTATTTTCACATAAACATAAATATGACACACAAACAAATAAATAAAAATAAAAGTACAGGAGAAGATATTTTTACTTTAGTTTTTAGTTTTAATCCTTTTTTATCTGAGGCGGAACTATTTATCCGCTGCTCGTAGTTTGAGTCGGACCTCCGCGGGTGTTCCGTCCTTCTGACTTCCGCCTCACGCGCCGCTGAAGTGAGTATTTTTCCTCTGATTTTTATTTTCCTCAATCTAACTCCATCCGCGCGATTTTCACCCACATTCCTCCACAAACGCGACAAATATGAACTTATAAAGACCTCAGCTCTGCATCTGGGGACGTTTGAAGGTTTAAAAATGTGGATAAAGCAGATTAAGAGCGGCGGATGGTGGTGCGAACCCGGGAGGATTTTAGCCGCACAAACTCCGGAGAAAACCGCACACAAAACGCCACAAAAAGACCACAGAAAAGACCAATAAACTTGACGTTTTAGCGCGATGTGGCGTGTGTGATGTTTATTATAATTTTATCCTCATAAATGCACAGAATAGGTGAGGTGTGTTTGCAGTTTTTAGCATCAGAGCTAAAGGCAGAAGCTGAGCGGAGAAGTCGGTCTAAAAAGGCTTAAACATTATTTTTTATGGGAAAATAATGGTATGGTTTATTTATTTGCACAGGGACAGTGCACAACATTTCATTGACCTTTGAAATAAACAAAAGAAAGCTGCAGGTGCCAGGTTATATTTCCACCTGTAGTCCCGGGACAGGCTGATGTTAATGAAATATACTGTGCATAAGAATAATCACATATGTGCAGACAGATCAGATACAATTACAACCATCACTATGCCATTTCTAAAACATTCAAAATAAAAATAATTGATTTACATTGTTTTAAAAGTGCAATAACATTTGCCCCAAAAGGAGTGGGAAGAAGAACACTTATTTGTGTGGAAATCTGGGGGTAAAACATGTAAAACTCACCTACAGATATATTTTACAGAAAAGTGTTTGAGAATTATCACCAACAGTCATTGGAGGACTGAACCAGTTCTAAACCAGGACTTTTTTAGACCTTTAGTCCTGGTTTAGACCTCCTTTAGTCCTGGTTTAGACCTCCTTTAGACCTCCTTTAGTCCTGGTTTAGACCTCCTTTAGACCTTCTTTAGTCCTGGTTTAGACCTCCTTTAGACCTTCTTTAGTCCTGGTTAAGACCTCCTTTAGACCTCCTTTAGTCCTGGTTTAGACCTCCTTTAGACCTTCTTTAGTCCTGGTTAAGACCTCCTTTAGACCTTCTTTAGTCCTGGTTTAGTCCTTCTTTAGTCCTGGTTAAGACCTCCTTTAGACCTCCTTTAGACCTGGTTTAGACCTTCTTTAATGAATGAATTTATGGAGACTTTGGCGTTTCTTGAGACGTGTATCCAGCCTTCGTTTTACACGTAACACAAACGTTTACGGGGAGTTCCGACATTAAATTGAGTTCTCTGTAAGTTTTCTAGATGACTTGGTAGTAAATGTTGGAAAAAAGGCTTTAGTAGAGAAAAGGCTTTAGTGGATTCTCTAACTCTGCTTTAGAATGTGCTGGAGTTTGTTTTGGTCGAATCTCCTGTGGTCATGAAATAATAAAGTGCCATAACATTTACACGTTTACATAAAATCCAGAAGGCGAAATGTGAAATTGAATAAAAGTTTGGTTCAAATGTCGATCCCTGATGTTCCTCATCACTGCAGCTGATTTATTGTAGTTTTCTGAAAAATGACACAAGATTAATTTGGAAATGCTCTTTTATCCTGTGGTGTTTCCATTGATTTTGTTCAGATTCTGGCGGCACACCACATACCCGGGTATCTGGAAAAAACAAGGCTTTTCCCTTCGTTTGTGCCTTTCGTTTACACACAGATTTTTCCTCTGAAAACAAATCTAAAAACTCCAGCAAAAGTGGAGATTTTGGAGAACTCCCGCTTCACATTTGCACGTAAACTGAGGAAAACTGAGTTTTAGGAGCTGACGCACCAAAAATGTGACTCTGAATGGCTTGCAGAGCGTTCTCCTTCGTTTTCAGAGGTGAATTCACTGTTTGCGTGTAAAAGATGGGGACAAACAAAGGGAAATGTCAATTCCAGTGTACGTGTAAACGGGGTTTATTTTGTAAAATGGAGGGAGACAAATATTTGTTTGTCTGCATACCCAGACACATGTAAACGTAGCCTTAGTTTCTTGTGTGTGTTGGGTTTAACTGTCGTTTTATCGTCCACGTTTGATCTTGAAGCTGAATGTTCTCCGCTCGGTGATCTTTCTGAAGAGCTTCAGTGTGGGTTCCCTGGGCCAGCGTCCAGGTTTTAGACGATGAAAGGTGTGACTGAATATTTTTATTTGTGTTTTTGTAGATGGCCCCGACAAAGAAAGGAGAGAAGAAACGGGGGCGTTCTGCCATAAACGAGGTCGTGACCCGAGAGTACACCATCAACGTGCACAAGCGCATCCACCGAGTGTGAGTGTGAACCCGTCCGAAGAACATTCCAGAACGTGAATCCTTCATGATCTAAACGCCTCCACAGCCCCCGGTTTAAGCTCTTTTTCTTCTCGTTTCAGGGGTTTCAAGAGACGCGCTCCTCGTGCGATTAAAGAAATCCGAAAATTCGCCATGAAGGAAATGGGAACTCCAGACGTGAGAATCGACACGCGCCTCAACAAGGCCGTGTGGAGCAAAGGCATCAGGTACAAGTCCACACCGTTTATGGAACTACACACTAAATACTCCAAGATGAACGAGGCATCAGGTAGTGTGTGGAACACTGTACTGTACACAGTCATAACTAAACACTATATACTCACACTAATGTAGACGATATACTCCAATGTTCAATAAACTAATGTAAACGACTACTGCTCTATGTAGTAGTAATGGTAGTATTGTAGCAGTAGTAGTAGTAGCAGTATTTGTAGTAGCAGTATTTGTATTTGTAGTAGTAGCAGTAGTAGTAGTAGCAGTATTTGTAGTAGTTGTAGTAGCAGTAGTAGTAGTAGCAGTATTTGTAGTAGTAGTAGCAGCAGTATTTGTAGTAGTAGTAGTAGCAGTATTTGTAGTAGTAGTAGTAGTAGCAGTATTTGTAGTAGTAGTAGTAGTAGCAGTATTTGTAGTAGTAGTAGTAGTAGCAGTATTTGTAGTAGTAGTAGTAGTAGCAGTATTTGTAGTAGTAGTAGTAGTAGTAGTAGCAGCAGTATTTGTAGTAGTAGTAGTAGTAGTAGCAGTATTTGTAGTAGTAGTAGTAGCAGTATTTGTAGTAGCAGTAGTAGTAGCAGCAGTATTTGTAGTAGCAGCAGTAGTAGTAGTAGCAACAGTATTTGTAGTAGCAGTATTTGTAGTAGTAGTAGTAGTAGTAGTAGCAGCAGTATTTGTAGTAGTAGCAGTATTTGTAGTAGTAGTAGTAGTATTTGTAGTAGTAGCAGCAGTATTTGTAGTAGTAGTAGTAGCAGTATTTGTAGTAGTAGTAGTAGTAGTAGCAGTATTTGTAGTAGTAGCAGCAGTATTTGTAGTAGTTGTAGTAGCAGTATTTGTAGTAGTTGTAGTAGCAGTATTTGTAGTAGTTGTAGTAGCAGTATTTGTAGTAGTAGTAGTAGCAGTATTTGTAGTAGTTGTAGTAGCAGTATTTGTAGTAGTTGTAGTAGCAGTATTTGTAGTAGTAGTTGTAGCAGTATTTGTAGTAGTAGTAGTAGTAGTAGTAGCAGCAGTATTTGTAGTAGTAGCAGTATTTGTAGTAGTAGTAGTAGTAGTAGCAGTATTTGTAGTAGTAGCAGCAGTATTTGTAGTAGTAGTAGCAGTATTTGTAGTAGTTGTAGTAGCAGTATTTGTAGTAGTTGTAGTAGCAGTATTTGTAGTAGTAGTAGTAGCAGTATTTGTAGTAGTAGTAGTAGCAGTATTTGTAGTAGTTGTAGTAGCAGTATTTGTAGTAGTAGCAGTATTTGTAGTAGCAGTAGTAGTAGTAGCAGTATTTGTAGTAGTAGTTGTAGCAGTATTTGTAGTAGTAGTTGTAGCAGTATTTGTAGTAGTAGTAGTAGTAGTAGTAGCAGCAGTATTTGTAGTAGTAGCAGTATTTGTAGTAGTAGTAGTAGTAGTAGCAGTATTTGTAGTAGTAGCAGCAGTATTTGTAGTAGTAGTAGCAGTATTTGTAGTAGTTGTAGTAGCAGTATTTGTAGTAGTAGTAGCAGTATTTGTAGTAGTAGTAGCAGTATTTGTAGTAGTAGTAGTAGCAGTATTTGTAGTAGTTGTAGTAGCAGTATTTGTAGTAGTAGCAGTATTTGTAGTAGTAGTAGTAGTAGTAGCAGTATTTGTAGTAGTAGCAGCAGTATTTGTAGTAGTAGTAGCAGTATTTGTAGTAGTTGTAGTAG
>JAVJIX010000235.1:740000-765000 GCA_036785185.1 Paratrypauchen microcephalus | reverse complement strand
AGCAGTAGTAGCAACAGTATTTGTAGTAGTAGTAGCAGTAGTAGCAACAGTATTTGTAGTAGTAGTATTTGTTGTAGTACAAAGGAAATTGTGGATTTTTTTTTTTTTTTTGTCCTGTGGCCGATATTTATTTTTTAAACCAGTGAAAAAAAGGTTTAAAAAAAGTGAAAACCAGAGTGGTGTTTGTAAATGTTTATTCTGGGATTTAAATGAATTTCCTGATTGTGTAAAGTCCAAACACAAACTGCTGTTTCTATTTGGACTCCTGAATCTGCTGAAGCTCCACCAGGATCCACCGGAACCGATACATCGTCCAAATCTGTGCTTTTGGTGATTTTTCATAAACCCACAAATTTATCTGCGATTCTTTTTCAAATGGCGATAAACAACTTCTGTCACATGTTTGTCATTCAGTCAAACGGTGGAAGAAGCTGTACAAGTTTGTGTTTCAGAAAATGGAAAAGCGGAAGAAAATGAATTATGAATTATTATTATGTGTTATTATTTTTATTCATATTCTTGTAACATGTCCTCTGTAATGGACTGTAATAGTGTTAAAGGAAAAGTAACGTTTTTTACAATCTGAGCCTTATTTCGGTAATAAAACAAGTTGTTTTACTCACCCATAGCACTTTGGTGTCATATGGAGCACTTCCAGAGATGTTTTAGTTTAGCGATCTCCATAATGTGAGTTCTCGGGGCACATGTTTGCGGTCTCCAAATAGCACAAACTTTAGCACTTTTCAAATCGTAGAAGCTCGATGTCTTAGTCTATGATTTTGTTTGGTCAAAAGTGGCCTGTAGTCCGAGATTTGTCCATAGTTTCGAGTAGATGAGGCCAGTGCACATGCGCGGACTGTGCTCTCAGCTCCCGGGACCCAAACATGAAACACAAAGCTGTAAACTATGGATAAATCTCAAATTACAGGCCACTTTTGACTCAAACGAAATCATAGACTAAGACATCGAGCTTCTATGATTTGAAAAGTGCTAAAGTTTGTGTTATTTGGAGCCCGCACGGGGCATATTACATGCTCGGGGAATATATTATATGCCCCGAGCTATGGCTAGAAGTCGCGCTAGGCTAACGCTAAACTAAAACATCTCTGGAAGTGCTCCATATGACACCAAAGTGCTATGGGTGAGTAAAACAACTTGTTTTATTACCGAAATAAGGCTCAGATTGTAAAAAACGTTACTTTTCCTTTAAATCCATGTGAAGTTGACCTAAACCGAACAAAAACATTTTTTTCGGTCGGTTTTACAGTCGCCTCAAATAGTTTTTAGACTCCTTTTTAATTTATTATTTATTTATGCATTTTAATTTATTATTTTATATTTTATTTTAATTTTTATGTACCGTATTTGTCGGACTATAAATCGCTCCGGAGTATAAGTCACACCAGCCAAAAAATGCATAATTGAGAAGAAAAAAACATAAGTCGCATTTTGGGGGAAATTTATTTGATAAAATCCAACACCAAAAACACATGTCATCTTTATTTATTTATTTTAAAATAAAAATAAAATGGAGAACAACAGGCTGAATAAGTGTATGGAATACTAACGTTACATGACAGACATGCCTGGTAATGTCAGTAACGACGTAACATTAATTAAGAGTTATTCAGATAACTCTAGCATAAAGAACATGCTAACAAGTTTACCAAACTATCAGAATATGACTTTCTTTTCACTGCCATTTTTGTTTAGCCCTTCTCAGTTGTATTTAGAACGGCAGTGTTGAAATTATCAACACAGGCCTATGGCGCCCTCTTGCGGTTTGGTGTGAAAATTGCATCATTTCACATGTAATTTTTCATACATACACTATATTGCCAAAAGTATTCGCTCACCCATTCAAATGATCAGAATCGGGTGTCCTAATCACTTGGCCTGGCCACAGGTGTATAAAATAGTTCCAGTTCCAGTGAAAGGAACTTTGAATGCTTCAGGATACCAAAACATTTTGGACAATTCCATGCTCCCAACCTTGTGGGAACAGTCTGGAGCGGGCCCCTTCCTCTTCCAACATGACTGTGCACCAGTGCACAAAGCAAAGTCCATAAAGACATGGATGACGGAGTCTGGTGTGGATGAACTTGACTGGCCTACACAGAGTCCTGACCTGAACCCAATAGAACACCTTTGGGATGAATTAGAGCGGAGACTGAGAGCCAGGCCTTCTCGACCAACATCAGTGTGTGTGTGACCTCACCAATGCGCTTTTGGAAGAATGGTCAAAAATTCCTATAAACACTCTCCTCAACCTTGTGGACAGTCTTCCCAGAAGAGTTGAAGCTGTAATAGCTGCAAAAGGTGGACCGACATCATATTGAACTCTATGGGTTAGGAATGGGATGACACTTCAGTTCATAGTATGAGTCAAGGCAGGTGAGTGAATACTTTTGGTGATATAGTGTAAGTCGCTCCCATGGCCAAACTATGAAAAAAACAGCCACTTATAGTCCGAAAAATACGGTATTTATTTTTTTTATTTGCTTATTTATATATATTTTTGATTTTTTTTTTAATGCATTATTATTATTATTATTATTATTAATTTTCTTTTTTCTTTCTTTTTATTTTTATTTTTTATTAATAGTGCAGGCACAAACTAGAGTGTCTGAAAACTTAAAGAAGTGCACTATAAAGGACACATGTCTGGGCGGGTGTCAGGAGGATGTCTCGGTATCACAGTATTTGATGTTTGTTTTTCCTGCATGACTCGGTGTTGAACCCATTCCATAATAATAATAACAATTATTATTAATATTATTATTAATAATTAATAATAATAATAATAATAATTCCTGCAGTAAATGTGACTTGGTAAAACATGTTTGATCATCAGGACTAAGTGTCCCATGTCTTTGAAGTGGACAGTAACAGTTTTTTTTTCACTTCCGATCCCTGAATTTGGAAATGTGCTGATACTATTCCGATACCAGACCAGTTTGTTTTCAGTAATGTATCATTATTGTTTAACTGCAAATAACAGTGCCCATAATGATAAAACAGCTGCAATTCAACATGAAGAAAATGCTTAAATAACCCCACATGGTACGACCTCATTAAAACAAAATAAACATGAATGGTTCAGTCCGGGTCATGTGGAATTTGCGTGGTGTGTGTTGTTAGCATTAGCATTAGCATTAGCAGCGTGTCTGGGCGCTGTGAGCGGCTCCGTGGACATGTCCCATGTCCCTTGCGGTCCGCGGAGGAGAGTTCGAGGGCTGCAGCTTTCCCGAACCTCGAATTGGGACACGGCTTACATTTCACCGCTGTCGTGCCACTGCAGAACAGTTCCCGACGTTTTGTACGCACACACTCCCCGGGATTGTGCTACATGAAAAATTCATATTTAAAAAATAAATAAACAAACAGCAGTATTCGGTATGAACCAGTATTCCGCCCGGCCCCACGTTTCAGAACAGTGGACGGGTTTGGCTCACTTTCAGTTTGGTGGAGATGTTGAGATTCTTTTTGTGTTTCAGGAACGTTCCGTACAGGATCCGAGTGCGTTTGTCCCGGAAAAGAAACGAGGACGAGGATTCTCCAAACAAACTGTACACTCTGGTCACCTACGTCCCCGTCACCACCTGCAAAGGTCTGAGCCAGATGCCCTCCCGTGTCTGTGTCTGTGTGTCTGTCTGTGTGTGTGTGTGTGCACGTGTGTGTGCACGTGTGTGCACGTGTGTGTGTGTGTGTGCACGTGTGTGTGTGTGTGTGCACGTGTGTGTGTCTGTGTCTGTGTGTCTGTCTGTGTGTGTGTGTGTGCACGTGTGTGTGCGCGTGTGTGCACGTGTGTGTGTGTGTGTGCACGTGTGTGTGCACGTGTGCGTGTGTGTGCACGTGTGTGTGTGTGTGCACGTGTGTGTGTCTGTGTGTGTGTGTGTGCGCGTGTGTGTGTGTGTGCACGTGTGTGTGTCTGTGTGTGTGTGTGTGCGCGTGTGTGTGTGCACGTGTGTGCACGTGTGTGTGTGTGTGTGCACGTGTGTGTGCACGTGTGTGCACGTGTGTGTGTCTGTGTGTGTGTGTGTGCGCGTGTGTGTGTGCACGTGTCTGTGTGTGTGTGTGTGCGCGTGTGTGTGTGTGCGCGTGTGTGCACGTGTGTGTGTGTGTGTGCACGTGTGTGTGCACGTGTGCGTGTGTGTGCACGTGTGCGTGTGTGTGCACGTGTGTGTGTGTGTGCACGTGTGTGTGTCTGTGTGTGTGTGTGTGCGCGTGTGTGTGTGTGCACGTGTGTGTCTGTGTGTGTGTGTGTGCGCGTGTGTGTGTGTGCACGTGTGTGCACGTGTGTGTGTGTGTGTGCACGTGTGTGTGCACGTGTGTGTGTCTGTGTGTGTGTGCGCGTGTGTGTGTGTGTGCACGTGTGTGTGTCTGTGTGTGTGTGTGTGCGCGTGTGTGTGTGTGCGCGTGTGTGTGTGTGCACGTGTGTGTGCACGTGTGTGTGTGTGTGTGTGCACGTGTGTGTGCACGTGTGTGTGTCTGTGTGTGTGTGTGTGCGCGTGTGTGTGTGTGTGCACGTGTGTGTGTCTGTGTGTGTGTGTGTGCGCGTGTGTGTGTGTGCACGTGTGTGTGTGTGTGTGCGCGTGTGTGTGTGTGCACGTGTGTGTGTGTGTGTGCGCGTGTGTGTGTGTGCACGTGTGTGTGCACGTGTGTGTGTGCACGTGTGTGTGTGTGTCTGTGTGTGTGCACGTGTGTGTGTGCACGTGTGTGTGTGTCTGTGTGTGTGCACGTGTGTGTTTGTGTGTGTGTGTCTGTGTGTGTGCACGTGTGTGTGTGCACGTGTGTGTGTGTCTGTGTGTGTGCACGTGTGTGTGTGTGTGTGTGTGTGTGTGTGTGTGTTTGTCTCCATGGCGATGTCGTCGTTTTGCCTGGAATGTTCCAGCTCTGTGGAGGTGAATGTTTCTCCAGGTGGTTTTGAGTAATAAGCACCTGCTGTTAGATTAATGCCACACTGAGGAACATTCCACAGGCAAAGCAACGTCTCCGTGGAGACGAGCAGGCGTCTGAAGTTTGAATCTGAAGTGTAACGTCCGTCCTGGTGTCTCCACAGGTCTGCAGACGGTCAACGTGGACGAAAACTAAACTCCTGAGGATTCAGTCAAATAAAAGTTTGAAAAGTTCCCTGTTTTGTCTTTATTTTCTGTAAAATTATAATTTCATCTTTCTGTGGTTAAACAGTAAAATCTGGTTCATTTCCTGTTTTTAAAAATGTCACATTAAAGGTTCCTCAGATGAAGGAAATATTTAGAATGATCATTACAGAACCAAACTCCAGATACGGACGCACATCTGAAACATCTGAAACATCTGAAACTCATGACGTTTGGAGATGGACCGAGGCTGCGGAGCGCATTTGGGGGAGGAGCCAAAATGATGACGTCAGAAGCCTCGCTGCCCGCCTGTACCACGTGATTACTTCTGAAGAGGTTCAGGTTTTGCTGTGAGTTTTTCCAGCTGTTCAGACCCTCAGGCTCTGTTCACTGTGGAGAAGTGAACCACAGTCTGGAGACTCGAGCTGCAAACTCTTTATATACTCAACAAAAATATTAACGCAACACTTTTGTTTTTGCTCCCATTTTTCCTGAGATGGACCCAAAGATCCAAAATTCACTCCAGATACACAACACTACCATTTCTCTCAAACATTGTTCACAAATCTGTCCAAATGTGTGACAGCGAGCACCTCTGCCCCGCCGAGACAATCCACCCCACCTCACAGGTGCGCCACATCAAGATGCCGATCCGACATCATGACCAGTGCACAGGTGCGCCCCAGACTGCCCACAATAAAAGGCCACTCTGAAATGTGCATTTTTTTTTTTTTTTTTTGCTTTATTGGGGGTCTGGGGACTCAGAACCAGTCAGTATCTGGTGTGACCACCATTTGCCTCATGCAGTGCAACACATCTTCTTCGCATAGAGTTTATCAGATTGTCAGTTGTGGCCTGTGGAATGTTGGTCCACTCCTCTTCAATGGCTGTGCGAAGTTGCTGGATATTAGTGGGAGCTGGTACACGCTGTCGTATACGCCGGTCAAGCACATCCCAAACATGCTCAATGGGTGACATGTCCGGTGAGTATGCTGGCCATGCAAGAACTGGGACATTTTCAGCTTCCAAGAATTGTGTACAGATCCTTGCAACATGGGGCCGTGCATTATCTTGCTGAAACATGAGGTGATGTTCATGGATGTAGGGCACAACAATGGGCCTCAGGATCTCATCACGGTATCTCTGTGCATTCAAAATGCCATCAATAAAATGCACCTGTGTCCATAACAGCCTTTGAAGAGGAGTGGACCAACATTCCACAGGCCACAACTGACAATCTGATAAACTCTATGTGAAGAAGATGTGTTGCACTGCATGAGGCAAATGGTGGTCACACCAGATACTGACTGGTTCTGAGTCCCCAGACCCCCAATAAAGCAAAAAAAATGCACATTTCAGGGTGTCCTTTTATTGTGGGCAGTCTGGGGCGCACCTGTGCACTGGTCATGATGTCGGATCGGCATCTTGATGTGGCGCACCTGTGAGGTGGGGTGGATTGTCTCGGCGGGGCAGAGGTGCTCGCTGTCACACATTTGGACAGATTTGTGAACAATGTTTGAGAGAAATGGTAGTGTTGTGTATCTGGAGTGAATTTTGGATCTTTGGGTCCATCTCAGGAAAAATGGGAGCAAAAACAAAAGTGTTGTGTTTATATTTTTGTTGAGTATAGTTTGGGGACACTTTGATCTGAAAACCAAAACCTGTTGAGAAACTCTTGTTTCTGAATAAAAATGAATAAAAAAATTCCCCTGTTCTGTGTTTCCCAACCAGGGGCACAAGTACCGAGTACGCGAGCACACTGCAGGGGGTACAGGGAGAGTTTTGGGAATTTTTTTATTCTAATTTGAGTAAATTTGAGTTAAAAGAGACAAAATGCCTGAGAATTAAATTTTCAAATTAAGGAGATGAAATGATGTTCATGTAATAATCCTTGGTGTCACGTTGTACTTTGGGACTGATGAGGGGGACTCGAGGAGCGACAGAAGGACTCAGGGAAACACTTCAGTGTCCAAGTTCCACAAACAGAATCTGTCCTTTCCCTAGTTCCACAAACACTCACTCCTGATTATGTCCTTGCCATTTTCAGAAAAGCAGCTCAATATTTTATTTAACAGGACATTGTCCGGCCACATAATGTCAAAGACAGATGTTTGTACCAGATTATAGCTTTAAAGCTCATTTCCATCTGTCCTTTAACCTCAAATATGATCACAGAATACAAACTAAATATATTCTACACATGAGATCATCTATGGACACAAAGGATTCGTTCATGTTTTATAATTCATATAATTCACATTGTGTGGTTCAGGTACGGCTGCTGTGATTACACACTTGGCCTGTAGGTGGCGTCGTGCTGAAGCTTTTCTCGAACCTCATGAGGTTCATCTCCCCATCACAGATCTGAAACACACGGATCTGAAACACAGATCTGAAACACACAGATCTGAAACACAGATCTGAAACACACAGATCTGAAACACACAGATCTGAAACACACAGATCTGAAACACACGGATCTGAAACACACAGATCTGAAACACACAGATCTGAAACACACAGATCTGAAACACACGGATCTGAAACACACAGATCTGAAACACACGGATCTGAAACACACGGATCTGAAACACAGATCTGAAACACACAGATCTGAAACACAGATCTGAAACACAGATCTGAAACACGGATCTGAAACACACAGATCTGAAACACACAGATCTGAAACACAGATCTGAAACACACAGATCTGAAACACACGGATCTGAAACACACAGATCTGAAACACACAGATCTGAAACACACGGATCTGAAACACACAGATCTGAAACACAGATCTGAAACACACGGATCTGAAACACGGATCTGAAACACACAGATCTGAAACACAGATCTGAAACACACGGATCTGAAACACACGGATCTGAAACACAGATCTGAAACACAGATCTGAAACACGGATCTGAAACACACAGATCTGAAACACACAGATCTGAAACACACGGATCTGAAACACACAGATCTGAAACACAGATCTGAAACACACAGATCTGAAACACAGATCTGAAACACACAGATCTGAAACACACAGATCTGAAACACACGGATCTGAAACACACGGATCTGAAACACACGGATCTGAAACACACGGATCTGAAACACAGATCTGAAACACACAGATCTGAAACACACAGATCTGAAACACAGATCTGAAACACACAGATCTGAAACACACAGATCTGAAACACAGATCTGAAACACACGGATCTGAAACACAGATCTGAAACACACAGATCTGAAACACACGGATCTGAAACACAGATCTGAAACACACAGATCTGAAACACACAGATCTGAAACACAGATCTGAAACACACAGATCTGAAACACACAGATCTGAAACACAGATCTGAAACACACGGATCTGAAACACACAGATCTGAAACACAGATCTGAAACACACAGATCTGAAACACGGATCTGAAACACACAGATCTGAAACACAGATCTGAAACACACGGATCTGAAACACGGATCTGAAACACGGATCTGAAACACAGATCTGAAACACGGATCTGAAACACACAGATCTGAAACACACAGATCTGAAACACACGGATCTGAAACACAGATCTGAAACACACAGATCTGAAACACAGATCTGAAACACACGGATCTGAAACACGGATCTGAAACACAGATCTGAAACACACAGATCTGAAACACACAGATCTGAAACACAGATCTGAAACACACGGATCTGAAACACGGATCTGAAACACACAGATCTGAAACACAGATCTGAAACACACAGATCTGAAACACACAGATCTGAAACACACAGATCTGAAACACACAGATCTGAAACACACGGATCTGAAACACACGGATCTGAAACACAGATCTGAAACACACAGATCTGAAACACAGATCTGAAACACAGATCTGAAACACGGATCTGAAACACACAGATCTGAAACACACAGATCTGAAACACAGATCTGAAACACACAGATCTGAAACACACGGATCTGAAACACACAGATCTGAAACACAGATCTGAAACACACGGATCTGAAACACGGATCTGAAACACACAGATCTGAAACACAGATCTGAAACACACGGATCTGAAACACACGGATCTGAAACACAGATCTGAAACACAGATCTGAAACACGGATCTGAAACACACAGATCTGAAACACACAGATCTGAAACACACGGATCTGAAACACACAGATCTGAAACACAGATCTGAAACACACAGATCTGAAACACAGATCTGAAACACACAGATCTGAAACACACAGATCTGAAACACAGATCTGAAACACACAGATCTGAAACACAGATCTGAAACACACAGATCTGAAACACACAGATCTGAAACACACAGATCTGAAACACAGATCTGAAACACACGGATCTGAAACACGGATCTGAAACACAGATCTGAAACACACAGATCTGAAACACAGATCTGAAACACACAGATCTGAAACACAGATCTGAAACACACAGATCTGAAACACACAGATCTGAAACACAGATCTGAAACACACAGATCTGAAACACACGGATCTGAAACACAGATCTGAAACACACAGATCTGAAACACAGATCTGAAACACACAGATCTGAAACACACAGATCTGAAACACAGATCTGAAACACACAGATCTGAAACACAGATCTGAAACACACAGATCTGAAACACACAGATCTGAAACACAGATCTGAAACACACAGATCTGAAACACAGATCTGAAACACACAGATCTGAAACACACAGATCTGAAACACAGATCTGAAACACACAGATCTGAAACACACAGATCTGAAACACGGATCTGAAACACACGGATCTGAAACACACAGATCTGAAACACACGGATCTGAAACACAGATCTGAAACACACAGATCTGAAACACAGATCTGAAACACACAGATCTGAAACACACAGATCTGAAACACACAGATCTGAAACACACAGATCTGAAACACACGGATCTGAAACACACGGATCTGAAACACACGGATCTGAAACACAGATCTGAAACACACGGATCTGAAACACACAGATCTGAAACACAGATCTGAAACACACAGATCTGAAACACAGATCTGAAACACACGGATCTGAAACACACAGATCTGAAACACAGATCTGAAACACACAGATCTGAAACACGGATCTGAAACACACGGATCTGAAACACACAGATCTGAAACACAGATCTGAAACACACAGATCTGAAACACACAGATCTGAAACACAGATCTGAAACACACAGATCTGAAACACAGATCTGAAACACACGGATCTGAAACACAGATCTGAAACACACAGATCTGAAACACAGATCTGAAACACACAGATCTGAAACACACGGATCTGAAACACAGATCTGAAACACACGGATCTGAAACACACAGATCTGAAACACAGATCTGAAACACACAGATCTGAAACACAGATCTGAAACACACGGATCTGAAACACACAGATCTGAAACACAGATCTGAAACACACAGATCTGAAACACGGATCTGAAACACACGGATCTGAAACACACAGATCTGAAACACACGGATCTGAAACACACGGATCTGAAACACACAGATCTGAAACACACGGATCTGAAACACAGATCTGAAACACACGGATCTGAAACACACAGATCTGAAACACACAGATCTGAAACACACGGATCTGAAACACACAGATCTGAAACACACGGATCTGAAACACACGGATCTGAAACACACGGATCTGAAACACAGATCTGAAACACACAGATCTGAAACACACAGATCTGAAACACAGATCTGAAACACACAGATCTGAAACACACGGATCTGAAACACACGGATCTGAAACACACGGATCTGAAACACAGATCTGAAACACACAGATCTGAAACACACAGATCTGAAACACACAGATCTGAAACACACAGATCTGAAACACACGGATCTGAAACACACAGATCTGAAACACAGATCTGAAACACAGATCTGAAACACACAGATCTGAAACACAGATCTGAAACACACGGATCTGAAACACACGGATCTGAAACACACGGATCTGAAACACACGGATCTGAAACACAGATCTGAAACACACAGATCTGAAACACACAGATCTGAAACACAGATCTGAAACACACAGATCTGAAACACACAGATCTGAAACACACAGATCTGAAACACACGGATCTGAAACACACAGATCTGAAACACAGATCTGAAACACAGATCTGAAACACACGGATCTGAAACACAGATCTGAAACACACAGATCTGAAACACAGATCTGAAACACACAGATCTGAAACACAGATCTGAAACACACGGATCTGAAACACGGATCTGAAACACACAGATCTGAAACACACAGATCTGAAACACACAGATCTGAAACACGGATCTGAAACATCAGGGGGATTTGTGCGTCACATCTGAAGCCCGTGTTCGTTTTGATCTGTTGGGCTTGAAAATAACTGTATTGTTGAACAGATTAGAAACACTGAATTTGAAAGAACATTTGAGAATGTTTAAACTGAAGAGTTTTTTAGGACTACAAACTGGAGGAGGTCCAGGTCCTTCAGGAGTTTGTCGAATGGGTCACAAACCCTCTGCACCCACCAGCTCCAGACCTTCACCACGTTCTTCTACACCAGCTCCAGACCTTCACCACGTTCTTCTCCATCAGCTCCAGACCTTCACCACGTTCTTCTACACCAGGTCCAGACCTTCACCACGTTCTTCTCCATCAGCTCCAGACCTTCACCTCGTTCTTCTGCCTCAGCTCCAGACCTTCACCACGTTCTTCTGCACCAGCTCCAGACCTTCACCACGTTCTTCTCCATCAGCTCCAGACCTTCACCACGTTCTTCTGCCTCAGCTCCAGACCTTCACCACGTTCTTCTGCCTCAGCTCCAGACCTTCACCACGTTCTTCTACCTCAGCTCCAGACCTTCACCACGTTCTTCTGCACCAGCTCCAGACCTTCACCACGTTCTTCTGCACCAGCTCCAGACCTTCACCACGTTCTTCTGCCTCAGCTCCAGACCTTCACCACGTTCTTCTACCTCAGCTCCAGACCTTCACCACGTTCTTCTACCTCAGCTCCAGACCTTCACCACGTTCTTCTGCACCAGCTCCAGACCTTCACCACGTTCTTCTGCACCAGCTCCAGACCTTCACCACGTTCTTCTACCTCAGCTCCAGACCTTCACCACGTTCTTCTCCATCAGCTCCAGACCTTCACCACGTTCTTCTCCATCAGCTCCAGACCTTCACCACGTTCTTCTACCTCAGCTCCAGACCTTCACCACGTTCTTCTGCATCAGCTCCAGACCTTCACCACGTTCTTCTCCATCAGCTCCAGACCTTCACCACGTTCTTCTGCCTCAGCTCCAGACCTTCACCACGTTCTTCTACCTCAGCTCCAGACCTTCACCACGTTCTTCTCCACCAGCTCCAGACCTTCACCACGTTGTTCTGCCTCAGCTCCAGACCTTCACCACGTTCTTCTCCACCAGCTCCAGACCTTCACCACGTTCTTCTGCCTCAGCTCCAGACCTTCACCAGGTTCTTCTGCCTCAGCTCCAGACCTTCACCACGTTCTTCTCCACCAGCTCCAGACCTTCACCACGTTCTTCTGCCTCAGCTCCAGACCTTCACCACGTTCTTCTGCACCAGCTCCAGACCTTCACCACGTTCTTCTCCACCAGCTCCAGACCTTCACCATGTTCTTCTGCCTCAGCTCCAGACCTTCACCACGTTCTTCTCCACCAGCTCCAGACCTTCACCACGTTCTTCTCCATCAGCTCCAGACCTTCACCACGTTCTTCTACCTCAGCTCCAGACCTTCACCACGTTCTTCTGCCTCAGCTCCAGACCTTCACCACGTTCTTCTGCCTCAGCTCCAGACCTTCACCACGTTCTTCTACACCAGCTCCAGACCTTCACCACGTTCTTCTACCTCAGCTCCAGACCTTCACCACGTTCTTCTACACCAGCTCCAGACCTTCACCACGTTCTTCTGCCTCAGCTCCAGACCTTCACCACGTTCTTCTCCACCAGCTCCAGACCTTCACCACGTTCTTCTCCACCAGCTCCAGACCTTCACCACGTTCTTCTGCCTCAGCTCCAGACCTTCACCACGTTCTTCTACCTCAGCTCCAGACCTTCAACACGTTCTTCTACCTCAGCTCCAGACCTTCACCACGTTCTTCTCCATCAGCTCCAGACCTTCACCACGTTCTTCTCCATCAGCTCCAGACCTTCACCACGTTCTTCTGCCTCAGCTCCAGACCTTCACCACGTTCTTCTCCACCAGCTCCAGACCTTCACCACGTTCTTCTGCCTCAGCTCCAGACCTTCACCACGTTCTTCTCCATCAGCTCCAGACCTTCACCACGTTCTTCTCCATCAGCTCCAGACCTTCACCACGTTCTTCTCCATCAGCTCCAGACCTTCACCACGTTCTTCTGCCTCAGCTCCAGACCTTCACCACGTTCTTCTACCTCAGCTCCAGACCTTCACCACGTTCTTCTGCCTCAGCTCCAGACCTTCACCACGTTCTTCTCCATCAGCTCCAGACCTTCACCACGTTCTTCTCCATCAGCTCCAGACCTTCACCACATTCTTCTGCCTCAGCTCCAGACCTTCACCACGTTCTTCTACCTCAGCTCCAGACCTTCACCACGTTCTTCTCCATCAGCTCCAGACCTTCACCACGTTCTTCTCCACCAGCTCCAGACCTTCACCACGTTCTTCTCCATCAGCTCCAGACCTTCACCACGTTCTTCTGCCTCAGCTCCAGACCTTCACCACGTTCTTCTCCATCAGCTCCAGACCTTCACCACGTTCTTCTGCCTCAGCTCCAGACCTTCACCACGTTCTTCTGCCTCAGCTCCAGACCTTCACCACATTCTTCTGCCTCAGCTCCAGACCTTCACCACGTTCTTCTACCTCAGCTCCAGACCTTCACCACGTTCTTCTGCCTCAGCTCCAGACCTTCACCACGTTCTTCTACCTCAGCTCCAGACCTTCACCACGTTCTTCTCCACCAGCTCCAGACCTTCACCACGTTCTTCTCCATCAGCTCCAGACCTTCACCACGTTCTTCTGCCTCAGCTCCAGACCTTCACCACGTTCTTCTCCATCAGCTCCAGACCTTCACCACGTTCTTCTACCTCAGCTCCAGACCTTCACCACGTTCTTCTCCATCAGCTCCAGACCTTCACCACGTTCTTCTGCCTCAGCTCCAGACCTTCACCACGTTCTTCTACCTCAGCTCCAGACCTTCACCACGTTCTTCTCCACCAGCTCCAGACCTTCACCACGTTCTTCTACACCAGCTCCAGATCTTCACCACGTTCTTCTACCTCAGCTCCAGACCTTCACCACGTTCTCTTCACCAGCTCCAGACCTTCACCACGTTCTCTTCACCAGCTCCAGACCTTCACCACGTTCTTCTCCACCAGCTCCAGACCTTCACCACGTTCTTCTGCCTCAGCTCCAGACCTTCACCACGTTCTTCTGCCTCAGCTCCAGACCTTCACCACGTTCTTCTGCCTCAGCTCCAGACCTTCACCACGTTCTTCTGCCTCAGCTCCAGACCTTCACCACGTTCTTCTGCCTCAGCTCCAGACCTTCACCACATTCTTCTGCCTCAGCTCCAGACCTTCACCACGTTCTTCTGCCTCAGCTCCAGACCTTCACCACGTTCTTCTCCACCAGCTCCAGACCTTCACCACATTCTTCTGCCTCAGCTCCAGACCTTCACCACGTTCTTCTGCCTCAGCTCCAGACCTTCACCACGTTCTTCTGCCTCAGCTCCAGACCTTCACCACGTTCTTCTCCATCAGCTCCAGACCTTCACCACGTTCTTCTGCCTCAGCTCCAGACCTTCACCACGTTCTTCTGCCTCAGCTCCAGACCTTCACCACATTCTTCTGCCTCAGCTCCAGACCTTCACCACGTTCTTCTACCTCAGCTCCAGACCTTCACCACGTTCTTCTGCCTCAGCTCCAGACCTTCACCACGTTCTTCTACCTCAGCTCCAGACCTTCACCACGTTCTTCTCCACCAGCTCCAGACCTTCACCACGTTCTTCTCCATCAGCTCCAGACCTTCACCACGTTCTTCTGCCTCAGCTCCAGACCTTCACCACGTTCTTCTCCATCAGCTCCAGACCTTCACCACGTTCTTCTACCTCAGCTCCAGACCTTCACCACGTTCTTCTCCATCAGCTCCAGACCTTCACCACGTTCTTCTGCCTCAGCTCCAGACCTTCACCACGTTCTTCTACCTCAGCTCCAGACCTTCACCACGTTCTTCTCCACCAGCTCCAGACCTTCACCACGTTCTTCTACACCAGCTCCAGATCTTCACCACGTTCTTCTACCTCAGCTCCAGACCTTCACCACGTTCTCTTCACCAGCTCCAGACCTTCACCACGTTCTCTTCACCAGCTCCAGACCTTCACCACGTTCTTCTCCACCAGCTCCAGACCTTCACCACGTTCTTCTGCCTCAGCTCCAGACCTTCACCACGTTCTTCTGCCTCAGCTCCAGACCTTCACCACGTTCTTCTGCCTCAGCTCCAGACCTTCACCACGTTCTTCTGCCTCAGCTCCAGACCTTCACCACGTTCTTCTGCCTCAGCTCCAGACCTTCACCACATTCTTCTGCCTCAGCTCCAGACCTTCACCACGTTCTTCTGCCTCAGCTCCAGACCTTCACCACGTTCTTCTCCACCAGCTCCAGACCTTCACCACATTCTTCTGCCTCAGCTCCAGACCTTCACCACGTTCTTCTGCCTCAGCTCCAGACCTTCACCACGTTCTTCTGCCTCAGCTCCAGACCTTCACCACGTTCTTCTCCATCAGCTCCAGACCTTCACCACGTTCTTCTGCCTCAGCTCCAGACCTTCACCACGTTCTTCTGCCTCAGCTCCAGACCTTCACCACGTTCTCTTCACCTGGCCCTCAGCTGATTTTCTATTAAAATATTTAAATTTTCTATTAAAATATTTAAATTTTCTATTAAAATATTTAAATTTTCTGTTTAAATATTGGTAATTTTCTGCACCTCTTTTCTGTGCAGTTTAGCATAGCAGCGTCTTCTGCGCCTCTGTACGTGGCCCCTCCCACAGCGCCTCTGTACGTGGCCCCTCCCACAGCGCCTCTGTACGTGGCCCCTCCCACAGCGCCTCTGTACGTGGCCCCTCCCACAGCGCCTCTGTACGTGGCCCCTCCCACAGTGCCTCTGTACGTGGCCCCTCCCACAGTGCCTCTGTACGTGGCCCCTCCCACAGTGCCTCTGTACGTGGCCCCTCCCACAGTGCCTCTGTACGTGGCCCCTCCCACAGCGCCTCTGTACGTGGCCCCTCCCACAGCGCCTCTGTACGTGGCCCCTCCCACCAGAGCAGCACAAATGAAGACTCGCCTCTTTCCAAACGACCATCGTTTTGACTGTTGACGTGACGCCCTCATCAGCAAAATGTCCAACATGAGAAAAGTGGAGCCGAGTGCAGGATTTTCCAAGACAAACTGACTAATTCCTGTTTGTTCAGGAGGTGAATGAAACCTGTACGCTCGGTGTGTTTGCAACAGGTGGAGGTGCTCAAGGAATATAATCTTAAACTCCACTACGAGACACGGCGTTTCCAACAATACAAGAACTTGAACTCATATGGCAATAAAACCTTCTGATTCTGATTCTGAGAAGTGAGAAGACAGAAGATAAACGAAGTATTGTTGGGACTGAAGAAACAGCAGTCTGTGTTAGATTTGTGTTTCTCTGCACAAATATTTGGACTCATTGATATTTTTGGGGTATATTTGCCATGAGTTTTCTGATCCGGCTCCTTTGGGATCAGAGTCGGTCGGTTACGGCCCCCGGACCAGAATGAGTTTGCCCCCCCCCTGGTCTAACTGAGGTGAGGAATCAGCCAAGTACACGGGAGGAGCTGGTCAAAGACCTGAACAGAGCTGGGACCTCCGTTTCCACGGTTACTGTTGGTAATACTCTAAGACGTCATGGTTTAAACTCCTGCAGGACACAGAAGGTTCTCCTGCTTAAACCAGCACATGTCCAGGCCCGGCTGAAGATGCCAGTGACCATGTGGATGACCAGAGGATCATGGGAGAGTCATGTGATCAGAGGAGACCAAAACAGAACTTTTTGGTCTTAATTCCACTCGCCGTGTTTGGAGGAAGAAGAATGACGAGAACCATCCCAAGAACACCCTCCCTCCTGTGAGGTATGGGGGGGGGCATCATGCTGTGGGGGGGTTCTGCACATGGGACTGGACGACTGCCCTGTGTCCAGGAGATGACCGGGTCATGTACTGGAACAACCTCCTTCCCTTTCTTAAAGGAAAAGTCATGTTTTTTTTACAATCTGAGCCTTATTTCGGTAATAAAACAAGTTGTTTTACTCACCCATAGCACTTTGGTGTCATATGGAGCACTTCCAGAGATGTTTTAGATTAGCGTTAGCCTAGCGCGACTTCTAGCCATATCTCGGGGCATATAATATATTCCCCGAGCATGTAATGTGCCCCGTGCGGGCTCCAAATAACACAAACTTTAGCACTTTTCAAATCATAGAAGCTCGATGTCTACGATTTCTTTTGAAGCAAAAGTGGCCTGTAATCCGAGATTTATCCATAGTTTACAGCTTTGCGTTCCATGTTTGGGTCCCGGGAGCTGAGAGCACAGTCCGCACATGCGCACTGGCCTCCTCATCTACTCGAAACTATGGCTAAATCTGGGATTACAGGCCACTTTTGACCAAACGAAATCATAGACTAAGACATTGAGCTTCTATGATTTGAAAAGTGCTAAAGTTTGTGTTATTTGGAGACCACAAACATGTGCCCCGAAAACTCACATTATGGAGATCTCAAATCTAAAACATCTCTGGAAGTGCTCCATATGACACCAAAGTGCTATGGGTGAGTAAAACAACTTGTTTTATTACCGAAATAAGGCTCAAATTGTAAAAAACGTTACTTCTCCTTTAGGATCAGTGAGACCCCTTGAGGTGAGATGTTGCCTGGAGCCTCAGTCTGAGAGAGACTGACAGTCGTGTTTAGCTTCTTCCATTTTCTAATAATTGCTCCAACAGTGGATCTTTTTTCACCAAGCTGCTCGGCAGTTACCCCCATAACCTTTTCCAGCCTTGTGGAGGTCCACAGTTTGTCTCTGGTGTCTGTGGACGGCTCTTTGGTCTTGGCCGTATTAGTAGTTGGAGTCTTACTGATTGTACAGGGTGCTAACCGCCTCAGACAGCTTCTGATTTAGGAGAATAAGTGGAGTGGAGGTGGACTTTGAACAGCTCTGTGAGGGTCACAGTTGTAGCTCACGTGTTCAGATACTTATTTGCCGCAGTATCAGGCAAATAAAGTGTTAAAAAAATCATACACTGTGATTTCTGGATTTATTTTTGTAGATTGTGTCTGTCACGGTGCACGTGCAGCTACGATGAACATTTCTCCCCCTTTCTTTTTTTTTGAACATTATATTTATTGATTTTTAAAACATAGAAAAAAGGAACAAAACAGAACAAGACTCGGCTCACACGTACTTAAATACACAGACAATTAATCAGATCATTAGATTAAAAACAACAACAACAGAGATGACATTAAGAATAAAAAATGAAAAGAAGAGAGTGGAATTATAAATGCAATAAAAGACGTCCTGTTGCTTCTCTTTTTAAAAGTTTTTAAGTGAATCCTCTAGTTAGTTTCAACATTTATTCCCAAGGACATGAAAGGCTCCCAGGTTCTGCGGAAAATATTCTTCTTTTCATGTAGTTTACATGTCAAATAGTCAAGTGATACATACTGTATTATCACATTCTGCCATTGTGTTCTTGAGGGGGTTTATCAGATATCCAGTTCAACTAAACACATTTTCTAGCACAGAACGTTAACAGTCTGTGTAGTTTCTCTTTATGTTTATCATTTATAAAGCAGTTTGAGATTCCAAGTAACAAACAACGTGGGTCAAAATCAAATGATGAACCCAGAATCATATTTATATCTCGTCCTTCAACGCTCCAGAAGAGTTTAATCTTTCTGCACGACCAAAAGCAGAGTGAGACTTCCTATTTCTGTTTTACACTGGGGACATTGAGGAGAGAGGCTATTGTTATATTTATGACGTTGGGAAGGGGATATATGAGCTTTAACTGCTTTAACTCTGTTACAGATGCTCAAAGTCCTCACATTTTCCCATTCCTCATCCGTAATCTCCAAGCAAAGTTCATCTTCCCACTTCCCCTTCAGGTGCTGGTGCTCGTGGTGCTCGTGGTGCTCGTGGTGCTCGTGGTGCTCGTGGTGCTCGTGGTGCTCGTGGTGCTCGTGGTGCTCGTGGTGCTCGTGGTGCTCGTGGTGCTCGTGGTGCTCGTGGTGCTCGTGGTGCTCGTGGTGCTCGTGGTGCTCGTGGTGCTCGTGGTGCTCGTGGTGCTCGTGGTGCTCGTGGTGCTCGTGGTGGCATATTCCTTGAGGAGTTTATAAAAGTGTCCCATCCGTAGTGAGAAAAGCTGTCGCTCCACACATGAACTGCTTCATCAGACAGAAGTGTTGTGTCTTCAGTGATGAAATGTCTTATTTGAAGGTAACGGAAAAAGTCCTGTTTTGAAATATTAAATGGAACTTTCAACTGATCAAAGGATAACAGAGTCCAACAAATACATCACAGCCTGGTGATCCCTTTAGTCGTCCAGATTTGAAACCCAGGCTCAGATGTTCCTGGTGGGTTCTGCCCCTTTCTAAGTAGGAGAACTTGCAGGGTGTTGGAATACTTTCCTCGCTGTAGGTCTTCTCTGGGTCCTCCCACGGCTCTGCCAATTCAGCTGAGAAGATCGTGGCACAGGGAGGAAAACCGGGGACGAGGTCTTAGGTTGCTACAATCTCAGAAAAGCTTTTGTGGATGTGTTCTTGCCTGGCACCAGTGCAAAGTTTTTGCAGCGTCCGTTTTCCAAGCGAGCTTCAGCACTCGCATTAGTATAGTTTATATGGCCCTGTGTATGTGTATGTAAGACAGAAGGAACCAGTGAGTTCCTCTCCAGAACCTCAGACAGTTCCATCTGAGCTCCACCTCCACATGGACCCGAACTGGAGGCGTCACACGAAAACATGAATCTGACCCATAATCCAATAATGAAGCAGACAGGACTGTGGTCCGAGCCGCCGTGTGCCGCCGAGGAGAAGACTCAGACGTTTAGAGCCTCTGATCTCAGGTTCTGGGTTCAAATCTCACTTTTAACTCTGCTGCGGAATTTTATAAAAACACTTTAGTCTGAGAGTTATGTTCAGACTGGAAGTAGTTCAGGTTCAGGCTGTGGGAGTCAAACCAACAACGTTTGAATAAACGGGCACTTACGTACTGTGTTCTCGACCTCCTGAGCCACAGGGACCTGAACACAAAACATTAAACTGTCCCGAAATCCAAAAATGTGACTCTAAAAGAACCAGACAGAGCTGGTCCCTGTGTGTCCGTGTGGTGCAGAGGTTAAGACCCCGACTGTTGAAAAGAACCAGTCTGTTCTGAGGTTCTGAGTTCAAGTCCAGCCTCTGTCCTCATGTCACACTGTCCTGTCCATCAGGGAGACGCTCAACTTTAGCAAAAAACTTACAACATTTTTACTTTTTGGTTGTAAAATGGACTCGCTTTAAAACAGTCTTGAACCGGTCACCTTTGAATAAGA
Organism: Paratrypauchen microcephalus; assembly: GCA_036785185.1. Classification (NCBI taxonomy): domain Eukaryota; kingdom Metazoa; phylum Chordata; class Actinopteri; order Gobiiformes; family Gobiidae; genus Paratrypauchen; species Paratrypauchen microcephalus. The sequence continues at coordinate 744,193 of JAVJIX010000235.1, read as the reverse complement.
GTGTGTCTTTTCTGAGCGCTCGACCTCCTGAGCTACAGTCGTCACATGTGACATAAAAACATGAATCTGAGCCTCAACTCCAAGAATCTAACTCTAAAATCAGCAGATCGGAGCAGAAACGAGGAGCTGCGGTGTGGCTCAGAGGTGGTGACCCCGACATGTGACACTCCTCAGTCTGTGCTGAGCTTCTGAGTTCAAATCTCACCTTTAACTCTACAGCTGAACTTTACAAAAACACTTTAAGGACTGGAGTCAGACCCAGTTCAGTCCAGACTGTGGGACTCGATCCTGTAACCTTTGAACGGACGGTCCTTTTCCGAGCGCTCGACCTCCTGAGCCACAAGGACCTGAACACAAGTCTCCAAATGTGAAAATAAAACATTAAACTGTCCCGAAATCCAAAAATGTGACTCTAAAAGAACCAGACAGAGCTGGTCCCTGTGTGTCCGTGTGGTGCAGAGGTTAAGACCCCGACTGTTGAAAAGAACCAGTCTGTTCTGAGGTTCTGAGTTCAAGTCCAGCCTCTGTCCTCATGTCACACTGTCCATCAGGGAGACACTCAGGCTCAACTTTAGCAAAAAACTTACAACATTTTTACTTTTTGGTGGTAAAATGGACCCATTTTAAGACAGTCTTGTCATTCACACACTCGCTCGGCTGTGCCGAGCGAGTGTGTGAATGACTGCGACTGGTCCGGGCCGGTCCAGGACCTGGTCTAGTCCCAGGTGAGTCCCTCTGTGTCTGTGGGAGACAGTGGGACTTGAACCGGTCACCTCCTCGACACCAGCCGGACTCTCTCCTACTCCCCCACTGTCCCCCGCCTCCTGACCTCCACCTGTGTGTTTATCTCACACTTTAAACTCGGACACACTTAAAGACTCGGACTCAGGCCCGGATCAGTCCTGGTTTAGTCCTGGTTTAGTCCTGGTTTAGTCCCTCAGTGTGGGCGGGAGCAAGATTTGAACCAGGAACCTCTGGACCTGAGCCTGTTCCATCCGAGCGCTCGACCTCCTGAGCCACAGGAACCAGACCGAGAACCTCCAAATGTGAGAATAAAACATGAGTCCAATAGTGTAAGAGTAAAATAACCCAGACGTGAGCTTTACCTGAGCGTCCGTGTGGTGCAGAGGTTCAGACTCAGAGTCTAAGAGCAGTTCTGAGGTTGTGAGTTCAAATCTCACCTTTAACGCTGCAGCTGAACTTTATAAAAAGTACTTGTCGTGGTCAGAGTTGTGTTGAGACTGGAGTTGGTCTGTGTGCAGACTGCAGGACTCCAACCAGTAACCTTTGAACACAAGGTTAGAGGGTCACGTCCAAACGCTCAACCGCCTGAGCCACAGGGACCTGGTGCTTTACAAGTGACAAAGAAACATTAAACTGAAACTCCCCGACAGCGTGAGGTCCAGCATAGAAGTGACCTTAGCCAGGACCCTCTTGTCCCCCACCTGCTGCACTGAGTCCAGAGGACAGCCCAGGACTGAGCTGGACTTCATGATGACCTTGTCCAGTTTCTTCTTCTCCCTCTCTGTGATGCTGCTGCTCCAGCAGACCACACCGTACAGGATGATGCCACCACAGAGTCATAGAAGGTCCTCAGGAGTGGCCCTCTCACTCCAAAGGACCCAGTCTCCTCAGGAGATAGAGCCGACTCTGGCCCTTCCTGTACAGTGCGTCTGTGTTATGAGTCTAGTCCAGTTTGTTGTTCAGATGAACACCCAGGTACTTGTAAGAGTCCACTCTCTCAATGTCCCTTCCCTGGATGTTCACTGAGGGGGCAGTAGAGTGGCGTCTGCAGAAGTCCACCACCATCTCCTTGGTCTTCCCGGCGTTGATGATGAGTTGGTTCCGCTGACTCCAGTCCACAAAGTCCGGTGTTAGTCCTCTGTACTCCACATCTCTCAAGACATCTCTCCCCTCCACCCTGGACCCATTTCAATTTGCATCTCTCACCCTTCCTCTTCACCATCTACACCTCGGACTTCACATACAACACGGACAGCTGCCATCTCCAGAAGTTCTCCGACGACTCGGCCATTGTGGGCTGTGTGTCTGAGGGGAACGAGCTGGAGTACCGCTCGGTCATCAGTGACTTTGTAGACTGGTGTGGGCGCAACCACCTGAGCCTGAACACCAGTAAGACAAAGGAGCTGGTGATGGACTTCAGGAGGAGACCACTACCTCACTCACCGGTGAACATCCAGGGGCAGGACATAGAGACTGTGGACAGTTTCAAGTACCTGGGTGTTCACCTCAACAATAAACTGGACTGGTCCCACAACACCGACGCCCTGTACAAGAAGGGCCAAAGTCGCCTCCACCTCCTGAGGAGACTGAGGTCCTTTAGAGTGTGCAGGCCTCTGCTCAAGACTTTTTATGACTCTGTGGTGGCCTCTGCTCTCCTCTACGCTGTCGTCTGCTGGGCCCCGAGCAGCACAGAGCGGGACAGGAAGAGACTTAATAAGCTGGTCAGGAGGGCCAGCTCTGTCCTGGGCTGTCCTCTGGACTCTGTAGAGGAGGTGGCTGAGAGGAGAGGGCTGGACAAACTTACGTCCTTCATGGACGACACCTCTCACCCTCTGCACCGGACTGTAGAGGAGCTGAGCAGCTCCTTCAGCAGCCGACTGAGGCACCCCCAGTGCAAGAAGGAGCGCTACCGCAGATCCTTCATCCCCACCACCATCAGACTGTATAATTCTAACATATAGGCCAGACGGGAAATATCCTCTTTTCCATGTTGATGCTTGTATTATTATTATTATTATTATTATTATTATTATTATTATTATTATTATTATTACTATTTTCATTATTATTACTTATTATTATTACTATTTTTTATTATTACTTACTTTATCCCATTCCTGCCTGCATGCACTTTCTTTCTTGTTCAAACTGTCCTGGAGCTACTGTGGCAAGTAAATTTCTCCTGTGTGAGATCAATAAAGTCTTATCTTATCTTATCTTATCTTATCATACCGGTCTAACCGCTCGACCGATGATGCAATCTCCACAGTCCTCCAGTCACCCCCTCACACACCTGGACACCAGAGACTCATATGTTAGAATGCTGTTCACTGACTTCAGTTCAGCTTCAACACAATCGTCCCCCAACAACTCAGACTCAAACTAGACAAGCTGGAGATCAACACCTCCATGTGCAACTGGTGCTGGATTTCCTGACAGGAAGACCGCAGGCAGTACGGGTCGGCAGCAACACCTCCAGCACCATCACACTGAACACGGGGGCTCCCCAAGGATGTGTGCTGAGCCCCCTCCTCTTCACTCTGCTGACCCACGACTGCACACCGTCACACAGCTCCAACCTCTTCATCAAGTCTGACCCACGACTGCACACCGTCACACAGCTCCAACCTCTTCATCAAGTCTGACCCGCGACTGCACACCGTCACACAGCGCCAACCTCTTCATCAAGTCTGACCCACGACTGCACACCGTCACACAGCTCCAACCTCTTCATCAAGTCTGACCCACGACTGCACACCGTCACACAGCTCCAACCTCTTCATCAAGTTTGACTCACGACTGCACACCGTCACACAGCTCCACCCTCTTCATCAAGTCTGACCCACGACTGCACACCGTCACACAGCTCCAACCTCTTCATCATGTGGATGATACGACTGTGTCGGTCACATCAGCGACGACGATGAGACTCACTATAGGAGTGAGGTGAGCCGCCTGGTCGAGTGGTGCAGGAACAACAACCTCTCCCTGAACGTGGAGAAGACAAAGGAGATTGTGGTAGACTTCAGGAGAGCACACACACAGCACGCCCCCCTCACCATCACCGGGGCTGCTGTGGAGAAGCAGCACCAAGTTCCTGGGTGTGCATATCTCTGAGGACCTCTCCTGCTCAAAGAACACTGCATCACTGGCCAATAAAGCCCAACAGTGACTCTACTTCCTCCACAAGCTGAAGAGAGCCAGAGCCCCAGCTCCATCATGAGCACCTTCTACAGAGGCACCATAGGTCACATCCTCACCAGCTGCATCACTGTGTGGTATGGCACCTGCACCGTGTCCTGCACCCGGAAAAAGCTACACCGAGTAGTGAGAGCAGCTGAGAGAATCGTGGGTGTCTCTCTCCCCTCCCTGCAGGACATCTACCGCACCCGCCTCACCCGCCTCACCCTCTGGGTGATCCCACCCACCCATCCAACTGCCTCTTCAGT
>JAVJIX010000235.1:705000-735000 GCA_036785185.1 Paratrypauchen microcephalus | reverse complement strand
GGAACATTCCAGGCAAGGAATGCTTGTCTCCATGGAGACAAGCTGGGACAGGAAAGTTACATAGTGCAGCTTTACCTCATGTACATGTTTACTTTTTCCCATGAACCTTTGCAGTTTGTCCCCAAAGTCTAAAGAGGCGTCTGAAATCATCAGAACCCGCTCAGAACCCGCTCTGAACCCGCTCAGAACCCGCTCAGAACCCGCTCTGAGCCTTCTCCGCCAAGATGGAGGCGGCGAGCGTCTGTGGGTCTGTGACGTGTGGCGAGCGCGACATCACCCGCCGCACCAGCTCCGAGGGGAAGATATTACACAGGTTTATATAGGCTTTGTCCCGGGCATCAGTGTACCGGGCATCAGTGTACCGGGCATCAGTGTACCGGGCATCAGTGTACCGGGCATCAGTGTCCCGGGCATCAGTGTACCGGGCATCAGTGTACCGGGCATCAGTGTACCGGGCATCAGTGTACCGGGCATCAGTGTACCGGGCATCAGTGTCCCGGGCATCAGTGTACCGGGCATCGTCAAACCAGGCACTGGAGCCAGTCAGAGTGTAGGGGGGCACGGAGCGGCTGGAGCGGGCCAGGGCGGCGCTCTGACCCGGGTACGGGTGGGCGGAGGCGTGCGGCGGCGGGTGGAAGTGCGATCCGTAACTCTCCCAGTAACAAGAGGAGCCGTCGTAGCGGGCGGAGGCCAGCGGGGGGCGGTAGCACGTGTCCCAGTGCGGCAGGGTCTTCGGGCGGGGGTGAGGGTACAGGTGCGGGTCCGAGCTGCTCTCCGGGCGGGCGTGGGCGAGGGGGGAGCGAGGGGCGGGCACGGGGGGTCGGGGGGTGTGGAGGTAGTCGCCCGGGCAGCTGGGGCGGGCGGAGAGCGGCCGGTGGTGCAGGTGAGAGGGCAGAGGGTACAGCGGGCGTTTGGGGAGCGCGTCCAGGTGAGACGGGTGCGGGTACTCGTTCGGGTGGGCGTGGCCGCAGTAGTCGGGCAGGTGCGGGTACATCCGTGAGGGCGGGAAGTGGAAATCGTCGATGGAAGATTCGGTCGGGCACGAGTCGCAGCTGCTGCTCTCACTGCCACATTCAGAACCAGCAGAACCCATAGAACCCAGAGAACCCAGTCTGTAGTCCTGGTCCAGTCCTGGCCTGAGGTCCGGCCTGAGGTCCGGCCTGAGGTCCGGGTTGGGTCTGGCGGTGACAGAGAGCCCGGAGAACGCCCGGGTGACGCTGTAGTAATCGGGCGAAGGGCAGTGCGGGTACGGAGGCTCAGGGGGCAGTCCGAGCGGCGTGCCCGATCGGGGGAGCTCGTCCTGGGGCACGGAGGCGGCCGTCGGGGGCCCTCCTGGAGCTGGAGACATGGTTCTGCTCTGAGTCTGAAACAATCGCTCCTCTGCATAAGCCTGAGACAAGAAGAAAAACAGGTCTGAACCAGGACTAAACCAGGACTAAACCAGGACTAAACCAGGACTAAACCAGGTCTAAACCAGGGCTAAACCAGGGCTAAACCAGGTCTAAACCAGGTCTAAACCAGGTCTAAACCAGGTCTAAACCAGGGCTAAACCAGGTCTAAACCAGGTCTAAACCAGGTCTAAACCAGGACTAAACCAGGACTAAACCAGGTCTAAACCAGGTCTAAACCAGGGCTAAACCAGGGCTAAACCAGGGCTAAACCAGGTCTAAACCAGGACTAAACCAGGACTAAACCAGGTCTAAACCAGGTCTAAACCAGGGCTAAACCAGGTCTAAACCAGGTCTAAACCAGGGCTAAACCAGGTCTAAACCAGGACTAAACCAGGACTAAACCAGGACTAAACCAGGTCTAAACCAGGGCTAAACCAGGTCTAAACCAGGGCTAAACCAGGTCTAAACCAGGTCTAAACCAGGGCTAAACCAGGGCTAAACCAGGACTAAACCAGGTCTAAACCAGGGCTAAACCAGGACTAAACCAGGGCTAAACCAGGACTAAACCAGGGCTAAACCAGGACTAAACCAGGTCTAAACCAGGGCTAAACGAGGACTAAACCAGGGTTTAAACCAGGACTAAATCAGGGTTTGAACCAGGGTTTAAACCAGGGTTTAAAAACCAGGACTAAACCAGGTCTAAACCAGGGCTAAACCAGGTCTAAACCAGGTCTAAACCAGGACTAAACCAGGTCTAAACCAGGTCTAAACCAGGGCTAAACCAGGTCTAAACCAGGACTAAACCAGGTCTAAACCAGGGCTAAACGAGGACTAAACCAGGTTTAAACCAGGACTAAACCAGGGTTTAAACCAGGACTAAACCAGGGTTTAAACCAGGGTTTAAACCAGGGTTTAAACCAGGACTAAACCAGGGCTAAACCAGGGCTAAACCAGGGCTAAACCAGGGCTAAACCAGGACTAAACCAGGGCTAAACGAGGACTAAACCAGGTTTAAACCAGGACTAAACCAGGACTAAACCAGGACTAAACCAGGGTTTAAACCAGGACTAAACCAGGTCTAAACCAGGGCTAAACGAGGACTAAACCAGGTTTAAGCCAGGACTATACCAGTGTTTAAACCAGGACTAAACCAGGACTAAACCAGGTCTAAACCAGGTCTAAACCAGGTCTATACCAGGGCTAAACCAGGACTAAACCAGGGCTAAACCAGGACTAAACCAGGTTTAAGCCAGGACTAAACCAGGACTAAACCAGGACTAAACCAGGACTAAACCAGGGCTAAACCAGGGCTAAACCAGGTCTAAACCAGGTCTAAACCAGGTCTAAACCAGGTCTAAACCAGGACTAAACCAGGGCTAAACCAGGACTAAACCAGGACTAAACCAGGACTAAACCAGGTCTAAACCAGGGCTAAACGAGGACTAAACCAGGGTTTAAACCAGGACTAAATCAGGGTTTGAACCAGGGTTTAAACCAGGGTTTAAAAACCAGGACTAAACCAGGACTAAACCAGGTCTAAACCAGGGCTAAACCAGGTCTAAACCAGGACTAAACCAGGTCTAAACCAGGTCTAAACCAGGGCTAAACCAGGACTAAACCAGGTCTAAACCAGGTCTAAACGAGGACTAAACCAGGTTTAAACCAGGACTAAACCAGGACTAAACCAGGGTTTAAACCAGGACTAAACCAGGGTTTAAACCAGGACTAAACCAGGGTTTAAACCAGGGTTTAAACCAGGGTTTAAACCAGGACTAAACCAGGGCTAAACCAGGTCTAAACCAGGGCTAAACCAGGACTAAACCAGGGCTAAACGAGGACTAAACGAGGACTAAACCAGGTTTAAACCAGGACTAAACCAGGACTAAACCAGGGTTTAAACCAGGACTAAACCAGGTCTAAACCAGGGCTAAACGAGGACTAAACCAGGTTTAAGCCAGGACTAAACCAGTGTTTAAACCAGGACTAAACCAGGACTAAACCAGGACTAAACCAGGGCTAAACCAGGACTAAACCAGGACTAAACCAGGTCTAAACCAGGGCTAAACGAGGACTAAACCAGGGTTTAAACCAGGACTAAATCAGGGTTTGAACCAGGGTTTAAACCAGGGTTTAAAAACCAGGACTAAACCAGGACTAAACCAGGTCTAAACCAGGGCTAAACCAGGTCTAAACCAGGACTAAACCAGGTCTAAACCAGGTCTAAACCAGGGCTAAACCAGGGCTAAACCAGGACTAAACCAGGTCTAAACCAGGTCTAAACCAGGTCTAAACGAGGACTAAACCAGGTTTAAACCAGGACTAAACCAGGACTAAACCAGGGTTTAAACCAGGACTAAACCAGGGTTTAAACCAGGACTAAACCAGGGTTTAAACCAGGGTTTAAACCAGGGTTTAAACCAGGACTAAACCAGGGCTAAACCAGGTCTAAACCAGGGCTAAACCAGGACTAAACCAGGGCTAAACGAGGACTAAACCAGGTTTAAACCAGGACTAAACCAGGACTAAACCAGGGTTTAAACCAGGACTAAACCAGGTCTAAACCAGGGCTAAACGAGGACTAAACCAGGTTTAAGCCAGGACTAAACCAGTGTTTAAACCAGGACTAAACCAGGACTAAACCAGGTCTATACCAGGTCTATACCAGGGCTAAACCAGGACTAAACCAGGGCTAAACGAGGACTAAACCAGGTTTAAGCCAGGACTAAACCAGGACTAAACCAGGACTAAACCAGGACTAAACAAGGGCTAAACCAGGGCTAAACCAGGTCTAAACCAGGGCTAAACCAGGACTAAACCAGGTCTAAACCAGGGCTAAACGAGGACTAAACCAGGTTTAAGCCAGGACTAAACCAGGACTAAACCAGGACTAAACCAGGTCTAAACCAGGGCTAAACCAGGTCTAAACCAGGGCTAAACCAGGGCTAAACCAGGACTAAACCAGGTCTAAACCAGGGCTAAACCAGGACTAAACCAGGACTAAACCAGGTCTAAACCAGGTCTAATCCAGGACTAAACCAGGACTAAACCAGGTCTAAACCAGGTCTAAACCAGGACTAAACCAGGGCTAAACCAGGTCTAAACCAGGACTAAACCAGGGCTAAACCAGGGCTAAACCAGGTCTAATCCAGGTCTAATCCAGGACTAAACCAGGACTAAACCAGGTCTAAACCAGGGCTAAACCAGGGCTAAACCAGGGCTAAACCAGGGCTAAACCAGGACTAAACCAGGACTAAACCAGGTCTAAACCAGGGCTAAACCAGGTCTAAACCAGGTCTAAACCAGGTCTAAACCAGGTCTATACCAGGTCTATACCAGGGCTAAACCAGGAATAACCAGGGCTAAACGAGGACTAAACCAGGTTTAAACCAGGATTAAACCAGGACTAAACCAGGACTAAACCAGGACTAAACCAGGTCTAAACCAGGTCTAAACCAGGTCTAAACGAGGTCTAAACCAGGTCTAAACCAGGACTAAACCAGGTCTAAACCAGGTCTAAACCAGGACTAAACCAGGTCTAAACCAGGACTAAACCAGGACTAAACCAGGACTAAACCAGGACTAAACCAGGACCGACCTCTGCGTCTCCGTAGGACAGGGCACGCACACTGGGGTCAGATTGGCGTTTGGTTCCGCTCCTCTGGGTCTCTGCGGTTGGGACGCTGTGGGACTTAACCAGACCCGGGTCGGTCTGGGTCCTGGTCTGGGTCTTGGACTGGATCTTGGACTGGGTCTTGGTCTGGTTCTTGGTGGGGTTTTTGGCGCTGGCTCTGAGTTCATCGGCGACAGATCTCTGAGGCTGAGCTCCTCTCTCCGGGTGATAGTATTTACACTTGTGTCCATAAGTGCACTTTTTACCTGCAAGAATGAGCCGGGACAGAACCAGGTCAGAACCAGGTCAGAACCGGGTCTAAAACATGGTCTAAACCCGGTCTAAGCCCAGTCTAAACCCGATCTAAACCCGGTCTAAACCTGGACTAAAGCAGGTCTAAACCCGGTGTAAACCCGGTGTAAACCCGGTCTAAACCCAGTCTAAACCCGGTCTAAACCCGGTCTAAACCTGGACTAAAGCAGGTCTAAACCCGGTGTAAACCCGGTCTAAACCCAGTCTAAACCCGGTCTAAACCCGGTCTAAGCCCAGTCTAAACCCGGTCTAAACCCGGTCTAAGCCCAGTCTAAACCCGATCTAAACCCGGTCTAAACCTGGACTAAAGCAGGTCTAAACTCGGTGTAAACCCGGTCTAAACCCGGTCGAAAACCCGGTCTAAACCCAGTCTAAACCCGGTCTAAACCCGGACTAAAGCAGGTCTAAACCCGGTGTAAACCCAGTCTAAACCCAGTCTAAACCTGGTCTAAAGCAGGTTTAAACCCGGTCTAAACCCGGACTAAAGCAGGTCTAAACCCGGTCTAAACCCAATCTAAAGCAGGTCTAAACCCGGTCTAAACCTGGTCTAAAGCAGGTTTAAACCAGGTCTAAACCCGGACTAAAGCAGGTCTAAACCCAATCTAAACCCAATCTAAAGCAGGTCTAAACCCGGTCTAAACCCGGTCTAAAGCAGGTTTAAACCAGGTCTAAAGCAGGTTTAAGCCAGGTCTAAAGCAGGTCTAAACCCGGTGTAAACCCGGTGTAAACCCGGTCTAAACCCAGTCTAAACCCGGTCTAAACCCGGTCTAAACCTGGACTAAAGCAGGTCTAAACCCGGTGTAAACCCGGTCTAAACCCAGTCTAAACCCGGTCTAAACCCGGTCTAAGCCCAGTCTAAACCCGGTCTAAACCCGGTCTAAGCCCAGTCTAAACCCGATCTAAACCCGGTCTAAACCTGGACTAAAGCAGGTCTAAACTCGGTGTAAACCCGGTCTAAACCCGGTCGAAAACCCGGTCTAAACCCAGTCTAAACCCGGTCTAAACCCGGTCTAAACCCGGTCTAAACCCGGTCTAAACCCGGTCTAAACCCGGTCTAAACCCGGACTAAAGCAGGTCTAAACCCGGTGTAAACCCAGTCTAAACCCAGTCTAAACCTGGTCTAAAGCAGGTTTAAACCCGGTCTAAACCCGGACTAAAGCAGGTCTAAACCCGGTCTAAACCCAATCTAAAGCAGGTCTAAACCCGGTCTAAACCTGGTCTAAAGCAGGTTTAAACCAGGTCTAAACCCGGACTAAAGCAGGTCTAAACCCAATCTAAACCCAATCTAAAGCAGGTCTAAACCCGGTCTAAACCCGGTCTAAAGCAGGTTTAAACCAGGTCTAAAGCAGGTTTAAGCCAGGTCTAAAGCAGGTTTAAACCCAGTCTAAACCTGGTCTAAAGCAGGTCTAAACCCAGTCTAAACCCAGTTTAAAGCAGGTCTAAAACCGGTCTAAACCCGGTCTAAACCCGGTCTAAACCCGGTCTAAACCCGGTCTAAACCCGGTCTAAACCCAATCTAAAGCAGGTCTAAACCCGGTCTAAACCCAATCTAAATCAGGTCTAAACCCGGTCTAAAGCAGGTTTAAACCAGGTCTAAAGCAGGTTTAAACCCGGTCTAAACCCGATCTAAACCCAGTCTAAACCCAGTCTAAACCCGGACTAAAGCAGGTCTAAACCCGGTCTAAACCCGGTCTAAACCCAGTCTAAACCCGGTCTAAACCCGGTCTAAATCCGGTTTAAAGCCGGTCTAAACCCGGACTAAAGCAGGTTTAAACCCGGTCTAAACCCAATCTAAAGCAGGCCTAAACCCGGTCTAAACCCGGTCTAAACCTGGTCTAAAGCAGGTTTAAACCCGGTCTAAACCCGGACTAAAGCAGGTCTAAACCCGGTCTAAACCCAATCTAAAGCAGGTCTAAACCCGGTCTAAACCTGGTCTAATCCCAATCTAAATCAGGTCTAAACCCGGTCTAAACCTGGTCCAAAGCAGGTTTAAACCCGGTCTAAACCCGGTCTAAAGAAGGTTTAAACCAGGTCTAAAGCAGGTTTAAACCCAGTGTAAACACGGTCTAAACCCAGTCTAAACCTGGTCTAAAGCAGGTCTAAACCCAGTCTAAACCCGGTTTAAAGCAGGTCTAAAACCGGTCTAAACCCGGTCTAAACCCAATCTAAATCAGGTCTAAACCCGGTCTAAAGCAGGTTTAAACCAGGTTTAAACCAGGTCTAAAGCAGGTTTAAACCCAGTCTAAACCCGGTCTAAACCCAGTTTGAACGCAGGTCTAAAACCGGTCTAAACCCGGTCTAAACCCGGTCTAAACCCAATCTAAAGCAGGTCTAAACCCGGTCTAAACCCAATCTAAATCAGGTCTAAACCCGGTCGAAAGCAGGTTTAAACCAGGTCTAAAGCAGGTTTAAACCCAGTCTAAACCCGGTCTAAACCCAGTTTGAACCCAGTCTAAACCCGGTCTAAACCCAGTTTAAACCCGGTCTAAACCCAGTCTAAAGCAGGTTTAAACCCAGTCTAAACCCGGTCTAAAGCAGGTCTAAAACCGGTCTAAACCCGGTCTAAACCCGGTCTAAACCCGGTCTAAACCCAATCTAAAGCAGGTCTAAACCCGGTCTAAACCCGGTCTAAACCCAATCTAAATCAGGTCTAAACCCGGTCTAAACCCGGTCTAAAGCAGGTTTAAACCAGGTCTAAAGCAGGTTTAAACCCGGTCTAAGCCCGGACTAAAGCAGGTCTAAACCCGGACTAAAGCAGGTCTAAACCCGGTCTAAACCCAATCTAAAGCAGGTCTAAACCCGGTCTAAACCTGATCTAAAGCAGGTTTAAACCCGGTCTAAAGCCGGACTAAACCAGGTCTAAACCCAGTCTAAACCCAAACTAAAGCAGGTCTAAACCTGGTCTAAACCCGGTCTAAACCCGGTCTAAAGCAGGTTTAAACCCGGTCTAAACCCGGTCTAAACCCAATTTAAAGCAGGTCTAAAACCAGTCTAAACCCGGTCTAAACCCAATCTAAACCCAATCTAAATCAGGTCTAAACCCGGTCTAAAGCAGGTTTAAACCAGGTCCAAAGCAGGTTTAAACCCGGTCTGAACCCGGTCTAAACCCGGACTAAAGCAGGTCTAAACCCGGTCTAAACCCGGTCTAAAGCAGGTCTAAACCCGGTCTAAACCCGGACTAAAGCAGGTCTAAACCTGGACTAAAGCAGGTCTAAACCCGGTCTAAACCCAATCTAAAGCAGGTCTAAACCCGGTCTAAACCTGATCTAAAGCAGGTTTAAACCCGGTCTAAAGCCGGACTAAACCCGGTCTAAAGCAGGTTTAAACCAGGTCTAAAGGAGGTTTAAACCCGGTCTAAGCCCGGACTAAAGCAGGTCTAAACCTGGACTAAAGCAGGTCTAAACCCAGTCTAAACCCAATCTAAAGCAGGTCTAAACCCGGTCTAAACCCAGTCTAAACCCAATCTAAATCAGGTCTAAACACGGTCTAAACCCGGTCTAAAGCAGGTTTAAACCCGGTCTAAACCCGGACTAAAGCAGGTCTAAACCCGGTCTAAACCCAATCTAAAGCAGGTCTAAACCCAGTCTAAACCCAATCTAAATCAGGTCTAAAGAAGGTTTAAACCCAGTCTAAACCCGGTCTAAACCCAGTCTAAACCTGGTCTAAACCCAGTCTAAACCCGGTCTAAACCCAGTCTAAAGCAGGTTTAAACCCAGTCTAAACCCGGTCTAAAGCAGGTCTAAAACCGGTCTAAACCCGGTCTAAACCCAATCTAAAGCAGGTCTAAACCCGGTCTAAACATGGTCTAAACCCGGTCTAAACCCGGTCTAAACCCGGTCTAAACTCAATCTAAATCAGGTCTAAACCCAGTATAAACCCGGTCTAAACCCGGTCTAAAGCAGGTCTAAACCCGGTCTAAACCCAGTTTAAAGCAGGTCTAAAACCGGTCTAAACCCGGTCTAAACCCAGTCTAAAGCAGGTTTAAACCCAGTCTAAACCCGGTCTAAAGCAGGTCTAAAACCGGTCTAAACCCGGTCTAAACCCAATCTAAATCAGGTCTAAACCCGGCCTAAACCCGGTCTAAAGCAGGTTTAAACCAGGTCTAAAGCAGGTTTAAACCCGGTCTAAGCCCGGTCTAAACCCGGTCTAAACCCAATCTAAATCAGGTCTAAACCCGGTCTAAAGCAGGTTTAAACCAGGTCTAAAGCAGGTTTAAACCCAGTCTAAACCAGGTCTAAACCCAGTCTAAACCCGGTCTAAACCCAGTCTAAACCCGGTCTAAACCCAGTTTAAACCCAGTCTAAACCGGGTGTAAACCCAGTTTAAACCCAGTCTAAACCCAATCTTAATCAGGTCTAAACCCGGTCTAAAGCAGGTTTAAACCAGGTCTAAAGCAGGTTTAAACCCAGTCTAAACCAGGTTTAAACCCAGTCTAAACCCGGTCTAAACCCAGTCTAAACCCGGTCTAAACCCAGTCTAAACCGGGTGTAAACCCAGTTTAAACCCAGTCTAAACCCGGTCTAAAGCAGGTCTAAAACCGGTCTAAGCCCGGTCTCACCGTAGGGGCAGGGCTGTTTCTTCTGTTCTGGGATGACGGGGCGTTTTCGAAGGAAGTTCTCCAGACTGGGCCCGTGTCGTCCCAGAGGATCGTCTGGAGGCATAAACCTGAAACACCCAAGTAAAAACGTTTAAATCCATTCAGAACGACTCAAGAAAACACTTGTACAAACTCAAACGTAAAAACACTTGTACAAACGTAAAAACACTTTTGTACAAACTCAAACATGAAAACACTTTTGTACAAACTCAAACGTAAAAACACTTTTGTACAAACTCAAACGTAAAAACACTTTTGTACAAACTCAAACGTAAAAACACTTTTGTACAAACTCAAACGTGAAAACACTCGACACAATTCCACGATTCAGGAAGAACATTTCAAATATATTTAAAGCTACAGTGTGGAACTTTCTGGAGGTGTCACCTGCAACTTCAGAACATTCTCCAAAGAACAGCCAAAAGAACAACAAACCAGGACTAAACCAGGATTAATCCAGGTCTAAACCAGGACTAATCCAGGACTAAACCAGGACTAATCCAGGACTAAACCAAGATTAAGCCAGGACTAAACCAGGACTAGACCCGGTCTAAACTCACTTGTCGTTGACGAAGCTGTACATGAGGAGCCGGTCGTCGATGAAGCGTTTCCACTCGGGTTTCTCGTTGGCGAGGTCGCGGTAGTTGTCGTTGGAGACGATGACGCCGTCCGACTCAAACGCCAACTTGACGATGAAACGGTCGTCGTAACAGACGACGCGGCGGCCCTGAACCCGGCGAGACGGCGTGAAGACCAGGACCTTCTGCTTCTCCAGGACACGAAGGATCTCCTGATCTGGGGTATAACAGAAGGGTATTACAGAGGGGGTATTACAGAGGGGGTATTACAGAGGGGGTATTACAGAGGGGGTATTACAGAGGGGTATTACAGAGGGGGTATTACAGAGGGGGTATTACAGAGGGGGTATAACAGAGGGGGTATTACAGAGAGGGTATAACAGAGAGGGTATAACAGAGAGGGTATAACAGAGGGGGTAAAACAGAGGGGGTATTACAGAGGGGGTATTACAGAGGGGGTATTACAGAGGGGGTATTACAGAGAGGGTATAACAGAGGGGGTATAACAGAGGGGGTATTACAGAGAGGGTATTACAGAGAGGGTATTACAGAGGGGGTATTACAGAGGGGGTATTACAGAGGGGGTATTACAGAGGGGGTATAACAGAGGGGGTATTAGAGGGGGTATTAGAGGGGGTATTAGAGGGGGTAAAACAGAGGGGGTATTACAGAGGGGGTATTACAGAGGGGTATTACAGAGGGGTATTACAGAGGGGTATTACAGAGAGGGTATTACAGAGAGGGTATAACAGAGGGGGTATAACAGAGGGGGTATTACAGAGGGGGTATTACAGAGGGGGTATTACAGAGGGGGTATTACAGAGAGGGTATAACAGAGGGGGTATTACAGAGAGGGTATAACAGAGAGGGTATAACAGAGGGGGTATTAGAGGGGGTAAAACAGAGGGGGTATTACAGAGGGGGTATTACAGAGGGGGTATTACAGAGAGGGTATAACAGAGGGGGTATAACAGAGGGGGTATTACAGAGAGGGTATAACAGAGAGGGTATAACAGAGGGGGTATTAGAGGGGGTAAAACAGAGGGGGTATTACAGAGGGGGTATTACAGAGGGGTATTACAGAGAGGGTATTACAGAGAGGGTATTACAGAGAGGGTATAACAGAGGGGGTATAACAGAGGGGGTATTACAGAGAGGGTATAACAGAGAGGGTATAACAGAGGGGGTATTAGAGGGGGTAAAACAGAGGGGGTATTACAGAGGGGGTATTACAGAGGGGGTATTACAGAGGGGTATAACAGAGGGGTATAACAGAGGGGGTATTACAGAGGGGTATTACAGAGGGGGTATTACAGAGGGGTATAACAGAGAGGGTATTACAGAGGGGGTATTACAGAGGGGGTATTACAGAGGGGTATAACAGAGGGGGTATAACAGAGGGGGTATAACAGAGGGGGTATTACAGAGGGGGTATAACAGAGGGGGTATTACAGAGGGGGTATTACAGAGGGGGTATAACAGAGGGGGTATAACAGAGGGGGTATTACAGAGGGGTATTACAGAGGGGGTATTACAGAGGGGTATTACAGAGGGGGTATTACAGAGGGGGTATTACAGAGGGGGTATTACAGAGGGGGTATAACAGAGGGGTATAACAGAGGGGGTATTACAGAGGGGGTATTAACTATTACACGCATTCAGACCTTTTATTGTGAGCAGGACTAAACCAGAACTTAACCAGAATCAAACCAGGACTGAACCAGGACTAAACCAAGACTAATCCAGGACTAATCCAGGACTAATCCAGGGACTAAACCAGGACTGAACCAAGACTAAACCAGGACTAATCCAAGACTAAACCAGGACTAAACCAGGGACTAAACCAGGACTGAACCAGGACTGAACCAGGACTAAACTAGGACTGAACCAGGGACTAAACCAAGACTAAACCAGGGACTAAACCAGGACTGAATCAGGACTAATCCAAGACTAAACCAGGACTAATCCAAGACTGAACCAGGGACTAAACCAGGACTGAACCAGGGCTGAACCAAGACTAAACCAGGGACTAAACCAGGACTGAACCAGGACTAATCCAAGACTGAACCAGGGACTAAACCAGGACTGAACCAGGACTGAACCAGGATTAAACCAGGACTGAACCAGGATTAAACCAGGACTGAACCAGGACTGAACCAGGATTAAACCAGGACTGAACCAGGACTAAACCAGGACTGAACCAGGACTACAGCAGGTCTAAACCAGGACTCGGGTTCGGGTTTGGGGTTGTACCGGTGATGGGCGCGTCGGGGCGGGACTGCTCCTTCCTCCAGGCCGGGACAAACACGGTGATGTCACGATGACCTCGCTCCAGGAACCAATCAACCGCCAGCTGGATGCCCTGGCACGAGAACACTTCCTTGTTTCCATGACTACGGAAAAATACAGGAGAAAGCATTAGCAAAACATGAGCATAACAAGATATGAACTAAACCAGGACTAAACCAGGACTAAACCAGGTCTAAACCAGGACTAATCCAAGACTAAACCAGGTCTAAACCGGGACTAAACCAGGACTAATCCAAGACTAAACCAGGTCTAAACCGGGACTAAACCAGGAGTAAACCAGGACTAAACCAGGACTAATCCAAGACTAAACCAGGACTAATCCAAGACTAAACCAGGACTAAACCAGCACTAATCCAAGACTAAACCAGGACTAAACCAGCACTAATCCAAGACTAAACCGGGACTAAACCAGGACTAAACCAGGACTAATCAAAGACTAAACCAAGGACTAAACCAGGTCTAAGCCGGGACTAAACCAAGACTAAGCCAGGACTAAACCAGGACTAAACCAGGGACTAAACCAGGACTAAACCAGGACTAAACCAGGACTAATCCAAGACTAAACCAAGACTAAATCAGGACTAAACCAGGACTAAACCAGGACTAATCCAAGACTAAACCAAGACTAAACCAGGACTAAACCAGGACTAATCCAAGACTAAACCAGGACTAAATCAGGACTAAACCAGAACTAATCCAAGACTAAACGAGGACTAAATCAGGACTAAACCAGGACTAATCCAAGACTAAACGAGGACTAAATCAGGACTAAACCAGGACTAATCCAAGACTAAACCAAGACTAAACCAAGACTAAACCAGGACTAATCCAAGACTAAACGAGGACTAAATCAGGACTAAACCAGGACTAATCCAAGACTAAACGAGGACTAAATCAGGACTAAACCAGGACTAATCCAAGACTAAACCAAGACTAAACCAGGACTAAACCAGGACTAATCCAAGACTAAACGAGGACTAAATCAGGACTAAACCAGGACTAAACCAGGACTAATCCAAGACTAAACGAGGACTAAATCAGGACAAACCAGGACTAAACCAGGTGTATTACCTCATGGCCACGTTGCTTCCGTCCACCACGATGGGTCTCAGATTTTCTTGGTCACTTTCGGCCGGAGCAGGCAAGTCCACGCCGCCCTCCTCTGTGCACCCACACAAAGACCCCGGACCAGCCCGGAGACCAGAGCCCAGTCCAGAGCCCAGATCCCGGTCGGGTTCTGGTTTGGTCCCCAGTCTCACCAGCTCGCCCAGCACGTCGTTGATGAGTGTCTCTGGTCCCAGTTTGGTCAGGACCGCTCGGACGGTCTCCTCGGAGTATCCCAGTTTAAGAGCGAAGTCCAGTTTGGCCTGGTACTCTCCGGCGCCCCCTGCTGTCGGCTCAGGGGACGGGCCCGGGTACTCTCCGGCGCCCCCTGCTGTCGGCTCAGGGGACGGGCCCGGGTACTCTCCGCCGCCCCCTGCTGTCGGCTCAGGGGACGGGCCCGGGTACTCTCCGCCGCCCCCTGCTGTCGGCTCAGGGGACGGGCCCGGGTACTCTCCGCCGCCCCCTGCTGTCGGCTCAGGGGACGGGCCCGGGTACTCTCCGCCGCCCCCTGCTGTCGGCTCAGGGGACGGGCCCGGGTACTCTCCGCCGCCCTCTGCTGTCGGCTCAGGGGACGGGCCCGGGTACTCTCCGCCGCCCCCTGCTGTCGGCTCAGGGGACGGGCCCGGGTACTCTCCGGCGCACCCTGCTGTCGGCTCAGGGGACGGGCCCGGGTACTCTCCGGCGCACCCTGCTGTCGGCTCAGGGGACGGGCTCGGGTACTCTCCGGCGCCCCCTGCTGTCGGCTCAGGGGACGGGCCCGGGTACTCTCCGCCGCCCCCTGCTGTCGGCTCAGGGGACGGGCCCGGGTACTCTCCGCCGCCCCCTGCTGTCGGCTCAGGGGACGGGCCCGGGTACTCTCCGGCGCCCCCTGCTGTCGGCTCAGGGGACGGGCCCGGGTACTCTCCGGCGCCCCCTGCTGTCGGCTCAGGGGACGGGCCCGGGGACACGGGACTCTGAGGTTCTGGGACAGGTTCTGGTTCTGGAGGGACAGGGTCTCTGCTGAGTAAAAAAACACAAAAAGTACATTTACTCCAGGTGTAGCCCAGGTCTAGATCAGGTTTAGTTCAGGTTTAGTTCAGGTTTAGTTCAGGTTTAGACCAGGTTTAGTCCAGGTTTAGTCCATCTTTAGTCCAGGTTTAGTCCATCTTTAGTCCAGGTTTAGTCCAAGTTTAATCCCGGTTTAGTCCCAGGTTTAGTCCCAGGTTTAGTCCCAGGTTTAGTCCCAGGTTTAGTCCCAGGTTTAGTCCCAGGTTTAGACCAGGTTTAGACCAGGTTTAGACCAGGTTTAGACCAGGTTTAGTCCAGGTTTAATCTTGGTTTAGTCCATCTTTAGTCTCAGGTTTAGTCCAGGTTTAGTCCAGGTTTAGTCCAGGTTTAGTCCAGGTTTAGTCCAGGTTTAGACCAGGTTTAGACCAGGTTTAGACCAGGTTTAGACCAGGTTTAGACCAGGTTTAATCCCGGTTTAATCTCGGTTTAGTCCATCTTTAGTCCCAGGTTTATTCCAGGTTTAGTCCAGGTTTAGTCCAGGTTTAGTCCAGGTTTAGTCCAGGTTTAGTCCAGGTTTAGTCCAGGTTTAGACCAGGTTTAGACCAGGTTTAGACCAGGTTTAGACCAGGTTTAGACCAGGTTTAGACCAGGTTTAGTCCAGGTTTAGTCCAGGTTTAGTCCAGGTTTAGTCCAGGTTTAGACCAGATTTAGTCCAGGTTTAATCCTGGTTTAGTCCCAGGTTTAGTCCCAGGTTTAGTCCCAGGTTTAGTCCCAGGTTTAGTCCCAGGTTTAGTCCATCTTTAGTCCAGGTTTAGTCCATCTTTAGTCCAGGTTTAGTCCAAGTTTAATCCTGGTTTAGTCCCAGGTTTAGTCCCAGGTTTAGTCCCAGGTTTAGTCCCAGGTTTAGACCAGGTTTAGACCAGGTTTAGACCAGGTTTAGTCCAGGTTTAGTCCAGGTTTAGTCCAGGTTTAATCCTGGTTTAGTCCATCTTTAGTCCCAGGTTTATTCCAGGTTTAGTCCAGGTTTAGTCCAGGTTTAGTCCAGGTTTAGTCCAGGTTTAGTCCAGGTTTAGTCCAGGTTTAGTCCAGGTTTAGACCAGGTTTAGTCCAGGTTTAATCCCGGTTTAATCTCGGTTTAGTCCATCTTTAGTCCCAGGTTTATTCCAGGTTTATTCCAGGTTTAGTCCAGGTTTAGTCCAGGTTTAGTCCAGGTTTATCCCAGGTTTATCCCAGGTTTATCCCAGGTTTATCCCAGGTTTATCCCAGGTTTAGACCAGGTTTAGACCAGGTTTAGTCCAGGTTTAGTCCAGGTTTAGTCCAGGTTTAGTCCAGGTTTAGACCAGGTTTAGTCCAGGTTTAATCCCGGTTTAATCTCGGTTTAGTCCATCTTTAGTCCCAGGTTTATCCCAGGTTTATTCCAGGTTTAGTCCAGGTTTAGTCCAGGTTTAGTCCAGGTTTAGTCCAGGTTTAGTCCAGGTTTATCCCAGGTTTATCCCAGGTTTAGACCAGGTTTAGACCAGGTTTAGACCAGGTTTAGACCAGGTTTAGTCCAGGTTTATCCCAGGTTTAGACCAGGTTTAGACCAGGTTTAGACCAGGTTTAGACCAGGTTTAGACCAGGTTTAGACCAGGTTTAGTCCAGGTTTAGTCCAGGTTTAGTCCAGGTTTATCCCAGGTTTATTCCAGGTTTATTCCAGGTTTAGACCAGGTTTATTCCAGGTTTATTCCAGGTTTAGACCAGGTTTAGACCAGGTTTAGTCCAGGTTTAGTCCAGGTTTAGTCCTGGTTTAGTCCAGGTTTAGACCAGGTTTAGTCCAGGTTTAGTCCAGGTTTAGACCAGGTTTAGTCCAGGTTTAGTCCAGGTTTAGTCCAGGTTTGTGTAGGGCTGGGCGATATGGAGATAAAAAATAATCTTGATATATGATGTATATCTCGATATCTATGCAGGGAAAAAAAAACAAAAAAACGTGCCAAATTCAGCAAGGTTTTGTTTTTATTGAAGTGCAAACAGGCAGCCAAGTGCCTAAAGGTCGACAGGTACTAGTAAAAAAGTGCTTGTGCACCAATTTTAACATTACCAAACCAAGGAAGTAGTATACTGCCTTATTTTAATTGTAAACATAAAACCTGAGGGTCGACAGTTCTTATGAAGTGCTTCTTTAACATTTAAGATAAAAGACAAAAAAATCTCATTTCGTAGCCAAGTGAAAAAGCACATATTAAATTAATTGTTTTTAAATATAGATTAAAAGAGCCTCAATCCATGAATTCTCGTGTGTTTTGTGACTGTAGTACATTTTATATTTGTGTGTATTTGCTTTAACTTAGCACATTATTCTGCATCAATTTTTTTTCTAGAAATACTACACACACACACAAAAAGATTAAAACTCACCGATCGCCAAATGCAGCCTTGCTCTGTACCTGTGCCGCACTGACAATGTTGCGTTTCTGTCTCGTAAAAAAGTGGCGAGTAGGTAGATTGTATCTGGGGTCAAGCGTTTTGAGCATTCGTTTGAAGCCCGGTCGCTCAACAACCGCTATGGGCGTCATGTCTTTTACGATATGGAAGGCAATGGACTCCATAATGCTGACCCACCTTGCACTTGTTTTTCCATATGGTAGACACCGGGGTAAAGATGTTTGGAGCGTTGTTTGTTGTGTCTTCTTAGAAGTGGTGGTGGGTTTGCCCTCGATGATTTTGATGGCACCAGTTTCTTGCATTCTCTGCAAAATGCCTCTTTCTGCTCCTCATGGGACGGTTTAAATCCCAAATACCGCCATATAATAGAGCCGTTTCTTTCTTTGGTATGAATTCTCTTGTGGACGCTTCTGTGGGCGCCGCCGTGTTGAAAATGAGTTATCAACAAACACACGCGGTGTGCGTACGGGGAGGGGAGGGGGGACCACGGCAGTGAAACACAAACACAAGAAGGAGGCGGGGCGGACAGCTCCACAACACAGTTCAGGGAAATAAGCAGAGCGGCGAAATCTTATTCATTTAGAGCTTTATCTCCAGTTTTTCAATATGCCAAAATCTTTCTCGATTTCATAAAACATCTCGAGATATCACAAATCTCGTTAATCGCCCAGCCCTAAGTGAAGGTGTGTGGAACATGTGTGTGAAACAAAATGATGGGACATTTAAAGCATCTGTTAGTCCAGTTGGTACCTGTCCGGGTCCTGGTTCAGATCCGGGTCCTGGTTCAGATCCGGGTCCTGGTTCAGATCCGGGTCCTGGTTCAGATCCGGGTCCTGGTTCTGGTCCGGGTCCTGGTTCAGGTCCTGGTTCAGGTCTGGAGGTCCCTCTGGTCCGAGGTCCACACACTGGGACCTGCACAGAGGCTGGTGCACGGACTTGTTGTGGTTGGGTCCAGGTTCAGACGTCTCCTTGTTCTCGCCGTCCTCCAGCGCCTCGCTCGCCGGCTCCTCCATGTCAGGGGGGCGGGGGCAGCGGCGGGGGGGAGGGCCCGTCAGGTGAAGATAGACCAGGTCCAGACCGGAGTCCAGACCAGAGTCCAGACCAGGACTTTGGGCGGTCTCCTCATGGTCCTGATGCCCCATGGGTTTGGTTCACTCATCCCCACAGCAGACGCTCAGCACCAAACACTGGAACACAGAGAAGAACAAACCATGAGAACAGTCTGGAGAAACATCTGAGGAGAACAGTCTGGAGAAACATCTGAGGAGAACAGTCTG
The DNA here is from genome assembly GCA_036785185.1 of Paratrypauchen microcephalus. NCBI lineage: Eukaryota > Metazoa > Chordata > Actinopteri > Gobiiformes > Gobiidae > Paratrypauchen > Paratrypauchen microcephalus. The sequence continues at coordinate 716,413 of JAVJIX010000235.1, read as the reverse complement.
GAGAAACATCTGAGGAGAACAGTCTGGAGAAACATCTGAGGAGAACAGTCTGGAGAAACATCTGAGGAGAACAGTCTGGAGAAACATCTGAGGAGAACAGTCTGGAGAAACATCTGAGGAGAACCAGGACTGAACCAGGTCTAAACCAGGTCTAAACCAGGACTAAACCAGGACTAAACCAGGACTGGACTAGACCAGGACTAGACCAGGACTAGACCAGGACTGGTCTAACTTCTCTGTTAATGCCATAAAATGGGTTGAAACATATCTTTCCCATCGCTCACAAACAGTTCGAATCAACAGTTATCAATCTGAACCACTCTGCTTATCAACTGGTGTGCCGCAGGGGTCAATCCTTGGCCCTCTTTTGTTCTGTATGTATATAAACAACCTACCAACTGTGTGCCCTGAAGTCAACATCCAAATGTATGCGGACGACACAGTCCTGTTTGTTCAAGGATCCTCCAATAAAGAAGTTGCTATCAAACTTACAGATGCTATGATCAAAGTCACCAAATGGTTGAATCAGTGCTGCCTTCAACTAAACGTGTCAAAAACAGTTGGCATGTACTTCACTAAAAGTGTCAACTCCACCACAAACCCTGACATATTTGTGTCTGGTGAAAAACTACAATTGGTTGAAGAATATAAGTACCTTGGCATCGTAATCGATTCACATATTAACTTTAAGTCACATGTTAAAAAAACTATCAAAAGGGTCAAATTCAATTTATCAAATTTCAGATTCATCCGAAATTCTATGTCCACCCAAGCAACCAATATTTATATGCACTCCATGATTTTCTCGCACCTGACTTACTGCCTGACGAGCTTGTCCCAGGCCAACCATACCACACTCAGACCACTACAAACACTGTATAAACACTCAAAGTCCTAGATAAAAAACCACGCCACATCCATCACTGCAGCATTTGATCTAAATATAATATTTGAAGTTGGGAGAATCTGATTAGATTCACAGATGCTGCTTTGTTTACAAAATCTTACATGGACTCGCCCCTCCACCGCTCAATGACTTTGTTAGCCTAAGATCACGCTCAAACCGCATCACTAGAGGAGCCTCAAGAGGAGACAGAAAGATCAGCCTGTTCTGTTAGAGCTTCTAAAGGGTGGAACAGCATCCCTACAGTGATCAGGGAGAGCTCCACATACAGCTCCTTCAGGTCTCAAGTTTAAACAATCAGACGTGTCAACACCAAACTCCTGCTGCCATCTAGTGTCTGTCCTCTGCATGTGCTTCTTTGTAATTCTGTTTTAACAAATCTTTTATTGCCCCTTTGTTTATTTTCTTGTGTCTTTTTTTTTAAACATAATCTTGTACTGTCGTTAATTGCAAGCTGTTCTTACCTGTCTGTTTTAATTATTTGTAGGATTTAAAGTTTTTAATTTATTTTAGACGTAATGCTTTTCTACTTTTTAACCTGCAATGTTTTTACAGGGAGCCCTCTGTGCACCATGGCAACGGACAACAGATGAAAACTAGCCTCTTGGCTAATTCTGGCATGTTAAACATTTACTGTTGGTTAACTTGCACTGTCCGCTATAAATAAATAAATAAAATAAAAACAGAACCAGGTCTAAACCAGAACTAAACCAGGACTAACGGGGTCTCTGGGGGTCTTGTTGTTGTAAACTCTTTATGTCTCTGTCCCGCTCTGGTCGAATCTCGTTTCACAGATAAAAATCTCGTTATAAAAATCAGGCCGCGACAAACGCTCAGGACGGTTAAAGGAACAGCCGTCTCCTAGCAACGGCCGTTTCAGAAAATGCACTCCCCCCCTCCCCTCAGCCCCTCCCCTCAGCCCCTCCCCTCTGTGTTTCATTCACAAACACGAGCGCAGACCGACCGAAGTGTGCCGACGAAGACCGCCACAACCCCCGCCCTGCTTCAGTCCTGCTTCAGTCCTGCTTCAATCCAAGTTCAGTCCAGGTTTAGTCCAGTTTTAATCCAGGTTCAGTCCAGTTTTAATCCAGGTTCAGTCCAAATTCAGTCCAGGTTTAGTCCAGGTTCAGTCCAGTTTTAGTCCAGGTTTAATCCAGGTTTAGTCCTGGTTTAGTCCTGGTTCAGTCCAGTTTTAATCCAGGTTCAGTCCAGTTTTAATCCAGGTTCAGTCCAGGTTCAGTCCAGGTTCAGTCCAGGTTCAGTCCAGTTTTAATCCAGTTTTAATCCAGGTTCAGTCCAGTTTTAATCCAGGTTCAGTCCAGGTTCAGTCCAGGTTCAGTCCAGGTTCAGTCCAGTTTTAATCCAGTTTTAATCCAGGTTCAGTCCAGGTTCAGTCCAGGTTCAGTCCAGGTTCAGTCCAGGTTCAGTCCAGGTTTAGTCCAGGTTCAGTCCAGGTTCAGTCCAGGTTTAGTCCAGGTTCAGTCCAGTTTTAATCCAGGTTTAATCCAGGTTTAATCCAGGTTTAATCCAGGTTTAGTCCTGGTTTAGTCCAGGTTCAGTCCAGTTTTAATCCAGTTTTAATCCAGGTTCAATCCAGGTTCAGTCCAGGTTCAGTCCAGGTTTAGTCCAGGTTTAGTCCAGTTTTAATCCAGGTTCAGTCCAGTTTTAATCCAGGTTCAGTCCAGGTTCAGTCCAGTTTTAATCCAGTTTTAATCCAGGTTCAGTCCAGTTTTAATCCAGGTTCAGTCCAGGTTCAGTCCAGGTTCAGTCCAGTTTTAATCCAGTTTTAATCCAGGTTCAGTCCAGTTTTAATCCAGGTTCAGTCCAGGTTCAGTCCAGTTTTAATCCAGTTTTAATCCAGGTTGCAAACGGTGGCAATGTATTAAGACACAAAAACAGAAGTCTTCCTTTCCATGTATTTACATAAATAAGAGCCAACTCAAAACAGTAGAGGAATTCAAATATTTAGGAGTTTTACTTTTAAAAAGCATGTTAAAAAAGTTTCTAATACTTTAAAATATAGTCTGTCTGTGTTTAGACACACTCGAAACAAATTTAACAATGATGCTGCACAGGTTTATCTGGATGCAATGATTACCTCACATATTAATTATTGTATAACTTGTTGGTCTCAAGTCTGTGAGACAACAACAAAACCCTTAAAGTCCTTATATAATCAGGCTGTTCAGATACTGGACAAAAAGCCACTGCGATATCATCATTGTCCAATATTTGCACAACATAAAATGCTAAACTTTGACAATTTAATCACCTATTCAAATGTGCGATTAGTCTTTAAAATCTTAAATAACACAGCGCCTCCTCTAATGAAATAATGTGTGCAGCTCTGAACAAACAGCCAGGACCTCCAGGTGACTGCAGACGACCTACACGGAGCTCCAGGACCTCCAGGTGACTGCAGACGACCTACACGGAGCTCCAGGACCTCCAGGTGACTGCAGACGACCTAAACGGAGCTCCAGGACCTCCAGGTGACTGCAGACGACCTAAACGGAGCTCCAGGACCTCCAGGTGACTGCAGACGACCTAAACGGAGCTCCAGGACCTCCAGGTGACTGCAGACGACCTAAACGCAGCTCCAGGACCTCCAGGTGACTGCAGACGACCTAAACGGAGCTCGGCCTTTTTCTTTCATCATCAAAGAATGGAATAAATTGCCACAAAGTTTGAAACTTTCCTCTGACATGAAAAACTTTTCATTTAACGTTAAGAAATGATTATTAGAGAATCAGCAGTGTCGGCATTAAGAATGAGAACTGTATGTTATAATCTGAGTGAGATTTGATTGTAATATTTTATTGTGTAATAATTGATCATTTGTAGTGTGTGAGTGTGTATTGATTATATTGTTTACGTTTCATATTGTATTTCTCACCTGCTCAGGGACGACAGATGGAAACTAGCTTCAGCTATAATCTGGTGTAAAGAATCTTTAATGTTTGTGCACATTGTCCCTGTCAAATAAACTAATAAAGAAAGAAAGACTAAACCAAGACTAAACCAGGACTAAACCAGGACTAAACCAGGACTAAACCAGGACTAAACCAGGACTGAACCAGGACTGAACCAGGACTAAACCAGGACTAAACCAGGACTAAACCAGGACTAAACCAGGACTAAACCAGGACTAAACCAGGACTAAACCAGGACTAAACCAAGACTAAACCAGGACTAAACCAGGACTAAACCAAGACTAAACCAAGACTAAACCCGGACTAAACCAAGACTAAACCAAGACAAAACCAGGACTAAACCAGGACTAAACCAGGACTAAACCAGGACTAAACCAGGACTAAACCAGGACTAAACCAGGACTAAACCAGGACTAAACCAGGACTAAACCAAGACTAAACCAAGACTAAACCAGGACTAAACCAAGACTAAACCAAGACTAAACCAGGACTAAACCAGGACTAAACCAGGACTAAACCAGGACTAAACCAAGACTAAACCAGGACTAAACCAGGACTAAACCAAGACTAAACCAAGACTAAACCAAGACTAAACCAGGACTAAACCAGGACTAAACCAAGACTAAACCCGGGCTAAACCAGGACTAAACCCGGGCTAAACCCGGACTAAACCAGGACTAAACCCGGACTAAACCAAGACTAAACCAGGACTAAACCCGGGCTAAACCCGGACTAAACCAGGACTAAACCCGGACTAAACCAGGACTAAACCAAGACTAAACCAGGACTAAACCAGGACTAAGCCAGGACTAAACCAAGACTAAACCAGGACTAAACCAAGACTAAACCAAGACTAAACCAGGACTAAACCAGGACTGAACCAGGACTGAACCAGGACTAAACCAAGACTAAACCAGGACTAAACCAAGACTAAACCAGGACTGAACCAGAACTAAACCAAGACTAAACCAGGACTGAACCAGAGCTAATCCAAGACTAAACCAGGACTGAACCAGAACTAATCCAAGACTAAACCAAGACTAAACCAGGACTAAACCAAGAGTAAACCAGGACTAAACCAGGATTGAACCAGGACTGAACCAGGACTGAACCAGGACTAAACCAAGAGTAAACCAGGACTGAACCAGGACTAAACTAAGACTAAACCAGGACTAAACCAAGACTAAACCAAGACCAAACCAGGACTAAACCAGGACTAAACCAAGACTAAACCAAGACTAAACCAAGACTAAACCAGGTCTAAACCAGGACTAAACCAGGACTAAACCCGGGCTAAACCAGGACTAAACCAGGACTAAACCCGGACTAAACCAAGACTAAACCAGGACTAAACCAGGACTAAGCCAGGACTAAGCCAGGGCTAAACCAAGACTAAACCAGGACTAAACCAGGACTGAACCAGGACTGAACCAGGACTGAACTAAGACTAAACCAAGACTAAACCAGGACTAAACCAGGACTAAACCAGGACTAAACCAGGACTAAACCTGGACTGAACCAGGACTAAACCCGGGCTAAACCAGGACTAAACCAGGACTAAACCCGGACTAAACCAAGACTAAACCAGGACTGAACCAGGACTGAACCACGACTAAACCACGACTAAACCAGGACTGAACCAGGACTAAACCAGGACTAAACCAGGACTAAACCAGGACTAGACCAGGACTAAACCAGGACTAAACCAGGACTAAACCAGGACTAAACCAGGACTAAACCAAGACTAAACCAGGACTGAACCAGGACTAAACCAGGACTAAACCAGGACTAAACCAGGACTGAACCAGGACTAAACCAGGACTAAACCAGGACTAAACCAAGACTAAACCAGGACTAAACCAGGACTAAACCAGGACTAAACCAAGACCAAACCAGGACTAAACCAGGACTGAACCAGGACTAAAGCAGGACTAAACCAGGGACTAAACCAGGACTGAACTAGGACTAAACCCGGGCTAAACCTGGGCTAAACCAGGACTAAGCCAGGACTAAGCCAGGACTAAACCAAGACTGAACTAGGACTAAACCCGGGCTAAACCCGGGCTAAACCAGGACTAAGCCAGGACTAAGCCAGGACTAAACCAAGACTAAACCAAGATTAAACCAGGACTAAACCAGGACTGAACTAGGACTAAGCCCGGGCTAAACCCGGGCTAAACCAGGACTAAGCCAGGACTAAGCCAGGACTAAACCTAGACTAAACCAAGACTAAACCAGGACTGAACCAGGACTAAACCAGGACTAAACCAGGACTAAACCAGGACTAAACCTGGTCTAAACCAGGTCTAAACCAGGTCTAAACCAGGACAGTGATAGGACTAAACCAAGACTAAACCTGGACTAAACTGGGGACTAAAACAGGTCTACTGTTGGAGGTGGTCAGAGGGGCCGATGGCACAGATTGGCAGCCTCGCTTCCGTCAGTCTGCCCCAGGGCAGCTGTGGCTACAGAAAGAATCTCACCACCACCAAGTGTGGAGTGAATGAACAATGTAAACTGTAAAGAGCTTTGGGCGTCAGGAAAGGCGACGTATAAATGCTATGAATGATTATTATTATTATTATGATTATTATTATTACATACCGACTAAAACGGGTATAAATTGGGACTAAACCAGAACCAAGAGATTATAGACAGAATATAATCCAGGACTAACTCAGGGACTAAGCCAGGACTAAATTAGGACTAAACCAGAATAAATGTGCTCATAAACAAGGTCTACAACAGGACTAAACTAGTAATAAACCAGGGACTAGACCTGGCCTAAACTGGGTCTTAACAAGATCCAAGCCAGATCAAAACTTCAAGAAAAACTGCAAACTGTACAAGAAGTAAACCAGGACTAAACCAGGACTAAACCAGGACTAAACCAGGACTAAACCAGGACTAAACCAGGTCTAAACCAGGACTAAAAAGTATTTAGACACTTTTGCAAACCATTTTCACAAATGTTTTTTCATGTGTTTATTTTCAAATCCACTCACCCCTCGAGTCTGGAGCTCCGGACCTGCATCTGTGAGTCCAAAATCCAGACAGAGTCCTGGTTTAGTCCACAACAAGGACTCAGAGGAGCAGCAGTATTCGCAGTAGTATTTGCAGTAGTATTTGCAGTAGTATTTGCAGTAGTATTTGCAGTAGTATTTGCAGTAGTATTTGCAGTAGTATTTGCAGTAGTATTTGCAGTAGTATTTGCAGTAGTATTTGCAGTAGTATTTGCAGTAGTATTTGCAGTAGTAGTATGCGTAGTAGGAGGCAGTTGACTCACACAATGAGGCAGATGGAGCAACAATGACCCGAGTGGCTGGGGTTCGGATTGACGGGAGATCGACCAATCAGAGCGCAGCGTTCTGACAATACAGGAGGAAGAGGGGGGAGGACCGTTACTAAGTCTGTACTGGACCAGACCTGGTTTAGTCCTGGTTTAGTCCTGGTTTAGACCTGGTTTAGTCCTGGTTTAGACCTGGTTTAGACCTGGTTTAGACCTGGTTTAGACCTGGTTTAGACCTGGTTTAGACCTGGTTAAATCCTGGTTTAGACTTTTTTATGAGCACTCTTATTTTGGTTTAGACCTAATTTAATGCTGGTTTAGTCCCTGAGTTAGTCCTGGTTGAGAACTTGTTTAGTCCTTGGTTTAGTACTAGCACTGTCCTGGTTTAGTCCTGGTTCAGACCTGGTTTAGTCCTGGTTTAGACCTGGTTTAGACCTGGTTTAGACCTGGTTTAGTCCTGGTTTAGTCCTGGTTTAGACGTTTTTATGAGCACTCGTATTTTGGTTTAGACCTAATTTAATGCTGGTTTAGTCCCTGAGTTAGTCCTGGTTGAGAACTTGTTTAGTCCTTGGTTTAGTCCTGGTTTAGACCTTGTTTAGAGTAGTCCCAGTTTAGTCCTACTATTTACGCAGAAAAAAAGGACGAGATATTAAAGGTTTTTGGACAGTTTTTGCTAATCGGTAATCTGTGCTTTGTGTCACCGTGGTAACCGCTGAACCTTCCGCCGCAGACACAGACGCGAGGCCGTCCGGTCTTTGTTAATATTTTTATTTGATTAAGTCGACGCTGAAAACAGAAGTTGGACTCAGGATTCTGTTCCTTAAAAACGGTTTAAATGCAGAAGTTTGATCACAAAACAATCCAGAATCTCGCAAGAGAAGCAGAAGCACCAGGACATTTCAACGAGCTCCTGAAATAATGACACCGCTTTTTATATTTTTCAAACTTCAAATTAAAAAAACAACCAAAAACTGTAGATGTGATCACGTTTTCATTTAAAAACATCCATCCAGCCATTCTCATGCTAACGGTGCACCTCCTGACTCTCTGACAATAAAACTCGGACTTTGACCTCAAGAGCAAAAGTTTACGACGTTATACAAGAGTAAAATTTAAACTCAACTTCAATACTAAGGAAAAGACTCGATAAAAGACTCGATACTCAACACCGATTCTGATACTATGATGAGAATAAAAACCCTCTTTAAACCAGGACTAAACCAGGACTAAACCAGGACTAAACCAGGACTAAACCAGGACTAAACCAGGACTAAACCAGGTCTAAATCAGGACTAAACTAGGAATAAACCAGGTCTGAACCAGGACTAAACCAGGTCTAAACCAGGTCTAAACCAAGACTAAACCAGGACTAAACCAGGACTAAACCAGGACTAAACCAGGACTAAACCAGGACTAAACCAGAACTAAACAAGGACTAAACCAGGACTAAACCAGGTCTAAACCAGGACTAAACCAGGTCTAAACCAGGACTAAACCAGGACTAAACCAGGTCTGAACCAGGACTAAACCAGGACTAAACCAGGACTAAACCAGGTCTAAACCAGGACTAAACCAGGACTAAACCAGGTCTGAACCAGGTCTGAACCAGGTCTAAACCAGGACTAAACCAGGTCTGAACCAGGACTAAACCAGGACTAAACCAGGTCTGAACCAGGACTAAACCAGGTCTAAACCAGAACTAAACCAGGACTAAACCAGGACTAAACCAGGAGTAAACCAGGTCTAAACCAGGTCTAAACCAGAACTAAACCAGGACTAAACCAGGTCTAAACTAGGACTAAACCAGGACTAAACCAGGACTAAACCAGGATTAACCAGGACTAAACTAGGACTAAACCAGGACTAAACCAGGTCTGAACCAGGACTAAACCAGGTCTAAACTAGGACTAAACCAGGTCTAAACCAGGACTACACCAGGACTACACCAGGACTAAACCAGGACTAAACCAGGTCTGAACCAGGACTAAACCAAGACTAAACCAAGACTAAACCAAGACTAAACCAGGACTAAACCAGGTCTGAACCAGGTCTGAACCAGGTCTAAACCAAGACTAAACCAAGACTAAACCAGGACTAAACCAGGTCTAAACCAGGTCTAAACTAGGACTAAACAAGGTCTGAACCAGGTCTGAACCAGAACTAAACCAGGACTAAACCAGGTCTAAACCAGGTCTAAACTAGGACTAAACCAGGACTAAACCAGGACTAAACCAGGTCTGAACCAGAACTAAACCAGGACTAAACCAGGTCTAAACCAAGACTAAACCAAGACTAAACCAGGACTAAACCAGGTCTAAACCAGGTCTAAACTAGGACTAAACCAGGACTAAACCAGGTCTGAACCAGGACTAAACCAGGACTAAACCAGGTCTGAACCAGGACTAAACCAGGACTAAACCAGGTCTGAACCAGGACTAAACCAGGTCCATGGGTGTATTCTAGTCTCTGCTCTGCTCCAGGTCGTTCTAAACACCTTCAGAAACGTTCTGCTCGGTCCTGAAAATGGGACTCTTAGGATCCAGACCATGACCATGATCTGGTTTTGATCCGAGTCTCAGTATTGATTAGGATCTGATTTTCCAAACTTTGGGGTTGAGTTTTGCTGTAAATTCCTGTGAAGTGTGTCTGCTGTCTGAAAGTGTGCCGTCACAAAGCCCCGGGCAGTTTGACCCCTGGCCCCTCCCTTTCACCGCCACACTCCGGAGCTCCAGGCCAACCCCCCTTCTGCCCGCAGACAAAGCCCAGCGAGGGAGCGCGCCGCCGGGCCAGGTGTCCTCCCCGCGCCTCCTTTTGTCTGGAGCCCCACACCCCCAGAAGAACCGAGGAGCCGCCTCAGAGACAGCTGCTCTTTAACATGTCCACAGGAAGGCCTTCAGAAGAATCCACAAGCTGACACTATCGATACAATACTAGTATTGAAACTACTAAAACTGGTATCAAAACTACTAAAACTAGTATAGAAACTACGAAAACTAGTATCCAAACTACGGAAACTAGTATCCAAACTACGGAAACTAGTATCCAAACTACGAAAACTAGTATTGAAACTACTAAAATGACAGGACCGAGCACAACGTTTCCTGAAGGTGTTTAGAACAAGGATCAGAGCACAGAGACTAGAATACACCCATGGACCTGGTTTAGACCTGGTTTAGACCTGGTTTAGACCTGGTTTAGACCTGGTTTAGTCTTGGTTTAATCGTGGTTTAGACCTGGTTTAGTCCTGGTTTAGTCCTGGTTTAGTCCTGGTTTAGACCTGGTTTAGTCCTGGTTTAGTCCTGGTTTAGTCCTGGTTTAGTCCTGGTTTAGTCCTGGTTTAGTCCTGCTTTAGTCCTGCTTTAGTCCTGCTTTAGTCCTGGGTTTGATCATCTGATGAGGCGGACAGACGAGCAGCTGAGACCAAACAAAGACCATCTGCACGGGGATCAGGTGTGGCCAACACCAACGTCAACAGGACAATAGCATCACAGACACAAGCGCTAACGGAAACAAAAGGACCACAGACGACGAGCAGATCGCTTTCCTCCATGAGACGCACGACTCAGGCTCGAAAAGACGAATTCTGCAAAATCCACTTTTTTTTTGTCTCTTTCTGTCATGTTCTAAAGTTGTTCCTTTTGCAAAACCAAATCCACACATGTTTATGTCATCTAGTGATCTCTCCCACTTTGATTTTTGTTAATGGGGCCCACAGCCTGATTTAGACCTGGTTTAGACCTGGTTTAGACCCTGGTTTAGACCTGGTTTAGACCTGGTTTAGACCTGGTTTAGTCTCTGGTTTAGTCTCTGGTCTAGACCTGGTTTAGACCCTGGTTTAGACCCTGGTTTAGTCCTGGTTTAGTCCTGGTTTAGTCTCTGGTTTAGTCTCTGGTTTAGTCTCTGGTTTAGACCCTGGTTTAGACCCTGGTTTAGACCCTGGTTTAGACCCTGGTTTAGACTCTGGTTTAGACTCTGGTTTAGTCTCTGATTTAGACCCTGGTTTAGACCCTGGTTTAGTCTCTGGTTTAGTCTCTGGTTTAGTCTCTGGTTTAGTCCTGGTTTGGACCTGGTTTGGACCTGGTTTGGACCTGGTTTAGACCTGGTTTAGTCCCTGGTTTAGACCCTGGTTTAGACCCTGGTTTAGACCCTGGTTTAGACCCTGGTTTAGTCTCTGGTTTAGTCTCTGGTTTAGTCCTAGTTTGGACCTGGTTTGGACCTGGTTTGGACCTGGTTTAGACCCTGGTTTAGACCCTGGTTTAGACCCTGGTTTAGTCTCTGGTTTAGTCC